>JAOYMR010000001.1:18663270-18679889 GCA_025802075.1 Tenebrosternarchus preto
GCGCTGGTGGGGTCCGCCGCCCCCGCGCCCCCGCGGGGCGCGCGGCGGGGGGGGCCGGGGGCGCCCCCCCCCCCCCCCCCCCCACACATGCATCTGGTGGTGGGATCCTGTTTTTCTTACTACAGAAGAAAGATCGAGCTCCATGGGTCCTTGACCAGTTAGTCAGTTCGACACACACGCGGCATGAAAACGGAATAAGGACCAGCCTGTTTTTGCTCCGTTCAGGGGAATTCAGCTCCAAATAGGAAGTGTTTCCAGCCCACGCAGGAGTGTTGTATTCATAGCCCTCCAAGCCAGGGCTATAACTGTCATTCATTATTAACTTAATCACAATCAAATGACCCAACCAAGCTCATAATACCTTTTATTTGATATATAACAATCGATAGTCCACAACATGCAAGCTTCTTTTTCCACCGAAGACTTTGTGCAATATTTTGGATAAATTTTGTTCTCTAAAAGGATTTTGAGTTAAAACCTCACACACAGTTGTTGCCCAGTCATTGTTAGTGCGTGGCTGTGCTCTGCACAGAGTTTACAGATGTTCTTTCCCTAGCAACCCATTTTTGCTTGTGGTCGTCTTGATGATCAGCTGATGATTGCACGTGTGGAGAGGAGGTACGAGTGTTTGCTGTTAAGAGCTCGTCCAACACTGGAGTTGTCATTGAGGAGAACACAGGGAAAGATTAGACACTTCCAGGGAAGCCATTGAGCACGTTTGACCCTGAACACGGAGAACCACCTTGAGCAAACACAGCCAGTATGTAACCGTGCACCGCAGTCCAGCGCTGCCTGGGAGTCTGTAGTGTACTCTCTCCTCCCAGCACTGCCTGCCACTTCAGACTGTTCTCTTCCAACCCCGATCCAGCCCAGATTAGTGTTTACCCTGGTCTAAATCAATTCTTTGCCTAAATGTCAAACCCTCCATGAGTTTGAGTTAATCCTGCTAGGCTGGGGGTTCTGCCGCTGGGCCATGTTGTTGTAGAGAGTCCTGGAGAGAGGTCTCGGGACACAGGGTCATTGCTGGCAGGGAGGAAGAGGACGCCCCGGGGGTGGGGAAGGGGTGGTGGAGGTGTTGGGGATCAGGAAACGGCACCCACGGGACGTGGCGTGAGGCACGGAGCCAGGTGGGCACCGTGGGCAGCCAGCGAGCGGCAGGGCCTGGGCAGGTTAGTGGCATGTGTGGAGAAAAGGACTTCCACAGACCTGCTGGAAGGAAAAGCATGCGTGTATCTCATCATACATGTGCATACACACACACCCACACACATCCCTTTCCTTCTCACAAATGCGCTCATACACACACCCAAACAAAGACACACACACACACACTCTCTCTCTCTCTTTCTCGCTCTCTCTCTCTACCATACACCTACGCAGTATTTTCTCTGGTGTCCAGAGTTATTCTTAGTTTTTGCAATGTACTTAATACACATAGAATGACATATTCTGTATTAATCACTATGGTATTACAGTTATTCCATGGTATTACTACACACATGATCGTGGTTCTCTCTTTAAAACACACCTACTCACACACACATGCAGTAGGAACATAGTGGGTCTGTCACCCTTTCTTGTGATCTTGCTAGTTGCTGGCATAAAGCTCAGGAAATACAGGTCACCCAGCAGATGTGCCTCCGACCAGATGACAAAACGCAATCTCCTCACAGCACGGCAGGATCAAAGAGATCCGGGGGTGCCAGAGTCAGCTCTCCAAGCCTACCCAACCGCAGAGCTCGCGAGAGAAGACGAGAGTGATCACGACCCTGTGTGCGTGTGTGAAAGAGAGGGAGAGAGACACAGAAAGGTAATGAGAGAATCGGGGAGTGTGAGAAAGGCGACAGTACAGAGGGAAGGCAAGGAGCTTTGTGTGGTCCAGGAGAACCGCCATGGAGGGGAGTCTCTGGTCTGTACTCCTCTGCTCCTCTCCTCCAGCCCATACAGGTGCAGGGCTCCGTTCTCCTCCGGCACCTCCTTGCTCCCCTCCTTCCCATTGCAGGCAGCCTTCCACTTTTCTGATCTCTTGTGATTTATCTAAATCATATGGTACACAAGCGCCAATTTTCTGAGAGCACTCACTTGATGTCTGACAATTAATATTAATGCAATGTGGAGTGGATGTTTTAGCTACAGGTAATAATAATACAGCTTAGTGTAGATGTTTTAGCTACAGGTAATAATAATACAGCGTAGCTGTAGTAGTTATATTCTTAGACAGCTTGTAGCGTTGGCGGTTGCATTTACATAAGCCATGCTGTACCATAACTCACCACTAGGTGGCAGCATGGGAATCATCTCAGCTGGAACTAAATAGATACTATGCTTCATTAAAGATTCATTACCAAACTTTAAAAGGGACAGTGTTGTCTCACATTCTTCATGAGATATGTAGAACTACAGAGGCCTGTTAGGTCCATTCTGAAACTGAATGTATTGCTCTGCGAATCTACTTATATGATAGGAGTTTGCAAGGCAAGTTGAATAAAGTGATTAATTTTAAACAGACGTGACAAAAGATGGAGGAGGGAGAGGAAGGGAGAGAGAACAAAGATCATTTTATCTGGTTTGGGGGTGGGGGGGAGGCGGGGGGATCCAGTGGATTCTGAGGTCTGGAGGAAACAGCAGCTCATAGTCAGACTGGTGTGAAGAACCACATTGGTCAAACCCCCTTTGATCCCACCCAATGGCCTGATCTCAAGTCTCCACATCGCGGGGAATAGCTGGTGGGATAGAGAAATGCTGATCTGGCAACACGTCTCATCCAGGAATACTTTTTTTGTTCATCTCGAAATGCTGGCAAATGAGCGGGCTGGCTTACACATTAACATGGATTAAGGGTACAAATGAGACCTTGTGCTGTTAATGGGGGTCAGAGTAGGAGGGTATCCGAGACGGGCTGAAACACCCGGGGGTTCAGACCAAAACAGAGGCCCTGTTCTCTCTGCTCTCATATGCTCTCAGCTCTGAGCGCTTAAATGCAAAATGGCCTGCGGATAGTTTGGGTCTGACTGTCTGACTCACACACACAGATTTTGATGATGTGTGTGTGTGTGTGTGTGTGTGTTGTGCATATGTTTTTTTGTGTTCACTGACACTGACAAAATACATTTTGACATGAGTTTATTTTTTCAAGCCCCTGAAATTGCGGCCATTTAGACTAAAAAAAAGTCACTAGGCAACAAATATCCATCGAGGAGGTTCTGTCTAAGCTAGATTTGATTCACTTCTTCGTATGTGTTTCACCGGTGGAGCAACTGCTGCCAGGAAATCCACTCTTCAGGAAGTTGCGCTTGTCAGTAAAGGCAAGGTTAGGAAAGCCGTGTCTACGGTTGTCTGTTAATTATCCGTTTCCACTCTTGGCATGGGTGGCGTTCTCTCGCCCTCTGGGGCTTTTGTTGCCGTTTTTCGTTCTGGAGCTCGGAGGAGTCCTGACCTGCCAGGCTCTGTTTACATGTTGACACATGCTGAGGTTGTGCTACACATTCCCTAATGTAGAGGAAAGGAGGAGGGGGAAAAACAAAACAACAACAATTGGCTGACGTGAACCCGGCTCACGTCGCTGTCCTTCCACGCTCCTCTGGTATTCCGAGGTCTGAACAGGTCGGGGAACCCTTGTCTCAATTAGGGACTTCCTCTCGGGAATGTCGGATAGAAAGGCTGCTGTCTTTAGAGAAGCCGGTTGGAAAAGGACGTCTGTGGTACCTTCACGTGAGAGATAATGGGGCGTACACCGGTGTCGACACGTGACCTATACTCAACGTGATACACCCGGAGGCGGCAGGGAGGGAAATCATCGACTTGTTCCCGTTCTTTAATGAATCCTGCTTCTTTTTTTTTTTTTGCAGCTTTTATACAAAATATCACATAGCGTGTCGCTGCTTGTAGCTGTCGGGAAGTATGTGTGAAGGTGACTCCTCTGCACATAACACCCGGGCCACCAGCTCCGTGCTGGGGGAGGGCCATCCACCCTGCTCCTCGCGGCTGGGGCGAGTTCAGGGGTCAGTGCCCCGGGGCACTGCGAGACAGTTGCCCTCAGGCTTCGTGGAAGACCTGTGGTCCTGCGTGAGCTCTAACGTGGACGTGAGACGAAGCTACAGGAAGTGAGGCGCTGACACAGCTCCACACCCTGGCCAAGGCCCCTCCCCCTCCCCCTCCCCCTCCCTTCCACCAGCTAAGGAGGGTGTGTTACAGTGTTATGACAGTATAGCAGGCTAAGGATTTGCACAGTTATAAAAGGAAGCGCAGTGGTAGTAAGTGTGGAGGGGCTGCGTCTTGCGGAGGTTCAGGGTTCACAGGAACGACACAGTTTTGCTCCTCACACTGGGGGAGTGGAGGCAAAAGGGTCATGTGTTGAACCACTGAAAGAAAGTGAGCAAAAGAGGCAATACGTGTGTGTGTGTGTGTTAAGGGAGGCAGTTTGTATTATGTGTGTGTGTGTGTGTGTGTGTGTGTGTCCTTTGCTGTGTGCCCTTCTTCTCCTGACATACGGCATTACTCAACTCAAACACACACACAAACGCACACACACACTCACACTCACAAACACATTTACTTTAAAAAGGAAGCATATGACAGAGTAAGATCCACCCCCAAGAAAAGAAAAATAGAAACCAAAATCTGAATGCGTGCGTGTGCCAGCATATGCGCAGGCGTGTGTGTGTGTGTGTGTGTGTGTGTAGCGGGTGTGTTCAGTGGGTGTGTATACATGCACGAGATCTTTCCTGCTGGACATTGTACCTCTCGGGAGCGGCAGGCAGAGAGGAAGATCTCCTCTTCCCTCACAGGTCAGGGTAAGTGCTTCTGCGTCTTTGCGTTTGCTCAATCGCACGAGCGCTGTTGCCCCGGGGGCTAGGGACGGGGCAGATCCGCCGCGCTGGTTCCTCCACGGCTGTCTTTTCCGCGTTTCGCGCGAGGTTGTGGCTTTAGTTCGGAACCAATCCTCACCCTTCGGTTCAGCGAGAGTGCAGCAGTCTGTCCAGGCTTCGGCCTTGAGCCCAGCCAGCTTTGGATGGAGCTGCTTGTTTGCAATCCAACGCACACCCCCCCTCCCTCCTTCCCCCCCCCCTCTCACTCCTGAAGTAGCAATTTTGCATGTTTGATAGCTGCACGTGTGCCTCGATTGTTTGGTCTCAGCACGGAGCTGCACAGTCTCTCCCTACCATGCTATGGAGAGACGTTCTGTCAAAGGTGCACTTTGCTCTCTCTCTCTCTCTCTCTCTCTCCTCTCTCCCTTTTTCCTTCACTCTCTCAGCCTCTTTAAAGTCAATGAGATTTATTTCTATAAGCTTTTTATGGCGCTCATTAGGATGCCGACCCCTAATGAGCAGATTGTCTTTTTTTTTCCCTCTCTCTCTCTCTGGTTCTTTCACTCACTCACGCTCACCTTCGCACGTGGATGTGGAGTCACGTCACACTGGGAGCCGAGTTGACCCTTTCTGCATCACCTCCAGGCTGGCTTGTCTTCTGAGTGCAGGGATTAAAGAGGCTGTCAAAATACTTTAGTAAAATTAACTCATCGCGTCCGTCTACTGTACGCTGCCTTGAGCAGGCTGCGGTGTTTGCTCCGCTTCGGCACGTGGTGGCCGATCCCCACGGTAACCCGGCACTCCCCGGCTCTTCTGGGAGGTTTCCCTGGCAACCATGCAGAGGAATCGGCAGCAACTGCGCTCGCATGTGTTTTGAATTGAAGAGGTGAGGTAATGGAGATGTTTAACGGTAACTCAGTGTCCCTTGTGACAAAGCAAGAATGACCCCCCCCCTCACCGCGCAGGCAGCCAGGCAATTCCCATGTCTTCTCTCGCACCGCACTACAGCGGGATCGCAGACAGCAACACCTGGGATTAAGGAGCTGCTATAGCATGCTGGAGTCTGACCTTTGACTCCTTCAGGACATGCGCGAGACGCTCACAAGTGGGGGCCATCTGCGTAGCGGGGCATCTGGATGCGGGCACAGATGCCCGGGCCAATACCACTGTAGAGCACGCAGTACATCGACTTCTGTGTTTAACGCGATATCGATGGTGCCTGGGCTGGCCACTAGCTCCATAAACGAGTTATAGCAGGTTTACTAGGTCCTTCGTGATGAGAGTGGACTGCAATGACATCCACGTAGCACTTGAGGGCCCTTGGAGGAATCACAGGCAGCCTGCTGATGTCGAAGCTTTGTTAGTCTCTGGGTTAGCTTCATAATGACCATGAAGGCTAAAACGAGACGAAGAGCACGTAGTAGGAAACCTTGTTTAGCGATGCTTCGGTCGGTTAATTAGCCAGCCGCTCTGCAGAGCCCTGCGGTCCAGCCCGCGGTAACGCTCAGATGAAAGTGATGAATCCAAGTCGCAGGGCTCGTTTTATAATTTATTAAGTGATTAAATATCGAATGTGAAATAGACAGCTCATGCTGTGCGTTAAGGTCATTTTGCGAATGCTGCATTAATCAACCCCCCCCCACCACCACACACACACACACACACACACACACGCTCACGCTCCGGTGCAGGGTTGAGGAGGGGTGAGGTGAGGTGAGCCAATGCACTGGTGCAGGTGATGGAGGATTGGGAAGTCCGTCTTAAACCTATTTTACACCAGAAGTGGCAACAGTGCTTCTAGCTGCAGTGAGCCTCTGTGTTGAGTAAGTAAGTAAATGTTTTTGTTAGAGCGCATATAAAACAACCACACTTAACAACTGCTGACTTATAAATGCTTGAGTACAGAGAATTACAGTAATCTAGATTTGAAGAAATTAAAGCATGAATAACTTTTGAAACGCAAGAAAGTCTTAAAATGTAAGAAATGGTTTAATTTTTGAGATTGTATGAAATTGATATAAACTGAATTTGACCACGGAATTGATCTGCTGAGATCAGAATAAAAAATAACACTAAGATTCTTAATACGGTGCTTTATGTATTGCGAGAGCAATCCTAGATATTAGATATTGTCCTAGATTTAATACATTTATTTAGAAGGGCAGAACACAATCATTTTGGTTTTCTCTACATTTAGTTGTAAAAGGTTGTTGGCCATTGACCTTTTAACAATCTAAGGCATTTGCTGAGACATTTCAACATGTTGTTGGGTTTTAGAGGGACATAGAGTTGCAATGAAAAAAAGATTTGATGATATTACTTAATGGAAGTATTTTTTCAAAACAGGACAGGCCGTAATATAGAGCCCTGGGGGACTCCATTATCAATGATGGCAACAGGTGAGAAACTATTGCCCACATTGACTGAGAAAGTACTGTGACACAGGTAAGATTTGAACCAGTCTAGGGCTGTAACTCAACTATGTGCTCAAGGCATTCAATAAGAATGTTATGATCAATAGTGTTGAGGGCAGCTCTGAGGTCTAACAAGACTAAAACTGGATTGTCCATAGCAAGTAATAGATCATTTGTCACTTTTAATAAGGCAGACCCTGTGCTATGAAGGGCTTTAAAACCAGCCTGAAAGGTTTCAAAAATAACATTTTTATCAAATGGGACCACAGCTGAGACATAACAATTTTTTTCCAACTTTTGAGAGAAATGGTAATTTTGAAATTGGACAAAAGTTAATGATCAGTTGTCTCTTTCAGGAGACACTCTGTGACGTAGTACGCTTTATATGGGCTAGAATGCCTTCCAGGCAAGAGAGGGAAATGGGCCCAGACTGCCTAAAAGGTTCAGCGTACTCTTTACCTGATTGCAAGTCATGGGTGTAATACTTAATCCAATATTGTTTTATTTATGATGAAATTCATGGGTCCTCATAGGTCTTTGGAGATGCATCTGGACTATGGTGCACTGTGGGTTTAGTTCAGAACTAGTTGTATTAAACACGTTTGTTCAACTTTAATGGGGCGCTGTCTGGCGCAGTGCGCAGACCTTGTTAGACCTGGTCAGTAGCACCAGCACGCCTCGACAACACACGCCGTTCTACTCTCACTCTGAACCCTGCCGACGTCTCGTTCTCACAAGCTCATAACGGAGTGTGTCATCACGACGCACCGATGACGCTGACACAGGACTGACGAAAAACTGAACCATCACAAGAGGAACCAGGCAGAGACGGGTCTGATCGAACAAGTCTCCTGTACACGCAGGGTTTTTTTGTTTTGTTTTGTTTTTTTTGCAACACGTCTGGTGTTGCAAGCAGCAAGTGTCTGGAAACAGCTCCTACTCACCGTGCTAGTGAAGTGAAGCAGCCGTTAGCCTGAATGACATCACTGCTAGCTGAGAACGGAAAGGCGTGGTCTGGCTTGTGTTTACGTCTGGTCGTGTGGGCTCAGGCCCAGTTTTTGAGCCAGGGTTAGGGTTAGGGTTTAGGGTTAGGGATTAGGGTTAGGGAGAACTGCTATTGAGACGCTGCCTTATTCCTCAGGGAGTAGTTTTGGTGCCCAGCGTTAGCAACCGTCTGAACTATGAGGCAGCGGTGAGCTACCCAACACAGACTCCACGCACAACCTACTTCCTCTCAAGCTGACATCCACATACCAGCTAAGGGAGCGTTTCCAACCACCATCACCGTTAATTTTACTGTGTAGGGTTGTGAGCCTAGTCTGCTGCCAAGAGGCAGCGTGTGACTGGAATCTAATGTGAAATGCACAACATTCATTGGAATGAGTATCTGGCTGCGTGCCCCCCTAGAGTGAGTGCGAACTGGTTAAAATACAACCAGGAAGAGAGAGAGAGAGAAATAAGTGCATCATACTGAAAGTGCCGTGTGTGGTCGGATGACGTTGACTTTGTCTCTCGCATACACACCAGCGCTCTGTTCTAACCTCTACACAGGGTTTTTTTTCTAACCAACATTCTGACCACAGTTTGCTGGCTGGCATTCTGCTTGACCTGGTCACCGATACCGATCTTTGCACATCAGGCAAGGTTAAAGGAGACGGCCGTCTGCGTCCTCGCTCTCCTCCTCTCTCTGCCGGCTCCTTCGAAATGCCAGTTTAAATGCACTTTCAAGTCCCGCATCCAAGCTGAGGATGTGCTTTGTGCCGGAAGGTTCCTCTGTAGATGAACAGGCCGCTTGGTGGATTTGGGTTTGCAGTGTCTGTGGTGTGTGCTTTCCTGTGGTAGCTGCTGCTGTGAGCTGTCGTCTGTGGCTGGCTGGCTGGTGCGAGGGAGCCGTGTGAGTTAGCGCCGTCCTGTGCTCTGTGGAGGCCTCGCTGTTGGGACATTACTATTCAGCAGGCTTCTCCTGAGTATGGGGGAAAGGGCCCGCATTGTGATTCTAACAATGAAAACCATCCTTTCTACATCTCAGCATGGGACAATGGTTTTTTCTCTTTCCCTCTCACACACACACACACACACACACACACACACACGGGCCCCTCTCTGAAGTCCTAGAAGAGGCCATTCTGCTTCGTATGGGGTGAATCCAGCCTCCATACATGGCTGTATTTGAGTTACATGCTGTACTTTACATATAAGGACAGCATAGCTTCCCAGAACAGACAGAAGCCTCTGCGCTAAGGACGACTTCTAGGTCATGTAAAACTTCAACATAACACAACCAGTACTTCCTTTGTGAAACTGTACAGAGACCGGGCCGGTTTCACCTCTTGACTCGACACTGAAACAGTCCAGGGAGAGAACCATTTATTTTCTCCTCTCTCCTTACCGCAAAAATCCTCACATCACTTTCCACTGAGAGCTAACTTTCCCTAGTAGCTAAATCTTATACCTAAAAGTAACAAATATAATGTTACAATAATAAAAACGGGACATCTCATCTGTGCAGGATTCAGATGGATTTAGTACGTGTACAGACAAGCTCCAGGTCGGCTGCAGGGATCCGTGGCTTATAGGCATGTCATAAACTCACCGTGGGGTGCCAATAGTTTCACACTCTAACGCGTTGGATCTGTTGCAGTACCACGTGTGCTGCGAGCCGTAGTGGACGTGACTCTTGCGTGTGCTGGAGTACACTGGTGTACATTATGGTTCTATCAACAGCCCAATATGCACAGCATGGCCCGTTCCACCGCCATTATCACCACTGAGGTAGTTTATTGGTTATTGTTGTTGTAGTTTTTTACCGTAATATGAACCTAAGGAGTGTTTAGACGTGTGTGGGGGAGGTTTTCTGTTTATCTTTTTCACGGCAGGGGTCGGGAGCTTAGTACACTTTATTTTCAGAATCGGAGTGGTTTGGGGGGAGGGGCTTGTTTGGCCACATCCATGTCAGTTTAAGTGTCTGTAAGCAAAGCTGGAAGAGGATGAAGTGGACAAGGAAGAGAGGAGAAGAGAGAGAGAGTGGGGGAGGAGAGGAGGGTGGAGGAGAGGAGGGTGGAGGAGAGGAGGCAGGGGAGAGAGAGTGGGGGAGGAGAGGAGGGTGGAGGAGAGGAGGCAGGGGAGAGAGAGTGGGGGAGGAGAGGAGAAGTCCTCTTTTGGATTAGTACAAGCTTCTTAGCAATCTGCATGTGAATGACTGAGAAAAGCTTTAGCCGTTAACCCCCCCCCCCCCCACCCACACACACATACCCCTGTCTGTTCCTCTCTCTCTCTCTCACACATACACACACACATACACACACACACACACACAGACAGAGACAGAGAGAGAGGTTCATTAACACTAACTCTCTCCTGCACATCTCGGAGCAGAAGGCTAAAGTTTTAGTGTTGCAGTGTTTCTCTGAAAGAGAGAGAGAGAGAGAGAGAGAGAGAAGGCGTGCGTTTCAGTGCGACTTTCTGCGGGCCTTTTTCCACGCGCAGTGTAGCGAGCTTCCGGAGAAGTGGATTTGCCCGGGTTGTACGCAGAGCTTTGTGAATGAGAGAAGGTAAGACTCCAATATCCTCCCGGGCTATCCATGGAGCTGATCTGAGCTGCCAGTCTGATAACAATACGGCTGGTGACACACGGGGGAAAGGTGGAGGGGGGGGGGCTTTGTTTCTTCGTCTTCTTCTTCTTCTTCTTCTTTTTAAAGAATTTTCCTTAAAATGTTGGTGGGGTCCATCTTCCAGAACAAGTGCGTCAGTGCTGGCGATGATCACATCCTGCAGCAGTGCGTGTTGATGCCTGAACTTTGCTGTTGATTTGCTGTTAGATTTGGTCCTTTCTGTAGCTTCAGTGGGTGGAGTGCTCCACGTGTCTGAGTTCTGGTTGGATGTGCTAGCAATTCTTGGTTTTAATTCAGTTATGCCATACAAACCAGAAGTCCAGTATGTGGTCCAGTATATAAACTAAAAGGGCTGAGTATGGTTCAGTGCGGAACACACACTTATCCCTCTTACCAAACCCCAAAACTCAAAACTACTGCTTTATGGTGGACTATAGTGTTTAAATACGTTTATTCTGACCTGACCAGAAACTAAATCAAGGTGGGCTGGTTGGCCTAGATTGCTTTGTCAGTATGAATTTTCTTGAAAACCCTTCTTACATGAGTCTGTGATTTTACATGAGCCCAGCCTATGATCTGTGGTCAGCTGAACTCAGAACAGCATTGTTGTGGATCAACGGCTGCTCACACATGCCATGCTAAATTACCTTGACAGACAAGGCTTGAGGTTCTTAATTGGCATTAAACAAGTAGGAAGCGCCGCGTCTTGGCACTAAAATAAGAAACGGTGATTTACCAGTGCAGAACTAGCAAGAAACAAAAGGCAACGCTGGAGCTGTAATTATACCTGCACAGCTGTTATTGTTTCTGCTCAGGGGTCCGTGGACAAATATTTTCCTGGCAGATGGGTGGCACTGTGTCAGAGCTAACGATGGACACTTTTTTTTCTTTCTTTCTTCTCCACCAGGTTTACTGGATGGAGAAAACGAAGAGCTAATTTTAAAACATGCGCTTTAAAGCATCTCTGCTCCAGCTCAGGTGTCAGAGAGTAAGTTCAGATGGTGTTATGATCTGGAAATGGGGAAGGCCAATCATGCGTGTGGTTTTCCAGCTACGTCTGCTTTCTGGGTTTGCTGATGTTAAATGTAGATGCTGGCAGCGTTTTAAACGCTGATAAAACTTCTTTTTTAAGGGTTTAGCTTCACAAGACCCCACAGAGGGATTTCGTGGTGATGTGGTGAGGTGGAGCTGGGGTGACCTGTTCATACTTTTTCCTGGTTTTGTCATCTTGGCATCATTCATGTCAGCTGTACAGACCTGTTGTGGGAGAGGACTTCATAAAGCAGGAGGGACCAGGGGGTGAGTGAGAGCAGAGGAGAGTCGGCCCTGGACTCCCCTGGACTCTCCTGGACCCAGTGTTCACTTTTCTTTTTAATTGCTCAAACCCAGACTGGTATCTCTCCCCCTCCCTCCCCCCGTCACTTTTCTCGAACACTCTCTGTTATTCTGTTTGCCTTTCTCATGCGTCTGGAAGACAGTGTGTCCACCCCTCTCTCCCCACAAATGGAACTGCCCGAGATGACCCATGTTTGCTTGCCTCTAACAGCACAGTCCTCTCTCTCTCTCTCTCTCTCTCTCTCTCTCTCTCTCTCTCTCTCTCTCTCCCTCTCTCCCACTCTCTCTCTCTTTTGTGTCTCCTCTGCTTCTCTCTGTTATTCGCCAGCTCACTATTTCTCAGTGTTTTCTCACTATTTCTCAGTGTTTTTCTCTTTGCCTCTTTTCTTTTCACTCTCCCTCTCTCTCTCACTCTTTCTGCCTCAGTCTCTCTCTCGCTCAAACAAATGCCCCCCCCCCTCCCCCCCCTCACAAACTGCAGACTCATTTATCTGTTCCTCTGTTCTGCCTGAGTCAGTGCCTGATGGATGGCTTCACACTCTGACAGTTGGAGCGTAAGGGTGGAGGTGAAAGAAGCCTGCTCCAGGCAAAGCTCCACTTGTTTTCTTCGTGCTTCAGGTTCATGTTCAGCACCGTGTAACAGCCGGAGGAAAACGGTGCTTGTGCACTGAAACAATTGAGCTCCTGGGTGGATTCGTGAGGCGTGATTACCCAGTATGATCTACAGAATTAGCACCTTTTGGTAGGTGGAACAGGTACAATTTATTTATAGTAGATTACATCACCCAGACTCACCAGATTTAGCTAGCAGAACTTAGTAAGGCTGTGTCCTTTATCAGATCGATGACAGTATAATCCCTTGTGACCAGACTTTGATATCAAAAAGGATTAGTTTTGGTTGTTGTTTCAGCCAACTGAAAGTCTTCTATTTCGCCATGGTCTGTGCAATTTCAAAAACAGTACTGGCACAATACAAGTAGCTTGGTTCCACTTTACTCTGTTAACTTGATACTGATCTTTTTTTCCCCTTGAGACCTAACATTTATGCAGATATTATTTACATAGATGTATTATTTCTACAGACATTATTTATAGATATGTTCATATACTGGACCGACTGCTTACAGCACACACGTGGTCGTGCACGTGGAAGAGGAGGCAGGGATGAGGGGCCCGCGCGTCACGAAAGGGGCCATCAGGAACCACGGTGGATCGTTTCACTGAGGAGTCAGGGAATGTCTCCACGCTCAGCCCCAAACACGTCAAACTCTTCCACCGTGGTGCATAAGAGACAGGGGTGCAGGCCTCCCCACTTTAAAGAGTGAGGGGATTTTACCCAGAGGTGGACAATTCTCAGACTGCAGCTGTCACCGAACAGTTCGACCTACCCACTTTAGATGGCTCAAGTTAAAGATACACTTCCAGTGAGAGAAATAAAAAGCTTTTAAGGTGCTTTTAAGGCATGTTTAAGTGTTGTGAGGTTTCATACCCTCTCTGATATGGTGCTATATCAGATTTAGATCACTGGTGGGTGATTGACTGGAACCTACTGCTGTGAGCATTGTACATTCTGATGAGTGCATGAACCTTGGTAACAGCAGGCGTTTCCTGGAAGCTCATCAGATCATCTTATACCCCCTGTCTGTGTTTATGCACAAGTGATCGCTCACACACACACATACACACACACACACACACACACACACACACACATGGTGTCTGTAGGTTGAAGACTCTAGCAGTGTTCTGGGGTCACACCACCTGCGAGTTTTCAGGCCAGAGTTTTCTGTACAACACTGAGCGCTCGTCTGTCTACATGACATCCTGTCTTGCAGGACCTCCAGTCTGTCCTCTTACAGGGGTGTCGTTTGAGGTTTTGCTCTGCATGTTCACACATTTCAGGTGCTTTCCACCTGCAGGCCCCAGAGGCCTGTGGGTAAATCTAAGGTAGAAGTTGCAAAGGAAAACTCTATGAAACATATCAGATCGTAACAGATTACTCCCACAGTTCAGCCATCCTGCAGCTCCAGACAGAAGCTGACACTGGGGCATTTCTGCTCTCTCCGTCTTTCTTATCTGAATCAGCGTCTGCCTCACTTACACCTGCCTGCTGTCAGTCAGCACGATGTCCATTAATCTCCACCAGTTTGCATTGAGCATGTTGAAAATGCACAGTACAAGGTTCCCACACAGCTTTGAGAAAACATGCTTCAATAACCCACACGTTCAGTATTTCCACCCTAAAAAAAGGGTCTCGTCTCTTTCGCAAATCCTTTTGTTTTATCCAAAAAAAAAAATTCACCGGAGTTGGGGCTAGTTCACAGTATCCAGGGTAACATCGCCATGTTACAGGCCAGCCTTTCATCTCTACCTTTCTCTTTCTTTCTCACCATCGCAGACACTGCACAGGAGCTGGACTTGGAGCTAGAGCCATCCGCCCGCATGGAGGAGGAGAAGGAGGTGGAAATCCAGGCTGAGGAGGACCTGGAGACGGAGCGCGAGACGGAGGTTCCGCCCGCTCACCTGGGCGAGCCCAGCACGCAGGGCATCATCAGGGGTGCCGACCTGTTTGGCTACGTGGGCATCGAGGCCGTGCTCGATCAAATGCGTCGTAAAACCATGAAGGCGGGCTTCGAGTTCAACATCATGGTGGTCGGTGAGTGCTGCGTGCGCAGGCTGATGATGTCTCCAGCTTTCTTGTTAGCGGGTTTTATATAAACGCTAGCGCTAGCTGGCGCCAAGCATGATAGCTGGTTTTGTATGAACGCTAGAGCTAGCTGGCGCTAATCATAATAACTGGTTTTATATGAACGGCAGTGTTAGCTGGCCCTACGCATGATAACGTGACTTCCCCGCTGTGGAAGGGATTGTGCAAGTTCTACACTGCAGGGCTTCGTGCACACAAACGCATAATTGCGGTAGGCATGACAACATTATATATAACAAAACGTACCGTGGATCACAGTGTTGTTACCAGGATGACACATCTTGCTCAGTATATCTGTACAGGCCTGCACTCCATGAGTCATGGATGACTCGTTCAGAATAGACAGATGAAGCATAAGAGATTTCACCTGCCTGTCAGTCTAGTTTTCGTTCCATCGCCTGTTAATGCACACTGACCGCGCGCTGTTAGTCTAATTAGTCATTATGGGGAAATCTTTTTTAAAGCTTCATTGTGAAATTGAGCAATAACATGTATTCTATAAACAGGAAAGTGGTCTTCATTTAATAATCGTGACTACGGCGTATGTATACAGTACAAGCACACGCTTATTTACGAATGGCACTGAACCCGGTGAGACTTCACAGCTCTCGCTGAGATCCAGTTTAGCATTTACGCTCGGATGAGGGCTCGAGCCCCTGTGGGAGGAGCTTCTGGGACATCGGTGCCAACGTGGGAGAGAAAAAGAACCCCGCAGGCACCAGACTGTACTGCGGGGGGCGACGTTGAGGTGCCGTGTGGTGTGTGTTGCCAGAGACGGGTGTGATGTGGTGATTCGCCGTGGTAGCTGTGTAGAGCGTACAGGAAGGCTGTAGTCGCCGAGGAAACAGAGGGACAGGTATACCGGAAACACTGGCATGGTCCTTTTGTAAACACCAGAAATTAGAAGTTATTAGACATTAAGGATCTATGCAGCAAAATCCTGTTGTTTTAGCTTGGCTGGAAAGATGTTTTTCCTTTTTTTGGGAGGGGGCGGAGGAGGCCACCAGATGCTCTAACAAGCTGGTTATTTAGATCCTCTCGTAATTTGAGTTCCTTGTGTGCTTCAGCGTGGTGAAGAGCAAGACGTTTAATCCAGGCTTGTCAACGCCGTAAACGAATCACTATGCTTTCATCAAAACCTTCGAGAGATGCACAAGAGCGCAGCGGTTTGGATGAACAATAGGAGAAGCCCGGGCTGTTCTGGCCCCGGTTCAGCCCAGCTCGGTCTTGGTCCTGCTTGCTGTGCCAGTAAATCCAGTGTCCAGGCACAGCAGCTCCTGGCTGTAACGAAGGGCATTTTATTGGACGTCTGCCCGATTCAAACTGGCCTCCCTATTCAACCAGAACCAATCAGAATCCAGGAACCTCTACAACCCCCCTCCCTTTCCCCAGGCTTCTGGAGAGAGTGAGGAGAAGCATGCAGGAGGAGAGGTGAGGTGGTGGATGGGAGCAGGGATGGGGAGTGCAGGCCATTTCTAATTAAATAGTACCAGGTACTGTTGCGCTGTGGCCTGGGAAGTGGGGCCAGCCTGAAGCCTTGTGGGACTCCAGGACTGAGGATTTATGATTGGCTCAGAATTACACATTCAAGGCTGCCTTGCTCTCTGATCTCTCTCTCTCTCTCTCTCTGCTCTCTCTCTCTCTCTCTCTCTCTCTCTCTCTCTCTCTCTCTCTCTCTCTCTGTCTCTTTGCTGACATATTTTTTATTTATTTTTTTTAATAGAAAGGTTTTGATTTTTTTTTT
>JAOYMR010000001.1:18682580-18692792 GCA_025802075.1 Tenebrosternarchus preto
CCCCCCCCCCCCCCCCCCCCCCCCCCCCCCCCCCCCCCCCCCCCCCCCCCCCCCCCCCCCCCCCCCCCCCCACCGCCTCGTCCGTCTTCCGCATCATAAATTTGACGTCGGCAGCTTCTCGCAGTGAGAGCAGGGGACGTAAATCCGTCAGATGCTCCTCTGAGGTGAGCGATGATGGTGTGGGGGGGAGGGGCCTGGCAGCCCCCGCCCCCTGCTGCCGTACGTCTCTGTCAGATCGTTTTGCCTGCTGATGACAGGGTTCCGCTGACGTCACCCAGCCCCTACGGGGGGCCCCCCGGGGCCCCTGAGTGGAGCTCCTGCACCTTCTCCTCCAGGGCTGAGGAAGTTGCGGAGGCACGGATATAGTGAGTGTCACTAGAGACCGCGAGATTGTCTCGATAAGGATCGTTCCTTGGGAATAGCCTCCACCACCCAGCCAGCCAGCCCTTGTTCGGTCCGTGCAAGCCAGCGTGAGACAGCCATTAAGAGAGAACCTCCCCGTGGCCTTGAGCCCGAGCCGAGCTTGGCCAGCCGCCAGACAGGGCACCCAGGCACTTGACCCAGACGTGATCCGGCCCCGTTACGTCACCGGTGATCGGTGGGTTTATGTAAGCAGCTGATCTTCGCCCGGCTCTGCGTCGCCATGGTTTCATTACCGACCCTCCATGACCTCCATTTCGTCGGTGTCATCGTAGCTGTGAGGAGGAAAGAATCAAGTTATTTAGTTATTACTGACTGTCTACACGGTCGCACAAACTTCCTGTCTGTTCCAGTACCAGGAGAAGTCAAAGAGCATCGTGCAAACGAGCTCTTGGTCTTCATGCTGCTTTCATCCACTCAAAAACTTGGACCATATTTATCAAGAGTCTAAAGGTAGGGGAAAAAAAAACGCCGCCTCAGGACACGCTGGGTCTGTCCTGCGGGGCGACCAGTCAAAGCAGCATTCAGCGTTCCAGCCTGTGGTGTCGTTGGAGACACCACTCACTGCGAGGGTAAAATTTTAGCAGGTCATTCGCTGTAAAGCTCCAAGCCAGTGACAAACCTCCAGAAATGCAGAATATCAAAACAACTTTTCAGAATGACTGTGAACCTTCTGTGAACACTGGTGGTTCCAGATGACCTTCCCTCCAGAAAGCACATTTACTGAAACCAGCATTCACCTTTTTTTTTTCCAGGGCTTGAAGTTTGTGGGCATCACTGTCTCCCTGTAGCAGTCCTCTATTCTCTTCACAGTATTCACAGTATACGCTTACATACTTTCAGTGTGATGTCATTTGTGATAGTTTTTGACAGAGTTGTCTGTCATAAACTGGATTTTTATACCGCAATTTTTCTACTGCTTGTTCTGTTTCATAAAGTGACAAATCCAAAGCCGAACATCCAGGGTGTTGCTTGAATTGCATGTTTTGATGGTTCTTCTCGCTGGTTCTGTTCGTTGTGTTGTTTTTTGTAACCAACAGCGCGATTCATGCAGTCAAGCGTTTACTCGACATGCACTGGTGAGTCAAAGCCATTGTGAGTGTGGCTGTGTTCCTTTGTCCCTCTGCCAGGTCAGAGTGGCCTGGGGAAGTCGACACTGGTGAACACGCTCTTCAAGTCCAAGGTCAGCCGAAAGTCCTGCACTCCCAATTACGAGGAGAAGATCTCCAAGACTGTCCACCTGCAATCAATCAGCCACAGTGAGTACTTCACACACACACACACAAATGCGTGCGCACACATGGGCACAAACAACACGCGTGCGCACGCACACATACACACTGATATGATCGGGGGAGGGGGGGGGGGTTTGTTCAGTGCCTGGAAGACCACCAGGCTGGGGAGAGTGACATTCTGGAGGAACCAGACATGTGGGCTGAAATCGAGGAACTGGAGGAGACACTTAATGGTTGGTGGTGTTTGACCCGGAGCAGAGCCGTTCCTAGGACACTGACTGAGCGAGAGAGGAATTAAGATGCCTACGATGGGGACGGATTAAGGAGGATCAATCACCCAGTCTTCAGCAAAGAGGGGGGGAAGAGAAAGATTGAGAGAGAGAGAGAGAGGGAAGAAAGGAGCGAGCGAGAGAGGGAGGGAGGGAGGGAGAGAGAGAGAGAGAGAGACAGAGAGAGACAGAGGGAAGAAAGGAGGGAGAGAGGGAGGGAGGGGGAGAGAGAGAGAGAGAGATCTGGCCACAGCTATCATTAAGGAACTCCGTGTCAGGGCAACGGAGGGGGAGGGGAGGGAGGGAGGGGAAGCCAGCGAGGACATTTGTCATCCCATGGGTCAGCGGACTGCTCTCGTTCTGTAAGAGGCCACCATTTATCCGAGATGTCTGACAGCGGGATGTCTGAAGAGGCTGGTTGAAACTGTCCTCTCTGGATGAGCTTCCAGCAACAACACACAGTTACCCTGGTGCTTATATGTGAATGTGGTCTGACGTGTTCATATGTGTGGGGATTTGAATATGTGTGGGGATTTGAATATGTGTGGGGATTTGTGGTCTGACGTGTTCATATGTGTGTTCATATGTGTGTTCATATGTGTGTTCATATGTGTGGGGATTTGTGGTCTGACGTGTTCATATGTGTGTTCATATGTGTGTTCATATGTGTGTTCATATGTGTGGGGATTTGAAGTTGGCTTTTTTTTTTTTTTACATCAGTGGGGGAAAAAAAAGGTTTGGCTTTACCGTCTGTTTGATCGAAGGATGTTTTTGTTCTCGGATTCTCGAGCTTTCGAGACGGTGAGCTTTTCTCGGGTTCCTGTGCTTTTTGATGTCTCGTAACTGCTAATAACCATCTTACGTAGCAGCTGCACCACAGGCTCCTTGGGTGTCTTCGGAGGGATCAAGGGGTCTTGTTTTGCTTTCAGGAGGCAGCGTTTCTGCGCAGGGCTTCTTCACGTCGCGCTGGCTCAGGCAAACTTGTACGACAGTTGTGCATTTAGAGCGGTGCTGGGAAGACAGCTGCTCTCCCAGATGGGGTGCTATGCTGTTGGAGCGAGTTAGCACATGAACGGTGGCCCCGCCGTGGCCCGGGTGAGGGCCCGTGTGTGCTGGGGGCCCCTGACACGTATTCCACTCACACCCCCCACCACCACCAGCAGGTAATGAAGCGCTGTTTTGATTCTGGAGGCGCCACTATGCTCAGAGAGGCATATGAGAGCCACATGGTGTAGCTCCCGCATACAACACTTTAAATGGTTGTGTGAGTGTGTGTGTGTGTGTGTGTGTGTGTGTGTGTGTGTGAAAGACAGAGAGAGAAACAGTATACATACAAGTGTGTTTGTTCTTTTAGAAATTTGCAGTCATGTAATGGCTAAGAACGTGGTCTAACTGTTGTAATAACAACATGACTAAAGAAGTACTGAATTCCTTTAATCCTCTGGTCAGTTGGTGTAGAAGAACGATGGCCAAGCAAAGGACAGAGGCAGGACAAAGCCAATGTTCCTGAAAGACCATGGTTCCCAGACCTTACACTTAACAGTAAAACAGCTCGGAAACAGGACTAGTGAAGACTAGTCTCACAGTTCACAGGAAAAAAAGACAAGATAGCACAACCAGAGGAATGAGACTGTTTACTGTTTACTCTTTCATAATGGTGTACCATTTTACAGCACAGCTGTTTTCTCTAACAGAGGAGATCCGTGTGAGAGAGAGAGAGAGAGAGAGAGAGAGAGAGAGAACCACCAGCACCGTTACAAGAGCTGGAGGAGTTGAGCTCTTCGTCCTCCTCTTCCTCGTGATGAGAAAGCGGGTCTCACGCAGGTCAAAGTGTCGTAGACGAACCTCAGAACTCTGGGAATGTGTCACTTGTTTTCTTTTGTTTCTTAAACGTGGAGCCATATCCTCTCAGAATTTCCTCTTCTCTTTTTTTACTTCCTTCTTGAAGGACACGGCTCCTCCCCCTCCTCGCTCTGGCGTGTGTGTGTGTGTGTGTGTGTGTGTGTCACACGTTCTGGCCTGACAGAGCTACTTAACTACCTCTTAACTTTCGCTTCATCTGACTTCTGAAGTGGAAAGTGTCCCGAGTGTGTGCTAACAGGACCGTCCCGCGTGCTCTCGCGCCGTAGAGGGCGAAGGCGTCAGAGCGGTGAACAGCGGGCCGCCTTCACCAAGGCCGTAAAGGACGGGCTCGCGGTGTCCTGGTAGAAGCAAACATTTGTACAAGCTTAACCGCTCCTAACGCGGAATCCTCTGGGCTTCAACCTCATTGACTCCACAGAAGGTGCACGTGTGTGTGTGTGTGTGTGTGTGTGTGTTCAGCCTGTCTATGCCTTTGCATGTTTAGTTGTGTGTTAAATATGAAGTGCACTTGGTTGCTGACCTCCTTGCTTGCGGAGACACCCTTCACTGGCTTCTCCGTCTAGCAAAACATAAACACTGATCCGGCTGGGGGGAGGAGACCTGTTCCTCTGTGCTTTTTCTTTTAATATATATATTTTTTGAGCCTTTTGAATTCCAAAGCAGCCTATCCTGACATCTGATGTAAATATTTACTTACTTTTTATTCCGTGGCCTGTCTCCGAGAACGCCCACGTCATAAAAACATCGTTTATCATGTGACAACCTAGTGATAACCGAACGACTGGGAAATGAATATACCATCATGGGTCTTTGTGAAAAAGCGTATGCTATCTTTGTGTTGTCACTGAACGTGATTCTGCCGAAACGTGGCATCGCTGCTATGCGTTTTTCCCGCCTTTTAATGTCCTGCTGTCTCTGAGCTGGCAGAACCATTCTGGGGTTTTGGCAGGATCTGGATCTGAGTTTATGTAAATGTCAGTTCAACATTGCCAGTGTAAAATCACATCTGAAGTTTTGTCAATGCGGGTCACGATATCTCGCGCTGGAGAGTCGGGCTGCTCTGTGGATCCCGTCTTCGAATGTGACCGTCCTGAAACCACGGGCATCGCGGAGTTCGACGCCTTCACGTGTCACAATGCCACCAGCCTCCGCCCACCTCCACCCGCACACCCCCACCCCACCGTCCAAGAGGACAAAGGCGCGACGCGGTCAACCCTCCTCCGTTCTCACAGACCGCGCACTAGTGACAGAACGTTTTCTCAGAGCCACCTTCCAGCTCCGCCCTCTGCCCCCTCCTCCGAGGTCGGAGGAGAAAGGCTGTCCTGCCGGGCTGGGCCGCTGCGGGTGCGCGTCTCGGTTCCGCTCCAGTGGTGCACATCACGAACGCACACTGTGACAGCCTCATTTCACTCAAAAGATGGACGGCCATCGTTTTCTGAGCGCTGGCTAACACCTTGTGGTTTCTCCTTGTGGTCGTACGCTGAGCTCCTCCTCTTACTTGGTGCAAAGTTTTTCAGGTTTTTTTTTCTTCCCTTTCCAGTGCTGACATTGAGGTGGTGAGTGACATTGGCCGAGCGGCCTACCTTCCTGAGCAAGAAGGATGTGTGGGAGGGCAGGAGATGCGCTCTGTCCCAGACAGACAGGGCCTGCTTTGGACGCTGGAATGGAAAGTATCTCATTTTCAAAATGTCTTTTCTAACTCTGTTTCCAGTCATCGAGGAGAAGGGAGTTAAGATGAAACTCACGGTGATTGATACGCCTGGGTTTGGAGACCAGATCAACAACGAGAACTGGTGAGAGAAGATGCTCGTTACTGTAAAGTTTATATTCATTTAGCCTTTGCTGATTGCAATGCGTAGCTGATTTACATTTGAGTAATCAGGAAAAAGCTTCTCAAATGCTTTCAAGTGTCAAACATAAGCGTTGTCACACGGCGAATCTCAAACAGGGTAGACCGGGCTGAGTTTTTTTTTTCCCCCCAGACCTTTCCATTGATTTAATTTGCTTCTAAACTATCGGACTTGTATCTTTTAGACGTGCTACAGTCACGGTATCCTTTGATGAAAGAACTGTGTGATTAGATGGGAAAAGGTCACATCCGATTCAGAAAGAAAAAACAGATTTGACCGCCCGTACGAAACTAGCGTGTGTTGTTAGCATTACAAACAGAAATCCTGTGCTAATCCTTCCTCCTCAGCTGGGACCCCATCGTGAAGTACGTAAACGAGCAGTATGAGAGATACCTGAAGGAGGAGTTGCATATCACCAGGAAGCGGAGAATCCCCGACACCCGCGTCCACTGCTGCGTCTACTTCCTGCCGGCCACGGGCCACCGGTGCGTGTCTGGAGCTGTCGCTTCCCAGCGGCCTTGGCCACGACGGCAGCTGTGGTTTATGGATTAGGGAGGCCGTAGTGTGATTGATTGAAAGGCTTGACCCACTGACCTTGTGCTAAACCTGAGATTCATTCACTTTCTTTCAGCGCTGCACAGGATTCTTAGCAGAAACAGTCTGGCGAGTCGTAAACCCGCTAGAATCCATGTACACTGATCTGTTCATCAAAACACTGTCAGTTCCAATCTAACTGAAAATGTCCAACTACAAACATACATTCCACATACAACATACATTCAGCATTAGACGAAGAGAGTACTAATCTACTGACATCATACAAGAACCTCGCAATGAGTAACAGGCTCGGAGGCAGAGTTTGGCCATGGTTTCAAGTTTGGCCATGGACAAATTCTGATCTGAGATCAGTGTCGAAATGGTGCTACCCCACCCAATTCAACTCAGAGCTCTGATGATTTCCTTCTGCAGGTTGCGCCCTATTGATGTGGAGTTTATGAAGAGACTGGACAAGATTGTTAGCATCGTGCCTGTGATCGCCAAATCTGACACACTCACCATGGAAGAGAGGCTGGACTTTAAGCAGAGGGTGAGTGAGGCGGTCTGTGCTAGTTATACGATACGGACATAACGTCTAGACAGCACTGTTCGTGTGTTCTCACACACTCTGCACTCTTAAGCCTGTTGTAAAGATTCATTCTTAATCTCTGTCGAAATAAATGTTCTAGTGGTTTAAAACATTTAGGCAATTTAACGATTTGGCCCAGAACAAAAGCCTTGGGTGTTGGGAGTTGAAAAAATGGAGGCTCACACACATGAATGTTCATGAACACACACACACACAAATAAACACACGTTGAAAATAAATGGTCCGCATGGAGATTATGGACAGTTTCTGTGGGAGATGCTCTCTCCCCCTGCGTGACGTATGGCACCTGCCACTGCAGCCTGGGCTTCTTGCCACGGACTGTCCCAGCGGAGCGTTTTCGGGGGGTGGGTGAGTTGGACGCATCTCTGCTCCCAGCAGGCACACGTCTGCCTGCTCTCCGCGTGTGTCCTACTGATACAGCCCGAGCAACGTTCCCGATGATGTAGTCTGTCATTCCAAGCCTCTGTCCGGGACTTCCCGCTCTTAGCCCGATGGAGCCAGCGAGGCGGAGTGAGGCTCAGAGCTACCGTGATACCCGGTGCTGATGTCATCTTGATGTATTACATCCCTCTCCACACACACCCGAACGCACGCACTCTTACACAATCTCTCGCACACCACTACATGCGTACACTGATGCGCTTAGCTGAGCATAAGCGAATTGCAATCTGACGAGCCGCAGGTTTGGGTCTCGAGTCCATGCTGTTGCAGAAAGACACAGTATTTCCTTGTGAAGCCCTTGTCCTTCTCCCGGCCTCAGATAACAGGCTACAGACCCATAAAACACAGCGGCAGAGTGAGTAGAGTGTGAGGTGTGTGTGTGCGTGTGAGTAGCTGAGTGAATGTGTGGGTTTCTGTGTGCATTAAGGCATATAAATCTATCTGACCAGGATTTCACTCTTTCTCTCTGTCCAGATAAGACAAGACCTCCAGGCCAGCGGGATCAGAGTGTACCCTCAGAAGGAGTTTGACGAGCATGTGGAGGACGAGATACGCAACGACAAAATCAGGGTAGGAGGTCAGGACAGGAGGACAGGAGGAGTTCCACTGAAACGGGAGCCCATCCAAAACCAAACATAAACCTTTCCTCACCTAAACAGCTGACACCTCCTCGACATTTTGATGAGGTTGCATTCAAAAGACCTGCTCGGTCCAAAGGTGTAACTCGCCGCTCTGCGGCTCTGCTTCTTCTAGGAAAACATTCCATTTGCCGTGGTAGGAACCGACAAGGAACATCAGGTGAACGGGAACAAGGTCCTGGGCCGCAAAACCAAATGGGGCATCATAGAAGGTGAGAGGCTGCGTGGCACAGATGTTTGTACAGTGGTTTCATATGCCTCAAAAACTGGTGCACGTTCTGCTTTATTCAAGACTGCCATCTAGTGGCGTCATAGAGGAACATGTCAAAAGGCATTGATTTTTTGTTTGTTTGTTTGTTTTCCAGCATCACAAGTGTTCTAAACTGTTGCTTTTATTATTTTTTCTCTCTTTTTTTGTAGTTGAAAATGTTGCACACTGTGAATTTGCCAATTTGAGAGACCTGCTTATTAGGTAAGTGCTGATTTTATGTTCTGGTAGTTTTTAAATAAGTGTTTGTTTATTGAAGAGTCTTTACATGTTAATACATGTTAACATGTTAATGAAAACAGCCAGCCATTCAGAAACTTTACACCTGGGCTTTCTCAGATATGTGTAAAAGCCTTAAACTATTGTAGGCAAAGCTTTCATAATTTAACATGCAAACAAATAACAACCCCTTGGTAAAAGAAAATGAATATTAAATGTAGAGCAATGAAATGTGTATAGAAGTAAATTGCAAAAGAATAATTTAAAATGATAGAAATTAAAGCTAAATATACCAATACAAAATGTAATTGGTCTAAAGCTATAAGAACATAAAAGTTAGTGAATAAATGATCAACACAAACTATCAAAATGTGTAAATCTTGATTATTTTAAAATCCAATCTGGAACATATTGTGAAATATCCAACATGGTTAATGTTGTGATTAATAGTATTTGTAAACAATTTGTGAAGCATGATAACATCCTGTCATGTAGGTTAGTCTAGAGATGGGGAGAGTTCTGGTAGCAGTGGATCAGGGCACAAAGACCCGATGGGTTTTCTAGAGCGCTGGAGCTCGAGACGTGTGTGGAGCAGGTGTGTGGTTGAAGCTTCACACACCTGAGGTGGGACGGTTTAACGAATTCCTCTGTCAGCTCTAACTTCTTCACAATGACCCATAGTGTGTAGGCAAAATGGCTGCCAGGACACAGATGGTGGGAGAGTGGTTTCTGAAGGAGGCATCAGTAAAGGGAGAAACAGAAAGAGATCTGCCAATGGCTTCTTACTTATGAAGGATTTATATATGTATTTTTTTGGTATTCACGCTCCAGAAGTGTTAGATCACATTTCCTCTTTGGAAAATAGCACATTTTGGAAGCCAGTGAATCTCACTAGCACTGATGTAACTATGTGGAGAGTCAAATACTTGGTGCAACTACCAATTAACCAGTGTTGAAATTCTTCTCTCATTTTAGATGGAAGGAGAGGCAACACAATATTTAACGTGATTTATTGCGCATATGCTGACTAATAGACATAAAAGTACATAGATAAAATATCACTGAAAAGATTATCATCATTTTTGGGAGCAAATGAACTATATCGTTAACCAGTGATGGCCTGGAGAAGCTTCTCAGAAGAGTAACGGTTATCTTGCAGTTTACACAACAAGGGTTAGACTTTTCAGAAACCATCAGTCAAAGCGTCTGAATGACATACATTTTATCCATCTTTATAATGAACAAAAAAGACATGTAATAGTAACTCAGATTTATTTGATTCAGTTTGCTACTGAAAAAAAAAATCACTTGGTTGTAAAGGCATGTGAAGGTGACTACTTTTTTTTTTTTATTGCCTGAAGGTCACATCTGCAAGACCTGAAGGATGTGACTCACTACAACCACTACGAAACATACCGGGTTAGGAGACTGAATGAGAACAACGCCGGTGGATTAGGCCTCTCGGTTCTGCCCCTGGAGAATGGCATCGCAGCGAACGGCGAGGCTGAGAGTCAGCTCTGAATGGGGCAGGGGGCGGGCATAGACGCACCCTCCTCCCCCTCCATCATTGGCCCTTCCTGTGTCCTGCCTGCCAGTGGCACCGGTGTCCTCGTCGGCTCCAGGGCCTCAAAGACGTAGAACGTTCCAGAATCTTCCAGACAGCCCTCACACAGAACCAAAAAGTTTGACTAGAGACATTTCCACTAAGCATGGCATTTAAACTTCTTATATGAGTCTATTTTTTAAATGAATCTATAGTATGCATTGAGGAGGCGGGATGGGGGGCGGGGCGGGGGGCGGGGTTTTACGCTGAGACAGTCAGATGATGATGATGATGTGGATGATTAGTGAAGAAATATGTA
>JAOYMR010000001.1:18694299-18719466 GCA_025802075.1 Tenebrosternarchus preto
CTCTACCCAAAACCCGCGTTATCCTGCAGCCTACCTCCCGCGTGAACACCCCCCCCCCCCCCCCCCCCCTCCTGTGCTGACTAATCTTGCTTTGTTTCAGCTAACAGAAGCCTGTTCCATACCAGTGTCCTTCATAACGCGTCATACAGCAGACTTAAGATGCTGCAGCTCACTGCTCAGGAACACAGTGCAGCGTTGCACTGTGGGATTGAGAACTCTAAGGCACCTTTGTGCCAACACTGTCCTCTTTATAGCCTAAACGATCCAGCGGAAAGACGTCTGACTGGAGCCAAACACCATTTTTCATCTGTTATTAGTATTTGGGTTTTGTTGAACTGGGTAACACTTTTTGTTATTAATTTGTATCTGAGTGGCCCAGTTCTGCATCACACGAGTGTAAAGGTGTATCCATGAGACATGTTTTTTTTATTCTTTTATTATTATTTCCTTTTGTACTTTTACTAAAACGGTGCAGACAGGAACCCGAACCACTTCAAATCAACAACGCACGTCTTTTTCCAAGGCACTGCAGCCGTGAGATGGAGTCACTGAAACGTTTTGTTTTACCTTTCCTGTTAAATCAATCACCACAGCATTATTTACAGATAAAATGACAAACAAAAGCCAAACCAAAAGGTATCCTGGTCATGACTGAGAAAAAGATACCGAGTTGAGACGTTTTTGGAGAGTCTGTGAGGCAGAAAGTTGTTCATTAGCCTGCAGAAGTCAATTAAGCAGTAAGCTCATGATCAAAGGCCGTCATTACAGGCCCTGTACGAATGTTAGAACATCACGGATGTAATTTAGTAATACACGTATGATTACATACAGAGCTGACATAGAAGCAGGAGATGTTATTACTGCCTGAATATGTCAATGGGCCACACAATGGTAAACATGCCTCAGCTGTCTCAAAGACAATGCTGGAGTTTAGGGAGAGTCCAGCGTTCAGTCGAGTCCTGGTGTTCTTATTCGACCTGCCCATTGTTTAGAGTTTCAGGTCTGAATGGCAGAAACTTCAGGACACACCAAAATAAATGTGAATTCATGAACTTCTCTTACACAACGAGAACAGGAAAGTGCTAAGACAAAGGCGCCTTTTGAATGGGCTTTAATATACAGTTTTAGTCAAACGTACAGCTCCTGTTCATGGGATAGATTTGGGAATTTCTATAATGTCCACAGAACTGATTCAGCAGGGCCAACATTTTGATGAATCAGTTAAAATTCAACTTGGTCACATAAATTAGGCAGCAGGTATTCTCACACATTTCATTATTTTTCCAGACTTACTAAACGGCTCGTGCTATTAATGCATGTAGTGCCATGTCTTTGATACTAGGAAACTCTATCCAGTAAGACTACCAGAGTTTGGTAGCCTTGGTACCTATTCTTCACTGCTAATGCAATTCATCGCTAAAAGACATTAAAGATTTTGCATATCACGACGCCACTCCTGGATATACAATCATTTATTCTTTGCTGCCTCCGAGCGGCAGGTTTCTGGTGGTACTGACGGCTGCACAAACACGTCCTACACAAATATCCGATTCCTGATAAACCTCATGTCATTCTTTATATACAGATTAGAGTCAGTTAATCTAGGACTTGCGAAAAAGTAATATTCAGGGTTCTGATCAAAGTGACATAGCACAATGCTCCACACTTTTTTCACACAAAAAAAGAGGAAAGGCTTTAGTTTGCAGTGAAAATGATGTTTTTTTTTACAACAGTAATACAACATCTCCAAAATTTTATATAATTATACTATTAATTATATTATTAATATGTATATTAATAAGTATACTCTCTCTTTATGTCCATTTTCATTGGTTCTTGGTGATTATGTGAGTTGAGGGATGAGAGAATGGACAGCCTGTGTTAGTTCAGGCTTCAGCTAACGATGAAAACCCGTTCTCTTCTATAGAAACATCTGGTGAATGTGAAAACACTGCAACATGGTTCCTTGTGGTTGAAAACAATCTCCTGCTAAGCTGTGACAGTATCTCCGTCTACCAGGGCTCCGACCTCAGCCATCTGAACTGGCAGAGTGTGTTCAACATCCGAGCTCTGGGACACCGCCCGGAGCACCTTTCGGTGTGTTGTTGCCAGGCTAGCCGTCGCCACGGAGACGTAAAAGAACACAGCCAGAGAAATGGCATGGGACAGGCGAGGCAGGCCAAGCTGAGGTCAGCCGCGCCTTGCTCTCACCCTCTCTGTTGGCACAGCTTCACACCGGTGCCACCCAGAAAACGGGCACCACAAGGACTGCCGTCGTGGCAAAGCCTTGCGGCACCTGCTAAAAGGAAACAGACTGGGTCAATTCACCCATCAGTAAACAAACAAACAAACAAAAACTTAAGGACAAACAAACCCTGCCGTTCGGAAGCAACTTGGTGTTCCCTGCTCGTTCCCGTTTGATTCTATTCAAACAAAACATCTCACACAAAACAAGACACGGCCTCAGACGGTCCTCTTCCTATCAATAAATAAATAAATATGTGCATCCAGTCAATAAATTAACCCCAGTACCCATAAGTAGTAAAAGCAAAATAAACAAGGAATGCAAACCTCACTGAGGATCGAAGGATAAAATGACGTCACGTGTAAAAGCAGGCGAGGGTTTTCCTCGCTTCGCTAAGAAGCAACACTAACGTAGGCCACGATGCACGGAAAGAGAAGCCTACAGAGAACAGGGTTCAGCTAAAAGGACATAATGAAGTGTCCAACCTCCAGAGGACTAGGACTCAGGGGGAGCCGTGTCCTGCTTTAGAATCGGGGCCCCGACACTGTTGGGTTTGTCCACACCGTGCTGGGGGGGGGGGGGGGGGGGTCGTCACCGCCGGGGTCGTCAGCACGTGCCACCTTGGACGTAAACAGCCTTCACCAGCTGCCAAGTTGGACAAACGCTGAAGGCCACATTATGTGAGCCTAGTCCCAAAAATGTCCTCGTACGAGGAATCTCATGAGGTTTTACGAAAAAGGAAAACTATTTTTTTTTCAAAAACAACAACTGTCAAACACCCCAAATAGTTTCTTGTACCTTCTGATAGTTTTCTAGTAACTAGATTTAATCGTCATATATTTTGCACTTTATAGAAGTTGTCAAACCTAATGGTGTCGAACCTCAGATGGCGTTGGCTGGAATAAAACAGCTATAGAACTGTTAGTACCTACAGCACACGGCCGTTGCCAACAGGGGGGGGGGGGGGGTGGCTCAGCCTCCAATCAGGTTAAGCCCTAATCAAACGACGCATTTGAATACTTCAAAAAGATTCTGCGTTTCACTGATGGAAACTGCACCATGCGCTCAGCCATCCGAGGGGCTCGGTCTGAAGGCAAACGGGCAGGAACGCGCAGTCTGTGTCCTTCACTACGGCTCCACGGCAACGGTGGCAGTGATGTACCTCCTGTCCACGGTTTCGTGTAGCACTAAAATCGAAGCCTGCACAAAAGTCACTAATATCATATTGACACCAAAATGGAATGAAAAATTAATTAATAAGATTTATAAAAAGGCGAAGCTTAATGGAATATCTACTGTATATACAGCCACATCCCTTTTGCAACTCCAAAAAATGCTTTAACAACTTAAAACAATTTGAGACCCACTCTTTTATCTGCAGAAACCCTGAACTGAAATCATCCGCAAATGTCCATCAAAGATCAGCTTCCTGAACCCAAAAGATCTTGTCCTTCCTCGCGATTAAACCTTCTGTGCTGCTGCTTCATCGTACCTGGATTCCTAAATTATTCACAAAAGAGTCACGAGAACCTCAGTCATTCACCATAAATGCTTCACAGTAATCCTCCTCATCATCAACAAAAATAATACTTAAAAAAATAAGATTTTGGAAAGAAAAAGGAAAACGAGAGAAAACCTCATGACGAAAAGCGAGTAAAGCGTGCAGTTTTGATGCGAAGACCCTACGCAGGTCAACTAATATCTTTGATTCGATTTTTTTTTTTTCTTTTTCTTGGTAAGACACAGATTCAGAGAGGTGACTTCAATGAAGGGGGTGTGGATTCGAATGTTGCTGTACAATATCAAGGAAACCCTGTATCAGTAGCTGTCTCCCACCTCTCCATCTCTCTCTCTCTCTCTCTCTCTCTCTCTCTCTCTCTCTCTCTCCTCTTCTTTGCGCTCTCCCCTGTTCGGAGAGCTAGCCCACGGAGGCGGTATGTGCCTTCCCGCTTCAAGAAATAAAAACGTCAGGAGGAGGAAATGCGCAAGCTAAGCCTCGCAGCTCAAGTTTTGGGTGGAGGTGACGGGTGTCACGGGTGAAGGATGATGACTGTGGGTGGTGTTGTTTGATGAAAGGTCGCTGCCTCTGTTCCCCATCGCTGTTATCAATGTCCCCCCTATATGAGCAGCAGTCGAGGTCTGTTCCCATCACGTTCTCCACCTCTGGCTCCGTTCAACCCGTCTTCAGTTCCCATCTCGCACTGCTCTGCCGCAGACACCCCTTTCTCTCAATCTCTTCGTTTTCTCTTTGTCGATTTCCCCGTCGTGGGTTCAAGATGAAAGTGGGGGTTAATCAACAGTCTGGTTCGTTCGTCTGAAGGAGAAGGTTTTGGTGATGAGGAGCGGGCGGGGCCCGGGGGGCCCCCACGGAGGCCCTACTCGATGACCATGCAGTGTGGCAGGTGCTGGGAGTAGTACTTGAAGAGCTCAGCCGTGGCCCCCGGACAGTTGGTGAGCTCCAGCTCCTCCAGCTCCTGCAGCTGGATGAGGCCTGAAAGACCAGTGGTGGTCAGCAGGGGGCAGCCTGACACAAAAAGAGAAAAAGCAAGCAGACAGGCTGAGACCCACTTCCTGCCAGAATCTCGCTTCCTGCTCCTACTAAACCATCTCGCAAATTCTAACGGACGACACATCAATGGATCAATCGCACTGTAAAACCAAAATCGCATGTCTTTATTAGAAGCTATTTTTGAAAGTCTAAATCGGTGTAATGTCACATCAAATGTTACGTACCCATTAAAACGTCATGATTAAGAGATTAGATTTCACCTATTGTGGTTTGCTAATGCATTTATCATGAACCTCATGTTCTATTGCCGAAGTCTGATTAAATCTGATCAGGAGTATCTTCCATGAAATCATCACAGAGCCCACCAGCTCTAGACACAAGCAGCAGTGCTGCATCAAGATGGGAGAATGGTAGAGAGAGGGCCATGCAGGACACCTACCGGCCAGGGAGAGCAGACGCAAGCTCCTCATACCAAACAGGTGCTGTAAGCCAAAATCCTGTACCTGCAAAACAACAACACACATGTTGCCCTGCCTGGACTGCACAGAAACACGTCACACTTTAACCAGCATTGATGATGTTGACAAATACAACGGTGAACGGCAATAAAAGGGTCCAAGCACTACTCTGCACGCGTTCCCACTTCGTCAGTTGACTTGATAGCTGCAAAAGCTCACCGGTCTTATCTGACACGATACCGAGGCCCGTAGCACCGTTCAAAAGCTGAAACCTAATTTAACATGTATGTGTAGACGTGTGTATATCAGTCAGAAATCCAAACATCAACATTGTGTTCATTTGTCAGTGCATGACATCATAGCCAAGAGTGGAAGCCACAGCGCATTTAAAATGTAAATTTGATTCCAGAATAACTTAACATATGTGCATGTTGGAAGAATTGATTGACAGAGCATATTGTGTGACTACATGTTTCTGATGACTGGTGAATAGAAACAGTAGCACAGCAGTAAGACAGGCTTTTTCTACAGACTTTCTTTGATAGGTTCACGACATTTGAATTAAAACGCATTTTTACAATAAGGGCCATCGTGGTGCCACCCTGAGACCAATTCCTGCCAAACCCTGCAAACATTTTTGGAATGGGGTGTTATAAATATCAGCCAGTTATTCTGACAATAGGCCCTTGTCTTTTGATGTTTTATCCAAGTGACTCTAAAACATCCCACACACTCCAATTTATCAAGGTATTGCAACCGTACTTTGCAAAAACTTAACATGTTTTGGACAGATTTTAGTTGGAAAGACTCCACCCACAGATTATGGGCGGGATTATTATCTTTCATGTAAAAGACCAACTTTTAGATGATCAGGTGAATACTGACATAACTTCAGGGATCACTTGTAATGACACAGTTGTAAGTCTCCTGCTATTTGAGTTATTTTACATAACCCTTACGTGAACAGGGAAAGAAATAAATTTGTGCAATTAGCCAACTGCTATGAAACTTGATATGCTTGAAGAAAGTCCCTCCTTATACAGACCTTTCAAGTTTTGTGTGGATGTTAAGCCCATCAAATGCACACTGATTGGCTAATGCTGGTCATATTTGTTTTCAGTTACAGAGTCATCATTTTTAATCCTTCAATCACTTTGGGCTCAGAAGTAGCAAAGCAAACATTTAGCTCAATCAAACCAGTAGGTTTTGAGAAATAATTATTTGTTAAGTTAATGCATTCCTATTGACAAAACTTCACAGATTGTAGTTAACTACCTTGAAATCAATTATGAGTGTGGAAAATTAGAAAAAAAAGCTTCTCCTATTCAGCGGTTACAGCCGTTTAAGTAAAAAGTGCTGACTGACACGTTACGGTCGTACTATTTGCAAAGATCAACATGTTTTGGATATTTTGAATAGTATGTTCCCATCATAATGGCACCAGATTCATGTAGATGGAGCAAAAATGTAAGGAGAACTATGTAAAACAAGGTTTATTATAGGATTCGCTAAACAGAATACAGTAAATACATGGATTAAGAGAATAAATGATCATTTTGAGCCCATCACTTACAGTTCAGAAGATATAGACCAAATGCTTAAAACGCTGTGCAGATCAACCCCCTTAAGGTTGATTGAGCTCATCTCGCTCACTTGAGTAGCGAGAGGGATTACTACCTATTGACTATTGAGTGTTAAGTCTCTAAGTGGTTTAATTCCACTCTTGGGGTTTAGTCTGTACAATGAGCTTTAGTGGAGAAAATTAATAATAACAATAACAACAACAACAACAATAATAATAATAATAACAATAATAATAATAACAATAACAGTAATAATAATACAAAGTTTAATTACAACTGTAACAACAACAGCTATTTGTAGAACTGTTATTGTTATTTTCATTAATCCAACACCATCCATCCATTTGAAATGTAGGTCAAAGTGTTTAACCCCTTGGTTACCACTGGGTCCAGGCAGTCATTCGTCACGATTTCTAACAACAGACCTTTCATATTATTCTCAGTGTGATACCAGGATCATTCACAGTGGTCACTGCAGAATATGCTTTTAAAAAACGAAATACGCTTAATAGCTACACAATAAGCCTGCAGTTGAAGTGTTTAACTCTGTAATTACCTGGCAGCACCAGCGAAGGTAGAGGCTCCGCAGGGAGGACATGGTGGAGAGGTAGCCGAGACCTGTATCTGTGATCCGCACACACCTGTGTGCAGGAACGCAACAGCCACTTCAGAACATCACATCAAGCATCAAGCGGAACGCGTTTGTTACGTTTTTTAACTTGCTTTTAACATTTTTTTTTCTTCGTTTTTTTTTTTTGTTGTTGTTGGTTTAGGCTAGGTTACAGCCATCATATCAACTCTGCGGTGTTTACGTGTATTCGGAATGTTTAGCTCGAGTACCAAATGACAACACTAGAGCATTTCTGTGGTTTCCTTGATCTAAACACATCTGATTAAACTTACGAAGGTTATAAAAAACAGCCGATAAGCCAAATCAGGTACCTTTGTTTTTAAATGTAACTTAGACATTTATTGTTAAGTGCAGATACACACACAAAAAATATGCCTTTAAGAGCCAATAAATAAAGGCTTTGCGTTCACTCACCGCTAAACTGTGCATAAACCCCGCCCTCTGAGACCTAAGACCGCCCCCTGACTCCAAGCCCTCCCGCCCCCAGGCTCAATCCCTCCCGCCCCCTGGCCCACCCACCGGTCTAGTACGAGCTCCTCCAGCTTGTGTAGGTCACATGCGATGTACTCCAGGGCCACGTCAGTGATGCGGGGACACCAGGACAGGTCCAGGCTGCGCAGCTTACGCAGGTTCTCCGCCACCAGCTCCACGCCGTCGTCCGTGATCTTGGAGCATCCGGAAAGGCTGAGCGCCGTGAGGTTGGGCAGGCTGTGCACCATGTTCACCACGCCGTGGTTGGTGATCTCCCAACAGGAGTGCAGACGCAGCGTGTGCGTGGTGTAGCCCTGCTTGGCCGTGAAGTAGGCCATGGCCGTGTCGGTCACGTGATACGCCTGCAGGCTCAGCTCGGACAGGTTGGGAAGGAGCTGGGAGATGGCGGCGATGGCATCGTCCGCCACGTTGATGCAGTCGCTCACGCTGAGCGAGGTGAGCCGGGCGTTCAGGCTCGACCACAGGCCCGCCTCCGTGAAGTCGTTGCAGCCAGACAGCTCCAGGTGCATGAGGCCCTGCATCTGCTCCAGCATCACCTGCAGGAGTGGGGCCCAAGCACCAGGCAGTGTGGTTAGCTCTGCACGTTACGTGATTCAAGTAAATACGCAAAAAATACTTCAGCCCCCACACCCTTCTATGGTAGAAGGATGATGTGATACAATATCACTTCGCTTTAAGGTTGTTTTGGTCTGCTCCCACATTTTGATTTTACCGAACTTCATTTCCAGCTACAGAATCTGTTTTTGCCTTGCCAATGTGTTGCACATATGGGCCGTAGGAAGGTTGTGGATATAGTTATACAGAACAAAGCTTCAATGCAGAGAAATTGCATTGTTGGTTTTTATTAATTGAGATACTTGAGTTTCGCAAAGGAATCATTTCAGCCCTTGGTGCCTGAAACAAACTTAAAAACAAAAAAAAACGACCTTCTGGAATGGAGGTTTGACTGTGTTTCCACTGACCTCATGTCAGTCACTTTATGAGACATTCCTCAACGGCCCTTTACTTCACTCCCATCTCTGTCTGTTTGGCTAAGAAAACGTGCCGCTCCCCCTTAAGCGACCCTGTATCGCCGGGTATTTGCACTGTGGACACAAATCCACGCTGTGCTGCCAAAAACATTCACAAGAAACGTGCTAGATCAAGACATGACGCTGGAAATGCTTTCCCAAAATTATTGCATGGAAAGAAGATGAAATTAGATGCAGAATTAGTGATGTTTCTCCTGGACTGGTGCGTAAAACGCAAGCAGTATAATGCTTTGAACTATTTGAGTGACAGACTTTACATAACAACTCAAGTAGATGAATACTATGAATCACTTGGAGAGCTAAGTAATGCTCCATAATGCTGCACCAACTCTTTTGCAGCTAACAATGCTAACTAACTAACACAGGTAGCAATTGATATACTCATGGCATTTCATTACAAAGAAATATTGGACAGTGAAAATACTCTACTACTCTCACAACGTGATGATATTGTTATGGGCTGAATTCTAAGTGTTTGTAGGTTTGTAATTTCACTATCAAGAAGCTACACTTTGCAGTAGACAACACATATGGCTAAAATGCTAACACATATGGCTAAAATGCTAAAACTATCACACCCCCCACACAATCAAACTGGCATTTCTGGAATGTTGACTAAGGCACCTTGAAAAAAAAAATAGCACAAACTACTATGATATATTAGGATGGAAGCAGCTGGGTTATTCTACAGTACTTCTCTCAGTGAGACAGCAGTGATATTCTAGATTATTAAAATACAGCATGTGCACGAGTGAAATGTCCTGGTTTTGTCATGAAGCAACATAGTATGGATATAGTCCTACAATAGTTAATACCCTGAAAATTGTGTCACAGGCCCTTTCCCGTGTAAAGGACGAGATAGTATTGTGAGATACAGCGCAATTTAGTGGACTCTGTCTTAATTGGATGTTTGCGCAAGCCTGATTGAGCATTTGGGGGTCATGTTTCATTGGTTCATTTGCACCAGGAGGCGGTCCTACTAATGGTTTCCATAACAATCTCTCAAATGAGTTAGTATACAAAATGGTTACCTTACAGCAAGATGTCGAATTCAAAAGCATCAAACCCCACAACTCCAGAGGACAGAGTGCTTGAATGTAGGCAAAATATTTGACACACTCATGGTGGACAATTGTTTTGTATGAGTAGTAATATCTCACTAGACCACATTACATGAATTTAGCACCACCTGCATAATAAGTCTCAACTTAGCAAAAAGAGAGCTGCCAAAGCAGAACCATAACAAATCACCAAAAATCCAAGGACTTACTTAAAACCACAGCAAGGACTTACTTAAAACCACAGCAAGGACTTACTTAAAACCACAGCAAGCACAGAACAATGCAAAGTAGCAGCTACAACATTGGCTAGTGTGAACATACCACTGAAAAAGCTTGATAATCCAAAAGTATGTTCAACACAATGTCTGAAATGAAAGAAGTTTACCCAACACAAACAAACTCAGGCAAGACTACCTTCCCAATATCTTTGAGACATTGAATTGAGGTCACCCATAAATTCATGTTAAACTTTTTTTTTTTTTTTTTTTGTCAGTAACATCTGACAAATCTACTGACATGCAGGACAATTTGCATGATATTTGCATGATAATTTTTACGACTGGGAAGGATTAAGATGTAAATCATGTCACAGTTTCACAAGCGACAATTTAAACGAAACCGTTCAAACGTTAAGGCGTGGTACACTGTATTTGCTATGTATGACTGGTCACTCGTTTCTGCAGTTAACAAGTGTTGTTTAATAACTAAGTATAGCCATGAAAAGTAGCACTTCTGTTTTAAAATGTGTTTTTGAAACACTGGATCTGTGAAAATATATTTTTTCATGAACTAAGTAGAACCTTATATACAGATACAGTTCCACGTGGGTCAGCCTGGCACATTCCCATCATGCAACACTGTAAAATCATTATTAAATGCTCCCACTTCTAAGATTCACACTTCTAAGATCCCACACAATGCCTAATTTCCAGAAGAATTTGTTTAAAAAAAGAAGTTATGTGAAAGTATCTTTCCGACATTTGTCTGCATGTTTTAAGTCAAGTCAATAAAATTGACTTGACTCAATAAAATTGACTTGACTTGACTTTAAAAGTCCACAATGAAAGAATTCAACTTGCTTTTTACAGAAAACCCATTTAATCCATCATCAAAATAATTCTCAGCAGAAATTTGCAAACTTGCAAATTCCTAAACTGTTTAATTACATGAGGACCAAGTGTGCTGTATCTTAAAACCTGACCTCCTGCAACACTTTTATATTCATTTATTTCTCTTCTGAAAGCACTGGAAAATATTCCCCCACAGCCCGTGCGTTATCTCCATGTATGATCCATCCCACAGGGAGCCTGACCTACTGACCCAACCACTCACCCCTCCTCCCTCCATACAAAAGAGAAAGGCCTCACCCGACACCACGCCACACCCATCGAGGTCGAGTCAGTATGGCACTTCATCCTAACTGCACAGCGTTTATGAAGTATGAAGCCAGTATGAAGTAACCTAGATGGACTAGAGTGACCAGCAACTAGAGCACAACCAAACCACACCAGACCTGCCAGCAGCGCACTGGCCGCATTCACCACTCCCTAACGGAAAAACAGTGCATGATCCTGGCCTCCTACTGAGGTTGTGGGGACAATCTAAGCTTCGTACAGCCACATCAGGGTTGCCGTGAGTAACGGCCGCAGGGCCCATGAGCGGCAGGGCCCGGCGCCGATCCGAAGCCGAGTCAGGGCAGACATGTTTGACAGAACATGGCACAGATAGCATCACTATCTATTTGAGTGCTCACCATGGCAACAGCAGGCCAGTCCCAGAATAGCTACAGCTCTGAGGCAAGTACAATGAGTGTATTCGCAAAAAGAGAATGATTACAATTACACAACCCTCACTGGTTCCATGGAATATTCTGGAAAGCATCTTTATATTCCGCAACACGCAGAAAAGTTGAAGGGGAACCACGTGAGAAAGGTTATGGCTGGTCACCAAGGGATGAACTGTCGAATGAGTGGCTGTGACTCAAGTTTAGAGCATTTAACCCCAAACAGCGTGTTACCACCAAAAATACAAAACATGGGAGTGTTTTCCTAATGCAAAGTGCAACGTCTTCCATCCGGCTTTACCTCGCAGCACATGACGAGAGGGTGTGTCCGAGCCGCAAACCAGGTGGGCGAAGTGAAACACAATCCCAAAGGTGTGGCGGAGAATTAGCCTCTCTCCAACCAATCACGTCACCTGAGTTTTAAAACGGCTTTGCTAGGCAAAGTGGCTAAACGTAGAACTGGAGCACACTCAAGGCAGTTCCTTAAACGTTTCGCTCAAAGGGAGGCAGAGGTGGTTGTGCATGAAATGTAAACCTGAGCATATATTTCCTACCACAACCATGTATTGCATTACTGTGTTCAACTGCAGCATTCTGGCCGACTGCTCAGTAAGAATCAGCATGTAAAACAGACGATGTGCAGTGCAGTTTTAAGACAGTGGATTTATTGAGGTTATATGTTGGGGTTTACACCTCCATTAGCCCATCCCATGTACATCAGGCAAGGTGGAGCTAATTAACACTCATTAAAACTCCATCCTAGTGGAGGTGTTTGATAACTGTTAGTAATTGTGTTTATCAAGAACATTATTCCACGATGCACCCTAGCTGCACATTTACAGCACTTTGTTTGCATTTAATCCACACCGTCTTCATCATCGCATCAAACCATGCCAGCTTTTGATGTCATGCTGAAACAGAAAACTACAACAGAAAATAGCATGTTACAGAATTACCTCAAGCCCCGCGTCCGTAATAGTGGAGCGTTTCAGGCTGACCGACTTCACCCCTTTTTTCGACAGCGGGTAGTTATCGATGAACTCACAAATGTCCAAGTCAGAAACGCCCACCAGACAGAAGGACTGGAAGCCCCGCAGGGCGAAGGCCTGCAGGCTGACGAACTCCTTCTCGCCGTTTGGCAGTGTGTTGTAGAGCTCCTTGGCGTGCAGGATGGGAGTCACGCCCTCCCAGAACTTGGGCTGGTAGAGCACCTTGCGCCATGTTTTGCACACCTGCGCCAGCATGCACTTCTCTGCCGTGGTGAAGTACCAGAGCAGCCGGTTGAGCAGCTTCTCATCCAACACCAGCTGCCTCTCCAGCAGCGCCGGCTTGGGGTACGGTCTGAGAGGGGCCTTGACCGCTGCCAGGGGACCAGCGTCCAGGTCGGGGCCCAGCAGCGAGGCTGCCGTGGGCAGGGGCTCGAGGTGGTAGGGCAGGCCCGGGGGCGGAAGGATGGTGGGCACCGAAGAAGACTGGCACAGGCGGTTCTTGGCCGCCGGCGTGCCCTTCGTGATGCTGGCCGAGCCGAGGCCGTTGGGCTGGAGGGTGAGCTTGACTATGCCGTTCCGCGTCACACAGGGGGACTTGAGGTCATTTGGGGTTGACATGTTCAGCTTAGAGAGCCTGAGAGAGGACAGCAGAACAAACATGGTTTGCTAAACATTTGTAAACTATCTATACTGAACACAATAACAAGCACACTGTACAAAGTGAAAGCCAATATCAACTAAACTAGAGGTGGAATTACATTACATTACTAAATGAGATGATTGATCAATTACCCTTGAAGCAAGTGCTTTCTATACATTTAGTCTAATGGACAGGTTCACTTCATCTACCTACTGCTCAGAACCTCTTAGATGTAAATACAGTCAGTTCATCCAGTGTTTAACTTTTGTACCAGAATGTGCCACCTTATATGGTAGAAATTATTAATGTTTTTTTTTTTTTTTTTTTTGGAATGCCTTTGCAATAGACTCACACACACATCTGACCTCACACACACACATCTGACCTCACACACAGCATGTTCTCCCCACCGCAGAACGATGGAAAGTTCACTGGCTGCCACAGGTCCTCCGGCTTTACAGAGATGCAATTTTAGGGCTTTCAGTTTCATAGCTTTGTGATTTCTGCAGCTCCAATACAAGCTGCTCTGGAGTTGAACCAGTTTCATGTTATATGCTGTTTTATGCTTCTGTACATTATATTCCTCCTTCCTGTTAATTACGCACTAACAATTCGTCTGTAACAGGCTTTTCACTTTAGTAAACAAAAGGAAGAGACGTGCTGGTATAACTTTTTAATACTGCTGTTAATAAACTAGCGTATTTATTCGTAATATTGAAAAGGTAGAGATGCATCATTTGCCTGGTTATTATTATAATTATAAACACACACAAGCAGTGCAGTACAAACCACAGAAAAGCCTTTAGCATTTCTCCATTGGGAGTGTAAGAGTACAACGTGCTCCGATGGTACCAGCATCTGCGTTTGTGGTCTACAGGGCACCTCCTCCCATCCATCTCTCCATCTACGTAGCCAGCTATCCATCCATCCATCCATCCATCTACATGTTCAGATGTCTACTATAGTGGACCTAATTATAACACTTTATAGTTATAAATAAAGAGTATAACTATGTCTTTCTTCTGTTTGTACAGTGATATAAATGTCACTTTATATCAAAAAAGGTCTCAGAATTTAAAATAATCAAAAACATCCTATCCCTACTTGGTTTTTTATAACTTACAAACAAATAATAATCAATGCAGGAGAAAACAAGCCTTTTATAGACACATGAGCAGAAATGTAACAATTCTCTGTTTCAGAATGGACTGGGGTGAACACTGGCATGCAGGTTCACTAAGGCTTAGCATCGACAATACGACATCACGCGGCTAACTTCCCAGTCCACCTTAAAACTTCCACGCAGGTGAGCGTGCTCTGCTTGCTAATGCTGCGACTGTAAAATGTCAATGAACGTTGCTGGTTTCCGTCTGTATTCCTGAATACGCCCTCACGAGGGGCCGTCACCCCAGCAAGAAAACACTGCACACGCTGACAGAGAGCAGCAACACCCTGAGGAACATGTTGAGTTTAGATACAGAAGACGTCAAATTAGACAAATTTAACCGAAGGGATAAAAACATTAATTTAATATAATCAACCGTAGAAGAGTATATAAAAGAATCCAAGCAGACAAATGATAGATTAAAAGCATCTGGTGGTGATTTTGCACTGGACAGCAGGTCTCTCTCGCTCTCTCTATCTCTCTCATCTCTCATATATATATATATATATATAAATCTCAGAGTACATCTCTGCTACTAACACCACAGAATAACATGTCCAAACAACAAGGGCAAGACTGGGCAGTGGAAGCAAATACAGAATAATCCTTCTTACCCAGGAGACGCAGCCAGCACCTGTTACATCCGTGCATGGTGGAAAATACCATGTTTAAAAACACAGCAGCTTTCGAAAGAGCGGGCGAACGCATAATGAAGCAAACAAGCCAAGATTAAAAAAATAATAATAATAATAATAATAATAATCTGATCAAAATCTGTGCTGTGCGGTCATGGTGGTTCATGAGCCCAGAACCTTGGGATAATATCTAAACATGCTTTTGCAGTCCTGCGTCGATTATTAATGTGTTTTATGTTTACATGAGAAACGGGTTCATAACTACGGTCTGGGTACATGAGTACAATGATGATGCTGAACAGGACTTTCAGAAAACGGAACAAGAAATAGGGACTGTGAGCTCTGTGTGAGAAAAAGTACTGGAGCTCCAGTGAGGAATGAACCATAAGCCAGTGATGCTGAGCTGCATGGCTGTTTTACTCTGAAGAGTGCCGGCGGTGGAGCTGGCGGAGGTGGAGGTGGTCAGAGACAAACAGGGCAAGTTCAGCACCATGGAGAGCAGCCAGCAGTGCCCCTCCACTGACTGTGGATCCACAGAGCAGCAATAGAGGCGCCAGGCACATTTCAGTACTTTCAGTACACTTGAACCTACTGTGGACTTCAAGTGAGCTTGATGTGGAGATGACCAAGTAAGCTCCGGGACATCTTCAAATCCAGAGTGGAAAAGTTCCGTACCTCTATTTAACTGTTAAAAGGTCATTTCTCTCTGACCTCAAACGACATATAACAGCAAGGAAGGAACAAGGTGCGAGATGTTAGAACATCCTGCAGAGCACATTTTTTTCCGCAGACAGGGAACTTCTGTTTTCTTCTTACATGCTTGTCGTCGGCTGCAGTAAATGTGTTAGCCACAGTCTAGGCGCTTGTTGGGAGGAACTCTTTGTTCCCGGAAATGGGCCAAGAAGAGGCGTGGCAGTATGCCAGCGCCCGATCCATATGCCACCCTCACCCGCGCGTGTTGGCATGGAGCTGAGGCGTCTCACTTGCTTTGAGAGAGAGGCACCTGCACCGCAGCACTACACCGAGTGCTCAACAAACCTCACAACAGCCCATCAAAGCAAGACGCAAAATAAAACCATGTGTCTAAATCAGGGCTGGAAAGCTAATTAATGACGGGGGGGGCTTCTCAACGACAAGACACGAGATGAAGGACTACGTCCATGTTAATTCAACTCTAAGCTGTAAAGTTGTTACACTGGGGATTCTAATAGAATTCTGCTGATCCTTAACTTGTTGGATAGAATTCCAGAAGGCTGGGTCTGTGTTCAGGGCCTTACATTACTCATCCCTGAAAGAAGTGATCAGATAGTACAAACATGTAACCGAATGACATACCAACACATATTCCTGTAATAGAAAGACATGACTGCAGCTATTCCTGTAAGCGTGACAGGACTCTTTTTTTTTTCAGTGATCAAAGTACCGGAGAACATCCGAGAAATGAATAACGCCAATTCAAACGCAAATAGGGAAAACCTGACCAGGCCTTCAGTGGCCAAGGGAGCCGTCATCTGTTGTGCAGAAAATAGCTCGGAATGAAACCCTACCATCCAGATGAGCCAAAGAATACACCAAATACACCAAAGTGGACAATGAACCCTCTTAAATGACTGGAAGTGACTTAAAGAGTGTGTAAACTGCATCAGCATGCATCCGACTGTCTATTTACAGATAAAATGAACTTCACAAAGGTTTTGGCAGCTACGGTGACGCAAAGGATACGAGCTGGAGCTGAGGTCACAATACTAGAGTATTTCCTGCGCAGGGCACCCAGCTGCTTCCCTGTATCTGTACAGAAATACGTGCTGAAATTATGCATTTGTATTGAATTATATAGTACCGTTGACAGTCCAAAAAGGTATGGCTGTCAAGGGGCTGAAAAAACAGAGTAAAAAATGTGGCTGAACTTGAATAGCCCTTCCAGCTGAGGTCTGAGCAACCCCATGATTCCTGATTAAAGATCCGAACGAACAAGATCAGCAGTGGCTAAATGCTCCACGACACTCTTCTGCTCTTCAAGTCTAAAACACAACGTGAAAATCCAGAAATCTAAAACAACAACACAACAGCAACAAGACCTGAACTGGATAAGAACACTGCCCGTGATTACATGGAAACATTACCTTAAGGGACGGGACCAAACAGAATCCTTTAAAAAAAAAAAAAAACACACACACACAACAACAGTTTATAAACTGTCCTGCCCATGAAATTAAACAATATGTACAAGAAAGCCTGATTTTGTCATCTGTAAGCAAACACAGCCTGTCTATTCTAAAGCCACTATCAGCTGAAGGCAATGTGACTGATTTTACAGAAGTTAAAGGAGAGCAGAGGAGTGTCTGAGCCCTGAATTTTACTTCTTGTGAACAATACTTTTCTGATTTTTAAACATATTACACGGGGCATTATATAATTTCAGTCTCCTTAATCTTATAACTTGTAGGCTTTCAAATTATCTGTTATGAATGCTCTGCATGCTAGTGAAATAAAGATTCATTATTCAAAAGCTGAAGGCAACACATATTGCATTGAACAACACAACTACATATATCACAGAGATCACTGATTAAACAGAACTCCCAAAGTATATGTAGATACCAGCTGGTCCCATATACACATGGTAATAAATTTTATTGGACACCATCTCAGAGGAGCCCCGACAGACAGCGTAGAAGTGGATAAATCGGCGTACAAGATTTCCAAGGGAGGAAAAGGTGACACTCTGTATCATGTTCAAGGTGGTGAGTTCAAAGCTTGGGAGTTTTTTTGTCTATTTCAGGTGAGATAAAAAAAAACAAAAAGTTGGCTACAGTGAGGACAGGTGTCAAGCCCAGTTCTCCCATAGGCGTGGACCACAATGCAAAGCTGAAGAGAAGGAAACGGGTCAACACATGGGGAGTGACAGGAGAGCGGACATGAGGCCTTGCAATAGGCATGAAAAACTGCCATTTTAAAGATGGTCCAGTGCGCATAGGCTTCTGGGAAGCAGCTCGATCATGCCAGCATCCTCACTGATGAAATATGCATCTTGGGAAGGGATTTTCTTTAAACAGCCCCAGTCTTAATATAACTCCTAACGCACTGCGAGCTTCTCCAGGATAACCATGAAACAGATCGACCCCAAACCGCCATGGAAGCGAGGTGTTTCGGATGGCGTTGCCACGTGGCTCCGTCTGCTACTTCTCTGCAAAGCAACTGTAGCAGAGGCTTCGACTCCCTGATCAGCGTTTCTAAGCAGCAGTGAGCTTTCGCTTTGCTCTCAGCTCCTCTTGTATCTGAATGAAGCACACCGCGCTTTGCAGGAAGTGGACAAGCTCTGCCTGAAGGGCTTCCAGAATGCAGATGTGCCGTGATAGATCACCTTATCTTGCTGTGCGTTTTTCTCAAACAGGCTGACTCGGCCGCACCAGCTGCAGAGCCTAACGGGCATTAATTAAGTGTTTCTGCAAAGGCCAGTGGGCAAAGGCCCGTTTGCCCAGAAGGGGTAGAATAGATGTGCCCTCTCCCCTCTCCCTCCTCCCAAGTCCTTTTCCAACCCCCCCCCCACCCCCAGGGCTGGCCTACTTACTCATGGTCACTGGCTTTATGGCCCCATAACAACAAAACGAGGGGGGGGGGTGGAGCGTCTGGGGCTCCCTGTTGCCACGGACAGATGTGAAGGGGGTTGGGGGGGGAGCACAAAGCATGGAAGAATGCAATAAAAGTCCCTCCTCCCCAGCACTATTAGGACCTTCAGGTTAATCAGCAAAGTCCTGTCTTTTTACTTCAAGCTGGAAGGGTCTCAAGTGAAATTCTGAAAGGCTCTCACCTCGTGTTCGAGGTGAAGTTTAGTTCAGCCCTTCGCAAACTTAGTTAGCAAATGGGCCAGATGTAGAAAGTTGCTTTCACTGAGGTACAATTAAAACACCGAATGATAAAACAAAGAAAACTGACTTGGCGAAGTCCACGATGTTAAACTCTTAAACTGCTCTTCCCATTCCTTCCCATTCTGAGATTCAAGCTAAGTGAAGTTTTTTTTTTCTTTTCTGTCAGACAACAGAGAACTGCTAAATCTGACATTACTGTTGCTGGGTTTCTCTAGACAGCAGTTCTCACTGCATGTGTTATGCTGCAGTGGCACAATGACAAAGGTGATAAATAAAGCAGAAACTTGGTGCCAAAGAAGCGTCTAAATTTGTCTTCTAAAACCCGGCCTGAGTAAACTAGCTGGGCCACAGAGGGAACGGGCATTCGGAGCTTTTCTGCTGAGGGGGATTGAATGAAGATCTCAAACAGAGTTCTCCTGGGAACAGGCTTTTAAATAAACCACTGCAAAAGCAGAGGGTGAAGAGGGCGTAACGGACCACTCACCAGTCAACAGCGCGTGGGCCTCCACGTCCATGATGCCCAATCAAAACTCCATTTTGGGGGTCAAGCTAAATGCTTCAGGCGGCCCCCAAATGGACACTAACATCATTGAGTTCGGCTCCAAATAGTCATCGCAGATAAACATGACTCTCACTCAAGTGCTCTGCTGCATGGTTCACAGTAGCTTTGTATAGCTTGATATAATGAGTTTGTATGGCAGAGATTTGATATCTGATGACAAATGTTACTGTGATATGTACTGCCTGTCTTGTCAAGAACATAATCTACAACATACGTAACATATGTAACATAATCTACAACATACGTAACATATGTAACATAATCTACAACATGCGTAACTGCTATATCCAGTGAACATTTCCATTTCTATTTTATTCTATTTTATCTCACAATAAATGCATCAGAATCAAGTGTTTGTTACACTACGCTTGAATTAAAACCACAATCTTTCAACTGTTTCTTTCACCCTAGACCACAAAACAATATGGAAAAGTATTTTGATAAAATCATGGACATTCTTATTAGCTATATAGTTACACTGCTTAAACTGATGCATGTCTGTTGGATCACTGGAATTAAACTTTAGCCTCTGAAATCAATGAACCTATCAAAATCATTAGGCTATACTGTTACACCACTATCTTATCACACGGAGAGATGCGAAACCAACCTCCAAGACTAGATTTTCACCCTCCAGACTACATCTGTTGACATAAACACTTGTTTCCATGTTCATTGGTTTAAAAGAAAGGCCACCCACACACTTCTACAGGTCCTGATCCTGTTCACTCCAGCATATCGGGATCAGAACCATGGCCTTCGTCCTGCTCCAAACAATTTATTTTTGATAAAGCTTACAAAACATTAAAGTTTTAGGTAAACTTCCAAAGCCCAGAACAGAACAGTACGTAAACAGAGTATCTGATTGCCATTGATTCAGTGTTTAGGCCTACAACAGCCAGTATGTAGTTTCATCATCTCGAAACCTCACCATCTTCATCTCAACAAAGTTCACATTCAGGATACAGTAGAATTTCTCTCCTTCCACTGTACTACACAGTGGAAGAAATGGGATGGAATAGGTTTTAAAAAGTACTGGCCAATCCTGCCCTCACAATGTCTAAATCCAAATTCATTCAACTCAAAATTTCAGTTACCAATACAAACAACAGTCAAAAGTCTACCGTTATTTAAATGACTGCACTCCGTTAGACTATTACAATGTGACCGTATCTTTGCTGTTCCTTTTGTGCCATAGCTGCAGAAAACCGAGGATTGCGTCATTATAAAGAATGTTTTGCATCCTTTCGCGATTTGCTCATACAACGATCAAGGAAGCCTGTTCGGAGTGACAGGCGAGACAAAGACACGCTCACATATGCAGAGGGTTGCAAACAATCTCGTTTACTTTTCTACCCGTCAACATTATTGTTCTTATTGTGTATCGGTTCCCAGACAACATTGTGAAGCTACTACAACTAAACAGATCACCCTCTGTTCCGTAACCCAACCAAACGTTTTCCATGGATCTTTGGCTCTCGCGTAATCTGTCAGGACATTGCAGGTTGGTGATGGTTAGCTATACCGAGACACATCCTACAAGCACATCCACTTATCGAACATGTTTCGCTGGCGTATACAAACGCGCGCGAGGCCCAAACATTTCTTTATTCTCTTACCTTCCTATGTAGTTCGCGTGAGCATTAATCCATGATCGGTCAAATGGTACAGCCGGGCTCGACTATGTTTCCCACAACGGTGTAGGGCGCATGAGGAAAAATAAATAAATATTTATCAGCAGCCCTGCCCGTTGTTTCTCAATTGCGGAGATACTAATGTGATATGCCGATGTTGCCATAGAGGTGTAAACCTTCTTAGTGTCAAGAGTCGAAAAAGGTCGCTTCACATATGTACCCAAAGAGCAAGACTAACAATTTAACGTATCTTAAAATAACGGCATCTAATATCTCTTCATTCTGTTTCTCCACACAAAGCTCGTCTCCCACTCTCCCTTTCTCTCTCTCCCTCGCTCTCTCATGCACACGCACACAAAACAGACCAATCCCATTTAAAGAGATACGAGCAGAAATATCAATAATGCATTGCTTTTGGGTGTTGAGCGTTGAATTGCGATCTTTTTCAAGCGGTGAATGTAACTGCAATAAGAAAACGCTGGTGGCGTTGTTTTATTATATAAAACTATATATAGTGTAACATATGTAAACGTGTGTGTGTGTGTGTGTTTCTGTGTGTGTGTTTTATGTAGCCATGAAGCTTTCTAGACATCTACACAAACATGTCATTTAAGGCAGTTGTGGTTGTATTTGAGTTTAAAATAGATTATAAGAATTATAACAAATCTAGCCTCGGACTCCAACTGAAGAAGAACGAAAGCTATTATGCAAATGACATTAAGAGTGATATACGCTACGTATGAACGTATTTGTTCCATATCAGCTAAGTCTACAAATAGCCTATGCACGGCTCATTTGAAAACTCACTGTTTTTAACACTGCTGACAGAGGCAGACTGATCGGTCATTCCAGGACTGCCTCTTTAGCCATGGGACGCAACCCACGCCCGTTTTAGCTCCCATTACGTAACTCATTCCTGCCCGCGTCAGTATACATCCAAGTAGCCTGCATCATCTCCCACGACTTAAGCGGCCGGGGATGGAAATGCACCAAGAGAGTGCTAGCCGCCCAACAACGGGAGGGAGCGAAAAGGGGACTTTTCCCTCCTACGTATCCGCCCCCACCCTTCCCAGTCCCGCTCGTCCTCGGCTCTGTCAAATGGCTGCCGGTGTGCGTTTCCTTGAACTTGTACGGCCGAGGACAGGAGCGGGACGTGTATTTCTTCGGCGCTACCTTTACTCGTTAGGCATGCAGAGCGCATCCTCTCACGGCCTCCACAAAGAGCGCGAGAGCTAGAGAGCTTTCTATTTATAGCCTGCGCGGTCTACTCGCCCGCACCCACCCACTCGAGCCGCCCTCATTGGATGGAGCCCCGCACAACAAACGAAGAAATCCAATATGTCTATTAGAATCCCGCTCGGTCCCGCGCCATAAATTATGAAGGGATTTTGTGTGGTGGTGGGGGAGGGATGTACCCTTTTAATAATGCAGGAAGACTGTAGCGACCGCGTCTCACATTGCTAAGCTGGCTGGGGGCTGTTTTATTACAGTACTGAATCATGCATTTCCTGGCACTGTAGTGGTTACTCTTACAGCTCTTACGGTTTAGTCTACTTAAGGTTTACAGTATAGTTTGCATACATTTATGTATACTAGCTCCACAGCTATAAGTTGGAGATGATGTTTATTTTGTATAGGGTGTAACGAGCGTTACCACTGACATCATTCGCATATGTGTCTCGTGTGTAAGTGTAAGTGGTGGAGACCCACTCTGAGACTGGCACCGCTCTCACTTGCAGAGACTCCACGCCACACAATGGGCCTCCTCATTAATAGCTTCTCTGCGTATCTCAGCTCACCATCACCGACGCGGCGGCGCGCAATTTAACGGCAGGCCTGAGGCCTCTAATAAAGACGCACTTACACCGGATTAGGGCATACATTGGCGCAAAGAGGCAGACGCTTATCATTTATTGTACGTCAATAAAAACGGATGCAGGAGCCCAGACAGTAATAGCCCCCTAAAAAGGTTTTCTACGTTCTATCTGCATATTCTACCTCGAACATGTATACAATCTACACTACATTAAATCAGCGTTAAACGTGTTTTCCTTGGTTCATTAATATTCAGTGCAAACCGGTGTAACTGACCTAACATAAAACAAACAAAAAGTTTGTAAAACAGTTACAAAAAGAAAAGAAGTGATATGCTAACAAAGGAGGGCAAGCGGATGAATATGTGATTAAGCGTTTGGTTTTCCTGTGTCAATGGCTGCGTTATCTAATGCCATCGTGGAGCGACCCGTAGCACCGTCATGATGGAGGTGTTAGACCAGGTCGGAGAAGCACGGTCACCTGGCGCTGCAGTCCTGAATTTGGCATTCAAATCAGTCCACAACTGATGAATCGCGGCTGCTGGAGCAGGTGGGCACACAGAGGATGTGGGAGGCCGAAGTAAAGTGCTATAGAGTTTCACATGCAGCATCTTTTGAGCACTGCAGCCTACACAGTTTACCACTAATCCCTCACGATGCTTTTCACCACGCAACTCTTATTCGTTGCTGTTTAACGCCGTGAATTATTTAGGCTATACATTGTTTTAAATCAGTGGTTCCCAGCTCCACAGGGAATAACCCCATAATAAGTGCATTGTCTCTTTTCTAGGGTTGACAAAATTAACTGGCTTCTTGACCGAGGTGCAGGCGGCTGTATTTTTGCTTATAATAGATTATATTCCACAGAAAGTATTGGGTTGTCAGTCTCCGCTAAAAATATAAGCGACCAGGGAAGAAACAGAAGCCAGAAGCCATCATTTACAGTCTTTGCAAACACGCTATAATAAGCATGCGTAAGCGTGTACCAGCGCTTCTAAACACGTTCTAAACACATGAATGTAAACAGTCTCTCGTGACTCCCAGGCCTTATTCAGTGTCATTAGAAGTTGTGGGGGTTTTGTGCCGGTATGCCCCGTCTATCCTAGCGCGTGATGTGGAGCGCGCTGATGCACAGCCACTGATCCTTCTGGAGTGACTTCAGTACTAAACAGCAGGCCTATCCGACGACATGCTGCACTGCGGATGACTCAGCCCCAGCCGTTGCCACGGAAACCAGCCTCCTTTGCAATCAGTCTCTTAGTAACAGTGTTGTTGCCAAGTAACTGTGTGTGTGTCTGTATTGAGTTACATTCAGATCTATGACTATATACCATCATGACTTTATCATCCAGCTTACCTCATTTAATTTTATTCGTTAATTATAGTGCAGTTGTGGAATTATAATGAATAAAGGAAGTGTTTCCAAAGTTCTAAATATGCCATTATCTATTTAAGTGGTTTAGGGAGCTCATTTCTCCCCTTGTCTGATACATGCTTTAACAAAGTAACAAAAACATTAAAAACAAATTAGCCCTTTCGAATAGTCTTGCTCTATTCAGTATAGCTAATTGAATGATGACTGTGTTTTGACTGCAGAATAATCCAGTTAACAGAAGTAACTAATCGAAGCAGCTATGATTCTGAAGTGATTATGTACAAACCTAAATGTAAATGTATATGTAAACTCACAAGACACTAACATCAAACCCGTCCGTACACACGTGTCCCAGGAGGACAGACGCCCAGGACGGCATGGTCCGCAAAAGCTGCATGCAATGCCTGTCTCTCAGCACCTGTCTGCTCAGTCATAGCAGCGGTGGTGGTGGTGACGGAGGCAGCGGCAGGCCACCCACGAGCCGCTCCACCCACACCAGGGGCCCCTCTCGCCGCTCCACCCACACTAGGGGCCCCTCTCTCCGGCTCGGCTGACGTCAGCGTTGACGCATGTGGGCCCCAGAGTGGCCCACGGATCAAAGGCAGCCACACGCACCACTGAAAAGGAAATATTTTTAGCCGCCACTAGGAGGAGGGGGGGTAGGGGGGGTGGGGGAGGGGGTGGGAGGGTG
>JAOYMR010000001.1:18775538-18798037 GCA_025802075.1 Tenebrosternarchus preto
CTCCAGTTTAGGGGTCACAGCCCCAAGTGCCCCCATCACTACAGGGACAACCTTGGTGTTAACCTTCCACAATCTCTATCTCTCAGTCCCAACTGTTCACATCTTTTCCTTTAGATGTTTCCATCCCTTCGGACTGCCACATCTATTACCACTACTACATCTTATATACTGTTACAGTGTCTAGTTTGTTCACCACTACTTTTTATCTGTGTAAGTCTCTCAAGGTTATATGAATTTGTTTTTTTTTAATAACTAGGCATTTTAGCATTCATCTGTATGACTTTGAATCAAGTGCTTTTCTCTGTAGTTGATACAAACAACTCTTAGGTTGGTCTGTCTGGTCTTGCTATCCAGGTGGACACCTGTATTTGTCAGTAGCTGGTGCTTTGAGTTTTGTTTCAAGACTGTTGTTCCTATTCTCTTCTGGGACGTTCTTGTACGTGCACACATACGTCCATTCAGCTTGGTGCCTAATGCACCATGTTGTGGTGTTTCTGTATTTGGATGGTGCTTTGCTTCTGTTGGGATCTCTCATGATCAGTACCGACTCCTGTCCTTGTGTTTGAAGGCCATGCAGAGCTGTTGGTAATTCTGGCTCAAAGATACTGTGCTGCTCTGTCTTCAAACCTCTTAACTGCTGAGCCCTGGAGTTAAGTGATGAGTCATTTTCCCATAGGTCTTTCAGCATTGTTCTGTCAACCCTGAGTGGATCTGCACTCAGGGTCCTGTTGCACTGTAACTTAATACTTTATATGGTTCTTTAGCAAACAGGGCTTTCTTTTGGACACAGCTTCTTCTATGTGTTATTAATTAGTAGACCAAAGCCTCTCTATATTTCTTCTTTAGCCAGGCATTTTTATATCCTCATGGATCTCTGTCAGATTGCTAAATTGCATTTTAGTTGACTTTTCGTGTTTGTTTAGTTTTTCAGCCTTTGCTTCGATGGAGGACGTAAGAGTAGTAATAGTGTAAAAGACTGTAAGGGATACTGAGTTATGGAATATGTATGTACACTGAATGTACCTCTGGGGGGAGCTGGGGGGAGAATAATAACAAAAAGACAAAAAGTGATGAGGGAACAAAGTAAAGTGAAGTGGCTGTTTTCCCCTCACTCCCGTGTCTGTGTGTGTTTGAATTGATAAAGTATAAAAGTTAGTAGGCGAACCCTAATAAGCTCGGTTACAATAGTATCCTCATGTCCCATCCCAAGCATATTCAGGTATATTCCACTTTATTGGCTTTATAAGTTATACTGGTGGTTTTTATAGTATAAATGTGCGTATTTCGATATCGAGACTCGGACTTTTGGCATATTGTAAACGTCATTTCCTTGTTCTACCTTGTTGCTAAGCTACCAGATTTTGTGTGCAGAGATGCTTGCTAGTTAGCTAGCTATTTGGCTAGTTTAGTTTAGCTAGCTGAATAGGTGTTGAGTTTGTGTTGAGATTTCCTTTACTTCTTCTTTAAATTAAACAAGACGGACTTCAGTCATGACACTAACCCCGATTAAGGATGGCGAGTATACCGCCACGGTGTACAAAATGGTGAGCTAACCTGAACTAGTTAGGCTAATTTAGCTAGCTAGCTATCGAAGTGTCTGCCCGTCATCTTGGATTAGAAATCCGTTTGTGCATATTACTTTGTGTGATGCCTTTTCACTTTCTTTAACGTATTGTTAAAATATGCTTACTTTATGTGGTGATACTTTGCACTGATCTCCGTCTTTATTTTTCTAAGATCAAAGACGCACGGTATGGAGACGCCATCCACATCCTAAGCACTGAACTTCAGAAGCAGATGAAAGTGAGTCGTTTTTTGTTATTGTTGTTGTGATTTTTTTCAGTTTGTATTTAAAAACCTTTATTGGTGGAAGCGATACCCTGACCCTGTACATTGCAACAATACAAACAATTTAATAAGTTATCATTTTATTAACTTCGACTCTATTTATTAAACGTCCGAATACCAGCGAATACTGCGGATTTTTTTCCTTAGGTGTCAATCCATACGACTTGCCTGAATAACATACGTTCAAGGCTGGTATGGGAAATGTAGTGTAATACTGTTTCACCATAGACTTGGGCCTATACTCATCTGTTGCACCCGTTTTGTTCTAACTAGGTGATGTGCTTGAAATTTAGCCATTGTCGCACACAGTACACATTGCAAGAAACGAGCCAGCGGTGTTGTTGCTAATGATTGTGAGAATGCTAGAGATATTGCTTAAGGCTATCAGTGAATTCATACAGTTCAGAAATTCTAAATATGAAGGTTACTGTTCTTAGAGACTGACCCCTATACTCCACTCCTAATCTGTGTTACTGTGTTACACAGTTTATTCTGATGTAGCATAACAGATAAATCACTAATGAATTAAATAAATTGTGTCAGACATAAGCAAAAACTGAATGGTTCTTGACTGTTACTGTCTTGCACTGCCCCTCCAGTCCAGGGCAGCTCTGTCTCTCCTAGGCTATTGCTATTATCACATACAGGACTTCACCAACGCAGCCGAGTGTTATGAGCAGCTAACTCAGCTGCACCCTGAGGTGGAGGACTACAAGCTGTACTATGCTCAGTCCCTCTATGGCATGTGTGCCTTCCAGGACGCTATGAAAGGCACTTTTCTTCTAGACAGCCCCACAAGTCATTCCAAGGTACTGATATGACACACTACTCCTCTAAAAATAAACTAAAGCTAAACAAAGTTTACTGGCTTTGTAGGTCTGATCATTTGTCAGTGTGGTTCTTTGATGTGATGCCCTGGTGGTCTTACCTCAAGCAGAATGCATGTCTACACACATTTTTCGTATTTGTCAGATTGTGTGAAGCTGGTTATTATGATCTAGTATCGAAGCTAAATAGGTTTATTTATGCCGTTCCATTACAGTGAAATCACCTAAACTGTTTGGAAATGGATGATTACGATGGAGCTAGTGCAGTGCAGTCTCTAAGTCTGTAACTGTAAGTCTGTACCTGCTATTTATTTTAGACCAAACAGCATATGACATAAAATCAGAGCTGTCGTTCTGCACTTAATCCTCTTAATCATTCTTTCATTTGAAATCTGGAGTGTGAAGCAAAAGACAACAACAACAACAGAAGTGACCCGAGTCGAACCCGACCTCCCTACCCATGCAGACGAGTAAACACCGTTGCTCATTTGCATTTATCAGGCGTAATAAATGTCTTTCCCTCTCAGTATTTTCAGCCACAGAGTAACAGAACACTGGAGCCCTGGACGTAGCTGGCTAGCAGGGTTGTCCAGAAGGGTTGCCACATTTCGTGTGGACACACAAGGGACATTGCCTACCACCCCTCACCCCCTCTCCGCACTACACTGCCAACCGCCCTCCACTTAAACACGTTGCTTTTAAACTATTTTTACCATTTGTAATCCATGTTTTTATGGATTTACCAATGGTATTAACTCAACAAATATCTTAAACAAATGCAGGTATTCTGATTTGGGGCTGCTGTTGTGTTTTAGTCTGACAGTCCAACATGGGCAACCAGAAATGCTCTGTGGCTTTCCTGTCATTCTCTGTCTCATTCAGATCATTGTGAGCTTCTTGGTGTTTTACTCACTATTATGTCATACTCATCACTTGACATATAGTACATGTATGAAACAGTGTGCATGAAAAATGCACAGCTAATCACATCCCATGTTGACGCAGCATTTTTTAAATTGTTTAACACGGGAAGGTCCCATAATATAAGGGATCACTGCCCATATAGGTTAGCGAAACAGAGATACACCACATGCTAGCAAATTGACTTAATTCATACTCATGGTCTTTTTTGTTTCTCTTTTGGTGACCATGAAGTTCTGCTTCATCTTCTCATCAGAGTTGTAAAAGTGACCCCCCCCCCCCCCCCACAGGGCCAGCCGGATCAGACAGCCACGAAGAACCTAGAAAATGGGCTGTTGGTCTAGTTACGTACAGCCTGTTTGTTTCACACATAAATGGGGCTCCTCAGAACTGCTGAATCCATTATATATACAGTCTGGATAAACGATTCATCACAATAATCACTGTTGTTATTTCTACATCGTTTTCTGTAATATACAAGCAGTAGATGGGGTTAAAAAGATCATTGCTGTGTTATTTTTTACATTTATTTTTATTTGATTTATGTGATTGCCTTTAACATGGTTCAAATGTTCTCTGGACCATTTCATGTTTCATTTTCTTACATATTCAGATGCCTGTTTATAAATGAGGTTAGTTATCTTATGTCATGGTAAATGTTATAAAATAGCTTCCAGATTTGAAAAGCATGCACACTTTTTTTTTTTTTACGAACCCTTAATCGTTACAGCTCCAAAATAACCAAACAGCTCACCAAGTATTTGTGATATGGGTTAAACTGTTTCTGACTGCACTTAACATGTGTTTTTAACCATTCTGCTCTTTTAGATCCATACTAAACAGGTTTTTTTTTTTTATATATATATTTCAAGTGTAATTTTAGTTTCATCAAAAGAACACGAAAACTGTTAATACACTCTTCAGATGGAAAAGCCCAGCTTGATAGAACTCTTATGTGATACTGCAAATAACCTCATAGCACTGTGAAATGACTTAATGACTAATGCTTCTGGGAAAGTATATTTATTTGCATGTGCCAGGCCTTCCAAATATAGCCCAAGGATGTAATTCTGAATTGTTTTGTCATTGGTGTGGTTGACCAAATATTAAATAATCTGGGCAGTGATACATTACATTACATTTGTTTCTGTTGTCACCAGATGATAAAACTTCAAGCAGCAATTAAATATGGAGAAGAAGATTTTCCTGCAGCAATGGTTAGTATGTTGTTTCTGTTGTTGTGTATAGGATGACCTGGTCTGCATGTGGGAACACTATAAAGCAACTTTTGATGGGTGAAGTAGCCCATGTGGCAATCTGTTTACTGGCCATTGTGCACAGCTGGAAGGAGAAGATCTCTTGAGAGGAAGCCTTTGCTTTTGTGCTTTTGAAGGCCCTGGTGGAGCAGCTGCCTGTGGATGATCCGGACACTGAGGTGGATCACGGCTGCTTGCTCTACAAGCTGGGAGAGTTTGAGAAAGCCTGCTCAAAGTTTACAGCTGCCATGCACATGCTGGGCTATCAGCCAGGTGAACGAGCTAGTACAAACATGCATGCACACACACACACACACACACACACACACACACACACACACACACACACACAGCCACACATGCATACACACGCAGATGTGCATACATGCACACATACATACACACATACACACACAGGCACAGGCAGACACACACACACATCCTTGAATGCACAGGCCATAGTGCACATGGTATTACTCAGTCGGGATTGCTAGGAAAAATAAAATCACGTTGCCTTGTTGAGCTTGCAGCCTTCAGGGCAGTAATTTTGGTTCTTGAGGATGTGTTTGTGGTTTGGAGCTCTTCCTACCCGGCGGGGACGTGTTCTAAAAACACACGGCTGAGCGCTGTGCTTGTGTAAAAAAAAAAAAAAAAAAAAAAAAACTGTTCCTTCACCGCGTAGATCTGGCATACAACATCGCCCTTTGCCACTACAGCCACAAGCAGTACTCCACCGCTCTCAAATACATCGGGGAAATCATCGAGCATGGGATGAGGGAGCACCCAGGTTTCACCGCTGAGCATCATGCCAGTGCTTGTGTTGAAAAATAGCCTGCCATTTGACTTTCATTAGTGAAGCAAGTTACTGCTTATATGAGTTAAAATTAGATGAGTTGTTTTTTTTTCTTTTTTTCTTAAGGTCCTTTTTTTTTCTTTCTTCTTCCCCTGCCTTATATACAGAGCTTGGAGTTGGCATGACGACAGAAGGCATCGAGGTGAAAAGTGTGGGCAACACCCTTGTGCTGCACGAAACGGCACTGGTTGAGGCGTTCAACTTGAAGGCTGCCATCGAATACCAGCTTAAGAAATGTAAGTGCACGTCCAGCCACGTGGAACAGCTTTAAAGAGTGGAAAAGAGACGTCCGCAAGGAGGATGTGCTCAGAGGAAGGGCTGTAATTAGGACTGCTTGTTTACAGTGCGTCACCATGTATATATATATAAAAAAAAGTTTCTGATTGAATTAAACAGTCATTTGATTTGTACTGTTGTTCTTTCCATCCACTGCTCCTCCCTCCTCCTCCTCAAACTCCTGTCCCCTCCTCCCTCTTCTCCTGCTCTTCCTCCCCCTCCTCCGGCCCCGCAGATGACGCTGCTCAAGAGGCGCTAACTGATATGCCACCGAGATCGGAGGAGGTGCTGGGCTAGTGGCTCTGAAGCATCATTTCCCATTTCCTAACCCATTACACAGCATTTCAGGAACTTTTCACAGCGTTCCGCTTCCCATCACACCCATTTATCTCCTGAGCTTGTTTTCATGCAGCTGTCAGATGAGGCATGTTTCCCCCACAGGGATCGGGCATGCTTGCTCTTGTATGGCATCTTTTTGTGAACCGATACTTCCCCCTTTATCGACTCCTTGCACGTGTGGTTATGCCCCACATAAAAGATTCAGAATAATGGTGAGGTACCAGACCTTTAACTTCTCAAACCCTCTGCGGACCCCATTCCTCTAATTCAGCAGTTGCGAATGGCCTGGGTTGATTGGGGGGGGCTGTAGTCCTGGCCTTGATGCTTGTAAGGTATAGCTGTGAAAAACGGGACTCGCTTTGGCTGCACTGCCTGCTGGAACGATGCAGAGCTGCTGAGGCTTGTCTTTGCTCCTGCTCCCAGCTCTCACTCATCCAAACAGTGCCCTCAGTGTATGTAAGACCTCATTAAATGCACTGGTTGGACCCTGCAGGCAAGGAAAGGAAATACTGCTGCTTCTACAGCTCAGTTAGATGCAAAACCATAAATGGTTTTTTTTTGGTTATTATCAAAGGGTTTTTTTCTGGTTCTCATCAGACCATTAGAGCAATAATTAGCCTATTGTTTTTTTTTTAAAACAACACAAAAACATTGCTTACATAAATTGCTAATTGTGTTGATTATACAGTCCAGTGCTGTGCTGCAGTTGTTTTTACTCATTTCTTTGTCCCTTTTTTTTTTTTTTTTTTTGCTTTTTGCAAAGACACTTGGCCTTGACTTACTTGGCCTGGGAATTAAAGTAATGCTGCCCTCTAGTGTTAACAAGCAGTGTGGAACCTGTGAATTTAATTGTATTTTATATTAGTCACAAGTACTAATTTTCCTTAGAAAAACAGTATTATCTCATCGAAGCATGTTCAATTTTGCCATTCATAGACATACTGGAGAATATTTTTGTTTTACTTGAATCTCGATGTATTTTTACGTGTTACAATATTTGAAATATACATCAGTTATGTGTAGCTTTAAGGTGCGTCTGATCAGCTATGGTTCACTAGCAGTAATGTCTCCTGTACGTAGGAGCTGGACCCAGTCACCCTCCACAACCAGGCTCTTATGAACATGGACACGAAGCCATCAGAGGGCTTCGAGAAGCTGGCCTTCCTTCTGCAGCAGAACCCTTCCCCTCCAGTCACGTTTGGCAACCTCATCCTGCTCTACTGTAAATTTGAGGTGCGGCTCGTCGCCTTTAAGAAAAACTTGTGTGTACGTTCTGAACTGTGGACGAACCTGTGGCGCTGCACTGCTGAGGTTTGAGTGGCCTCTTTGTCGTGAGAGTAAATGCGGCATTTTTCCGTTTCGTTTCTCTTCCAGTACTTTGACCTCGCTGCTGATGTGATGGCTGAAAATGCTCACCTCACTTACAAGTTTCTTTCGCCGGTAAGAGGACCAACACTGATTCCATTCGGTTGGGTCAAACTAATGCAAGATTATCTGAAAAGGCGTTTGAGCTCTCGTTTGATGTATGCCAGCTTGCATTTCTAGCCTGAGTCTTTAACTTCCATTTTTTGTTTCAAGTTCGATCAGTACAGTCTGTCTTTATCTCTCGGTCTGTCTTGTATTTTATAAAAATAGCACTCCTAATTAAATGGCAAATAGGTCATAGTCACACCGTGATGTCACAACATGGCCATAGTGCTCGGTTTGAAAAGGTCCCCTTTTGTACATCATTTCTGTAAGTGCTAATGAGGTGTAACGTTTGCTTCTTGTTGGACTTGTGTGCCTAATTGGTTGCTCCAAATGTCTGCAGTACTTGTATGAGTTCCTAGATGCTATGATGACCAGCCAGACAGCTCCAGAGGAGGTAAGATCTTAAGAGCACTTGTCGTTTCAGATTCGATCTGAGCTGAGAACTGACTGCCTGTTGATGCAGTCAGAAATATAGCTTTTTCTGTCTGATCACACAGGCTTTTCGCAAGCTGGATGAAATGGCTGGTCGACTGACTGAACAGTTACGCAAAGCTACCAAACAGGTAACATTTTTCTTCTCGTCTCTGACGTGACTTAAGTGAATTACACTTTCATTAAAATTAAAGACAGGAGTATGCTTTTCCAAACCAACGGAATATTTTTGTTTGTAGTTTTTGAGTCAGAGTGGAGGAGGTTGCTCAGCGTGAGTTAGGCAGATGTTTGAGAAACACTGAAACATTCATCTTTGCCCTCAAAGGTACAAGAATCACGACGTGCACGTGATGATGAAGGTCTTAAAAAATCTCTTGAAGAATATGATCAACTTTTGGAGGAGTAAGTCAACATTTTAATCCTAAATCTTCATATCATGATCCAGTTTCTACTTTAAGTGAAAGAGCTGGAGTTCCATTGAAGTATATATGAGTTCCCTTCAATTTCAATGAACTTTTCTTTCATTGTTTAAGGTACATTCCTGTGCTGATGGTGCAGGCCAAGATTTACTGGAACCGAGAGAACTACAACATGGTGGAGAAGATCTTCCGCAAGTCTGTGGAGTTCTGCAGTGAGCATGACACGTGGAAGCTCAACGTTGCCCATGTGCTTTTCATGCAAGAGAACAAATACAAGGAGGCCATCGGATTCTACGAGCCCATCGTCAAGAAGCACTACGACAACGTAAGCGCCGCGTGTCGCGTGACTGAAACAGCGATCATCGGACACGTTTGCCATCGCCAGTTCTTAATTGTTTGGTTGTTTTTTTTTTAAAGATATATATATGAAGTGTGTAGCTACAGTTCGATCCGCATCTAGAAACGGTTGTGCTGAACGGAAGCAGACTGGGCACGGTTCTGATGATGAAAAATCTTTTTTTTGTTGTTGTTTTGTTTGTCTGTTTTGCTCTTGCTAGCTGGAACAGTGTAACATTCAAGAATGTCCCTGCAAAAGAAACCCTTGGGTAAAGAGTGGTGGCACTTTTCGAGCGTGTGCTCTCCGTACTGCCTGAATGCATGCCACGTTTTTTCCAGTGTGGTGTGTGAGGCCTTGCCGTTTCGTTCGTGATCGGATCCCTGTCCTGCAGCCAATCGAGCAGCCTCTCTCTTTCCCCTGCAGATCCTCAACGTGAGTGCCATCGTCCTGGCCAACCTGTGCGTGGCCTACATCATGACCAGCCAAAATGAGGAGGTAGGAGCAGCCCGCAGGCGTGTGACCCGTTTAAGGGGTTTACAAGTGTGTGCCAGACGCCTCACGGGTGCATGTGTGTCTGAAGGCAGAGCAGCTGATGAGGAAGATCGAGAAAGAGGAGGAACAGATCTCCTACAACGACCCAGACAAGAAAGTGTTTCACCTGTGCATCGTCAACCTTGTGATTGGGTACGTAGCTTTATACTGATGCTCATCTTTCTAGCGTTCCCCTGTTGAATTAGTTTCACATTATTGCTTCAATGTTTTAAAATGGTGTCGCTGTGCTTACAGGACCTTGTATTGTGCTAAAGGGAACTACGACTTTGGAGTCTCCCGTGTGATTAAAAGCCTGGAGCCATACAACAAGAAGGTGATACATCTTTTACCTTTTTCTTTGTTAATGCTCTGAGCAGTTTGGATCAGCATCTGGAATGATTTAGTGGCACCTCAGTATCCCCCCCATCACTCACCACATCCAGCAGTGCGAAACTTTGCTGCTATGCTGATGTTGTTTTTACTGCGTTAAAAATGAATGGCGCTCCCCCCATATGCAGCTGAGCGAACACGATCCTCTCTGGAGTCCAACTTTCTCACCCTCCTGCGAGTAAGAGTCCTACTGGGACACAGAGGAGGAGCTTAGCTACTGCACGTCGTCCTCGGTTCCTACTTTTCCACAGCTCTCTGTTTTAGTTCGCTGTGAGTGGGTCATTCAGTTAGCTACATGACGTCTGTTAGCAGCCGAGATATTAGCTGAATATTAATCGGAAGCTTCTTTTCTGTAGGCTCCTCATCTGTAACTGAAAGCAAAATCAGAGTCCAAAGATTTTAATGGTAAACAGACTGTTTAAGACCCTAGGCTTGGCTACACCTTTGGTCCACCTAGGTGTGCTGAGTTGACGGGCATGTCTGGCTTATAGACCGTATCAGCGTGGCCCACTCTGATGTATTAGGTTCTGTTCTTTGGTCATTATCAAGGAGGTGAGTTGGTTAGTGAAATCAGGTGGTAGCATATAGCATCTGGGCAAGTACCTGCATTCTGCTCCTAATTCGATTTGTGAAGGTCTCGATTTAGTCAGCAGGCCTGCATGTTGGTAACCTTCCAGAATTAGTGTGGGACGTGCCAAACTCAGTAGTGGGTTTAGAGGGCACTGCATTGACACACAGTGCCATGTTATTCCAGCTCGGGACGGACACGTGGTTCTACATCAAGAGATGCTTCCTGTCGCTGCTGGAGAACATGGCCAAGCACATGGTCATGTTGAGGGACTCGGTGGTGCAGGACTGCATCCAGTTCCTGGAACACTGCGAGCGTAAGCGCCACAGTCTCTGCTGCACAGCCGAGCTGCTCCTGCTTCCTGCCTTCCGCTTCTGTTCATGAACTTGTTTATCAGAATCCAGTGGTGAATGTTCTTACTGTGCAGAGTTGGGTAAGACAAAAGAACAAGAACAGCCTCTACAGAACTGATTTTTGATCAGTTGCTGGAGTGGGGGGGGGGGGGTGTCGTCTGGATCATTGACATTTATATATTTATATATTTTTTATCCTCAGATAATGTTTTGTTCAGCTTAATTTTAGTTTAATTTTAAGTACTGAACTTGTCCTTACTTTCAACACTCTTTAAATACAGAACAACTGTAACATTATAGCTCTATATGTCTGGTTTGGCAGGTGATCACCACAGCACAACAGTGAATTTATTGAACATATTCCAACAATTACTAGTAGACGGTTGGTTGTGATTGGTTATTCAGTTGGGGATCAAGTGCTGTTTTCGGTGCTGAGGTGCTAATTAAATTTAAGGTAGCTCTTCTCAGCGGGGCTAATTACATTTTTCTTGTCTCCCCCAAGTGCACGGCAGGGACGTGCCCGCTGTCATTGAGCAGCCCCTGGAGGAGGAGCGCATGCACATTGGCAAGAACACGGTCACATACGAGGCCCGCAGGATAAAGGCCCTCTTTTATGAAGTCATCGGCTGGAACGAATAGCATCAACAGCTAGCCTTAAAAAAAAAAAAAAAAACCTTTCAGAATGTTAGTTCCAAAAAGCATCATGTTGTTCGTCTCTGAATATGACCGAATGTTTCTGATAGACGTTTTCTAAGATCCTATAACACAACAAGATATGATCCAGTCAGGCAATCTGATGTGATGACTTAGAGCAGAGTTTCTCAGACATGTTCTGCTGGTTGGATGTGGTTAAATACCTTGTTTATTAGCCAAAATGTTAATCCGTGCCCTGGATATTGGCCTTGTTTTCCAAGCAGCTTGGAAAGCACACTGTTACTGAGATACAGCTATTCATTCATTCATTATTAAGAATGGTAGTCATTCATTCATTATTAAGAATGCTCTTTGGGTCATTCTGCACCCAGAGGCCTTTATTCATCCAAGCACCAAAAACCTAGTTTAACCGAGTCCCAGTTTTATGAGAGCTACATTTATTTCTTACATATCAGTGAAATGGTATTCTTTTACCAAAATGTTGCTTCCATATAATATACTCCTATTTAAAAATGTACAGGTTGTTTGTTTGTTTTTCTACAGAATAATAAAAGGCGTATTAATAAAAGTATTGATTTGTTATCATTCTGAAGGTCCATATCAAGTTCCATAGCCATATTGTTGGAGTGTTAGATCAGAGGTCTCTTTGTGATGTCTTGCTCAGCCAGGTAGAAGTTGAGATAACCACCCAATGCACTCATTGCAACTCCGGTCATGTGACTCGAGCATCCATCTGCAAAATGAAAATGATTAATATCATTTAGTTTTAATATAACGTTGTAATAACACTTTATAACCACACTGTTTCTTCACAGTCTGAACCATAACCTTTTAAAGTTTTTTCTCTTCTTTTGACTCGTTTGTGAGGTGTATCCAAAAATTCCTCAAAGATGTCCGAGTAATCCTCTGCGAGAAGAACAGAAATATGACACAGATATAGTGGCAGACGTGAAACCCCATATGGGTGTCTCTTATACTGTACTGATAAGGACCAGAAACATTATTCTGAATATGACCCAAATACAATCAGCTCACATTCTTACCATCTTTCCCAAAGCAGCCCAGTTTTCTGTCCTGCCATGCCAAAATATGCTGTAACCATTCGGGTTTATAAAAGTCAGAGAAACCAGCCAAACCGCATAGAAGAACTGCAAAATGAAATTTTTTTTTTTTTTTATGAATCAACATTGTTATTAAACACAGTATAGACTATAGCAGCACATGACACACAAAAAATAAAAAAATCAACTAACTGTTTTCTATGAATATATCTTGTATTTGACTAGTGAAACCACTGCTGATAATATCCTGATTGCCCTTCATCATATTTGAGCAGAATATCCTCTGATATTGTTCCACAGTAATGTTGATGTGTGACAGTCTCATGTCTCCTTGAAGCATTCTGGAGCACCCTTTCTGAGAGGACACAAGTATTAGCCCGGGAAGTGACAAAAAACCCCCCAAAAAACAATAACACCTTTGTTTATGTTTTCATCCTTCAAGCCCAAACCATATATTCAACACAGTTTTCTCTGTGTTAAAATTAAATCATGCTACCATGGTCCCAATCATGAAGTACAGCAACTGGTGTGACAGGGAATAGTGCGGACATCCGAAACGCGTCATTGTGTCTCTACAAGACTTCGTCACGATGCATGGCGTCCCGTTGTCTTTCCTATAGTTATAAACACATTATGGTGACAGTTAAGCCAGTTTCACTACGTCATGAGGTCAGAGATGTTGATGCTCTTCTTACCATGTTCCTAGAAGCAGTGTTATACATTTGTCACCCTGCCGTTCATCGTAGCACTCCGCTGTTCTCGGGGAGGAGTATACCAGAGTGGGATCCGTGAACCTCCACTCACGAGGCAAAGACCAAAAAGACGTATCCAAGATAGGCTCAAACTCTGGTAAAGATGCAATGGTTATCGCGAAACATACTGGGAGATTTGTGTGTATGCGTGTGTGTTTGCGTGCGTGTCTCGCGGGTGTGTCGTGTTATATTACCTTTGTAATATTTGGGGTCTGTCTCCTGAAGAGAGATAATCGCCTGAGACAAGCTTCTGTCAAGTTTTTTAACCAAAGACACTGCTATGGAGCGCTGAAAGAGACTGAGGAAGTCTGAATTGGGCCAAGACCTCGTGGCTTCCTGCAACTGTGCTGTTTTTGTAAACAAACAAACAGACCTAAGTGCAATGAAAATGACATGCTTACATGTCATAGCAAATGTAGCCTATAATGCACAGAAAGCAGTTCTGCAAATGCTTAAATAATTTCTGTGCAGTAGATGAGTAAGATGTACGTTTTTTCTTTGCCACTAAACCTGTACGTTTTTTTTTCCAAACGCGCAAATTTTTTTTTCTGTACCACTTCAAAAGATGTTGCAATAAAAGGAAGATCTTACCTTTCATAATGATATAACCAACAACACCATCCAGATTAATATTCCCGCACTGCTTTTCAAAGAAAGTCACTCCTTTCGATAGACTCTCTAGTATGTCATCAATAATCTCCTCGTGCGACGAGTGGATTGCTGATGAGAGAATAAGAAGAATCAAAGTCGGACGCAACATTTTTTTTAGCAACTAAATTGCTAAAAAAATAGCTAAAATGTCCAAAGCCTAAACAGTTTTCTTTATTGTAAATAACTGTGGGCGAGCAAATGTGGTCAAGCAGTCTGTCGTAAGGAAATCATTATATGGTTCACGTCTGCACAGATTTAGGTTAACGGACTGTTCCGCCCCGGCGGCGCAAGGTAGCGTAGGGGAGCGAGCGGCTACAGTCACGTGGGTTAGTTGTCATACAGTTGTATAACTCTACAAGCTTATATTGTAATCAAGAACGCACACAAATGTATAGACTATGTCTTTGCTGCAACACCCCTTACTCTAATGGGGGCAAAATTTGTGTGCATATATGCACGTATTATAAAATCATGACATTGACGGCACACCCATCATCTCTGAATGATGAAGAACAGCTGATGTATCTGAGAGGATGTCGCTCGCCTTGTCACGTGTTACAATAAACTGATGGGCCCAACTCCGGTTCTACCGATATGCGAGTTTAGTTCCAACCCTAATCTAACACATTATATTGGGTGAGGTATTAAAATGCCACTGAAGCATTTGACCAAGTGCATCAGGCGTGATAGATAAAGGTAGGAACGAACGTCTGCAGGGCGAGGTGGGCTGTATTATAAACCTATATCTAAACCTATAAATCTATTTGACACGTTCCAAAACATTAAATGTTTATACGATTTCATTTTTTTTACTTAACTTGATATTAGAGTGAATACTGATTTATTGTAGGCTCGTTTTGAATAATAGCCCTTAGTTAACATGCGCTCTGAATAAAGTTTGCGGCTCCTTTAAGTATCTTGTACCGTATTCGACAACGTCAGCAACAGGACAACAACAATGGCGGACGCCAATGCGGCAGTACTGTTTGTTACAGTTTCGTTGGTTCTTGTGGGACTATTATCTGGATTAAGCCTGTTATGGGCTCTGCTGCCAGTTGCGGTAGTAGTTTTTATTTTTATACTAGCGCGTGGCTTGAAAGGTCGCGATGAATTTGCTCACCTCAATGTCTGCATAGTGGTGTTGGGGGACATAGGACGCAGTCCACGAATGCAGTATCACGCTCTCTCTTTCAGCAAACATGGATACAATGTCACCTTTATAGGATTCCTAGGTAAATAACTATATGTTTTCGCCTGAATCTCTGTGCGGTAGGTTATATATAGAGAAAATTGCAATGATGTTCTAAAAGTATTCTAACTAGTTTCTCGGTTTGAAACAGTTCCTACATCTTTGAGCTTCATACCAACCACATTCTTCTCTGCCTTGTCATACTTGTGAATAGTCTTGCATGATTTTTTAGCTTCTGTTCCTCAGAACAAAAGAAACAAACCAGTTGTACCTCACTGGCATAACCTCGCCCCATAGGTACCAAACCCCATCAGGACATTCTTGAGGATGACAGAATAAACATCATCCCAATTTCTGAAATTAAGGGTCTTCAAGGTAATGCGATGTGTTAAGTATTGGTTAGTATTGCAAACTAGTAAGTACAACAAAAAATAATTGAACACATTATTCTGTATAGGTCTGTTAAAGCACTGTCTGCCTTTTTTCTTTCAGCTGGTCCTAAAATCCTTAGATATGTCTTCAAGGTGATTTTACAGTCTCTGCAGCTTTTTTACGTTTTAATGCAGCTAGAGGACCAGGCTTGTATACTTTTGCAGGTATTACACCTTAATTGTTGTATAGAAAAAATAACTTGGAGTTTCTATTTCTATTGTTTTCAAGAATAAATGTTTTTGTTCTCACCTAGAATCCTCCTGGTCTACCAAGCATTGCAGTAACGTGGTCTGTGAGTCGAATCATTGGGGCACAGTTTGTGATTGACTGGCACAATTATGGTTACTCTATTATGGCCCTCACTCATGGGGAAAGGCATCCACTCGTGAAAGCTGCGAAATGGTATGGACAGCTAGCACTTCAGCTAGTACTTCAGCTAGCACTTTCGGGGAGGACGTGGAAGGAATTTGATAAAGCGTCACTACTTATACTGTTCTTTTTTATCAGGTATGAGAGAATTGTTGGCCGTATGTCTGATTACAACCTGTGCGTCACTAATGCCATGAGACATGACCTTCTCAAGAACTGGAACATAAAGTAAGAATTGTTATTAAAGTAAATACGAGTGGAAGCATGTTGTGATGTAAGTAGTGTTTCATGCTCAAAGTTGTAATCAGGCAGTGCCTGAAGACTTCTGTTCTAGTACCAAAACCAAACTGCACTGATTAGCAAGCTATGATAATCTCTCATTGTTCTCCTAGGGCAACTACCCTGTATGACAAACCACCACCAATATTTAGAGAATCACCTCTGAAGCTTCGACACGAGTTGTTCGTTAGAATGGCGAGTGCTTATCCTCAATTCAAGGCTTGGTGAGTGTTATTTAAAGTTCTTTGTAACAGTTTAGCCAGTTTAACATCTGCTCTAACAGTACCAAGAATACTTTATCGTGAGAAATAGCTTTATGAAGTGTACTTTATCACAATGCTCATCTTTATCAAGGCATGGACGTATCATGGTAAACCCCCTCTTCCTAAAGAGATGACATGCTCTTTTTTGGCATTCCAACAGTTCTGAGATCAGTAAGGAAAACACAGACCTGACTGCGTTTACGGAGCGCAACACTACAACGGGAGAAGTGACACTGGTTGCTGGGCGACCTGCCATGATCCTCAGCAGTACCAGCTGGACTGGTCAGTTAATGTTAACCTGCTTTATGTTAATCTACTCATGTTAACTCTACAATTCAACTCTCACAAGCTTTCACCATTTCTTTTTCCTGCCCCAACAGAGGATGAGGACTTCTCAATTCTTTTAAAGGCCCTTGAAGGTCAACACTGATATGTGATTTACAGTTTTCACTTTAAAAAGTACAAGTGTGTTAAATTAATTAACTACATGCCTTTGTAGTGCATCAAAATGTAAAAAAAAAAAAAAAAAAACCCAAATAATTCACAAATTGACTTGCGTATACATTCTAACAGATTATGAAGGATTTGTGAATGAAGGCCAGCGTCTTCCATCACTGGTGTGTGTTATCACAGGTATCTATTGTAGATAGCAATACACAGTATGTAATAATTTTATATGTAGGTATTATTTTTGATAGATTGGGTATCAGAGTCCAGAGTATGTTCAAGTTTCACGTTTCCTTTATACCTTCAGGCAAAGGTCCCCAGAAGGAATATTATAAAAAGATAATTGACTCCATGGAGTTTAAACATGTTAAGATCTGCACTCCATGGCTGGAAGCAGAGGACTATCCAGTTCTATTGGGTAAGCGCAAAGTCACAGCATGTGTGGGGGCTCACAAACATAACCAACACGTGTGTGTGAGACGGGGCTCACAAACATAACCAACACGTGTGTGAGAGACGGGGCTCACAAACATAACCAACACGTGTGTGTGAGACGGGGCTCACAAACATAACCAACGTGTGTGTGTGTGTGTGTGTGTGTGTGTGTGTGTGTGTGTGTGTGTGTGAGAGACGGGGCTCACAAGCATAACCAGCAAACTTTGGCCAGGTGCAGCAACTTAACATTTTGGATTGACTCAAGGTGGAGTGTCAGGTGTAACGTTCTGTTTCCAGGTTCTGCTGATCTTGGGGTCTGCTTGCACAAGTCCTCCAGCGGCCTTGACCTTCCGATGAAGGTGGTCGACATGTTTGGCTGTTGTCTTCCTGTTTGTGCCGTTAACTTCCCATGGTGAGTCAGACAGACTGTTCTTCAGACTCATAACCTTTTGTTTTTATATATTTATTTATTATTTTTCTCTTGTTGTATTAGTTTATTTTGTCTCTTAACCCTCTGGATTAGAGCACCTGCTAAATGCATTAAATGTTAATGTAAAATATCAGGAACTATTCTGGACAGGTGACTAATATTAAAACAAATACAATATAGAAATTACAAAAACAAAACACAATAAAACGTACAATATCATTAATATATAGCACTCACACCCATGACCTCTCCCAACACAGCCAAGGACGTACTAGACTCAATGACCATTGCTTGTATAATATCCATAATCCTGATAAGAGCACGTTTGATTACATTTTATAATCCTTTTTAAAATTATTATTAAAAAGGTCTTAAATCTGTACGTTTTCCAGTAATGGAGCATTATTCCACTGCTTAATTGTTCTGAATGGAAAAACAGAGTCTGCAAAAGTGGTGGCTTCTGCCCCCTAAAGGCAGAAAGTGGTAGTTTGAGCTGGAATACTACACTTCCTGCTGAAGACCTTCAATCCCTGCTCTAATTCTCAGGGAAAAGATGAACAAATCTCTTCAGTCATGGGTGTATTGTATTTAAACATATCTAAAATGTAAATGCATGTACAATTTATTGTATGTTTATACAAGTTATATTTTGTGTGATTCTTGAAACTAAAAGGTAGGATCCATAACAGTAAAATGGCTTCAGATTTTTCTCTTTAGATTGTTTACCTACATTTTATATTAATACTGGCATCACTGAGCCATACTGCAACTTTATCCAGTTTGTAATTATTTGGCAACGACTGCATCATACATACCGATGGCAGATCATTAACCTATATACTCAATCACAGAAGTCCCAATATAGAACCCTATGGAACTCCAGTGGCAAAAGCTTTAGGTGATGATAAAACAGAATTAATCCACACACATTGTGATATTGTGATCATTGTGGATCACATTGTGATCCAGTTTTGTGTATCCATGAAAAATGTATTGTACTAAGGATGTAACAGTTGGTTCATACTTTTTTCTAATCCCAAAGAGCATGGGATGTAGTAGTCCTTCAGAATAGCTGCTCAGCACCTCGCCTTCTCCCTGTTCCTTCAAAGGCTTTAGAGACTAACTGGTCTACTCGCTTCCTGTCTTATCACCTGATTATGAAAAGGTGTTACTATGGCAAGTTACAATAGAAAATAAAGCCATTTCGATATTTGTTAAGTGTGTTAATTCTAACGATTTTTAGTTTTAGTATTTGATAATGAGAGAATTGTGTTCATATACAGTTCTGTTCGATGACAGCATTTTTCAAAATGTGAGGAAGACGTGTGGGATAATTTCTGACTTATCAATTCTATTGTCTTCTAAGCTTGGATGAGCTGGTGAAGCATGAGGAGAACGGGCTGATCTTCAAAGACTCATCTGAACTGGCTGAGCAGCTGAAGGTAAGCAATCTAAGCGGCCATGGTACGCGCTCGTCCGCACCATTCGCACAGACCGACTTAGGCTCCGTGTTTTGTTACGGTTCTTCAGATGCTCCTCTACGACTTCCCTAACGAACATGGAAAGCTGAGTCACCTGAGGAAGAACCTGAGAGAAGGTGGACAGCAGCACTGGGACGAAAACTGGGATCACAACGTGCTGCCTCTGTTCAAGGAACACTGTGACTGAACAGCTGTGGCACAAATAAACTCTCCGTGAACAGAGTGTTTTGGTCAGGGATTTGTACAGGGTAAATGCGGACTACATGTCAGGATGCACCTTTTTTGGGGGGGGAGATCATCTGCATTCCAGCAATTACATTGGATAAGACTTGAACATAAGAGCAAAAAGCACACTGTCCATGTAAATATGATGTAAATAAATACTTTAATACATAGGATTTTGAAAGCTTGGTCAACAATGTACCTTGATCATTTCTATGGAGGTGATTCTGTTGTATGGGAAGACTTGTGTGACAGGATGTGTAATGATGAGGTGTTTTAATCCAGCCTTTTCTGTATGTGAGGAAATAAGGTTTGCTTTTTTTTATTTACTATTTCGGTGAACGTCTGTTACAAAATTACAGGAGCATTTTGTGTTGAATGGATGAAGTGACGGCAGTGATATTAAACTCACCCAGTTCATTCTTAAAGCAGTTGTATGTCCCTGTGTTGCGTATGGTAGAGGTAACGTAAACTTCAGGATGTCTTTGCTGACTCTTGCAATTAAGGAGCTGTGCCAACAGTCTCACCAGGCAACCAAGAATCTCAGGATCATAAACTACATCTGGTTTAAAAAACACGCACACACGGTAAGCCATTACTGATGCAGTAGGTGCCTCAAACCATGGAGTGAGTGCACTTTGATCGTCGTCTACCTGCCGCTATGATGGTATCGGCCCCGATTCTTTGCAGCTGCCTGTTTTGCACATTTTCCCAGTCCAGTTCCTCCACGAGCACCGAAACGCCTCCCTGTTCGCTCAGGCCGTTACGCGCCACGTTGCTCCTCAGTCTTTCCAGAACGCTTTGATGGCAGTCACTGAAGACGTACTTTCTGGGCTTGCATGCTCGACACACCACCATGCCGGTGAGCCCCGCACCACTGCCCAACTCCAGCACGGTCCTGCGGTCAAGGCAGCGTCATGAAGACTACGTGTGTCCCCCAGTCTGTAGCAGCCATGCTTTTGAAATTGTTAGATGCGACACTGGCCTTGGTTCACCAAGTGTGCCACCTCTTGAATGATTTGAACATAATTACACATTTTACCTATACATACCTGTGTAACAAAGACACAGCAGATTAATTGACTGTTACCACAGTACCATACACAGCGGGAACGCATCTAGTTTGTAATTTCTCTCACATTTTTAAAAGTTTATTTATATTTAGGACAACTCAGAGGGTTGACTTTTTCTCTCAATCATTGGAGTATTCAACAACAACAAAAAAGGTTTTATTTTGAGCAAGTTGGACTCGTCTTCATTCTGTAATACCTGCCAGTGAAGATGTCAGGGTGTTCTAGTGCCCACTCAGACAGATAGAGACCGGCTTCCCAGGTGACCAGCCCTGTGGTGCCCTCCGAGATGAGGGCCACGTTCTCTTCTACACTCACCGGCTCACCTGAGGGCTGATGAGAGTTAGCTATACCTACTGAGGTGTCGGTGTTTACAGTCCGATCAAGATCTCACGTTTCTTACAACGCATTCCTTTTAACACATTTTTCTAAGATTTGCTCAAAAGGATGTTTGAAGTGCCCAAGTTGTAATTGTTGTACTATGGTCACAACAAGAAACAGAAATGGAAATAGAGGGCAGATAAATGTGCTTTACCAGCAGAAAGGTTTTATAGCACACCGTCTCTTCCTCGGTACCAATGACGTCACCCAGGGCGTTATATAGCTCGTCTAAAGGTTCTTCAGCATTCAGTTCATGCTAAAAAATAAAAACGCGGACCACCACTTTAAGTACCGTATAACAATCTATGCGAGTAATGGTTAGAAAAAAAAGAAACCGACCCTTTTGATTAGTTCTGAAAGGAACAGCCTCCTGTATTTCACCGATGGAGGATTTCGTCTACAGATAGGATGTAGGCATGTCTGTAAAATATATTTGTGTATTTAAATAAGTGAATTTAATTCACAATGAATTCTCGTCATTAGTTAGAAGAGAATTGTTCTTCAGCACAGATAGCTACGTACCTTTCTCAAAATGTCCAAAATGACTTCCGATGATGAGTTTTGTAGTGCTCTTTCTAGGACCTAAAACGCATTGAACGATTAAAGCATTTTCAGAATGTATGGCAAGTTGAAGAAAGCTACCGAGTAGCTAAACGTAGTAGCTAAACACTTACATCCCATGGAAACGTAGGTATACGGCACATGGCGAAGAATGATGACTGGAAACTACATGCAATATCATGACTGTTTATTCCGCTCTTATCAAGATAACGTAGCCTGGAGTCGTCCATTTTTCTTTGTTAATAAGAAAAACCAAAGTCAGACTCTGTATCAAACAGTAAAACGGAGGATCCACCGAACTACACGCCGCTTCTGTCAACTTGTAAACAGACCATACCATGTGTGCGTTTCGTCGTCTCATCGAACACAATATTAGCCTACTGTAGCCCCACCTACTGGTCTGGCTGTATACTCACATCTACTTCACATAGCCTAGATCATTTTATGTGGTTTGATTAAGACAGTAACATGGTCATGCTCTTTCAGTTGAGCGCTTGTTGCCCTACTGTATAGGCTATAGTCTCTTAAAGGAACCTGTCAAACTCACCCAGTAAGTCTGTATAGACTGTAGTCTCTTAAAGAAATCTGTTAAACTCAACCAGTAGGTCTGTATAGGCTATAGTCTCTTAAAGGAACCTGTCAAACTCACCCAGTAAGTCTGTATAGGCTATAGTCTCTTAAAGAAATCTGTTAAACTCAACCAGTAGGTCTGTATAGGCTATAGTCTCTTAAAGAAATCTGTTAAACTCAACCAGTAAGTCTGTATAGGCTATAGTCTCTTTAAGTAATCTGTTAAAATATTAGCTAACACATCACTTCTGTATTGTTGTATTCTTCTGAACTGAAAGAAATTCATTTGCATTGCTGACTTTGAGCAAAATGCTGCTTTATGTCCAGAAATAATTCTTAATTTTCTTGCAACGATAGAGAGAGAGAGAGAGAGAGAGAGAGAGAGAGAGAGAGAGAGAGAGAGAGAGAGAGAGAGAGAGAGACAGAGACAGA
>JAOYMR010000001.1:18798137-18822232 GCA_025802075.1 Tenebrosternarchus preto
CCCCCCCCCCCCCCCCCCCCCCCCCCCCCCCCCCCCCCCCCCCCCCCCCCCCCCCCCCCCCCCCCCCCCCCGATGACCGGTGCTGATGCTGTTGCTATGGCATCTCTCTGCAGTCTCATAAAGTGAATGGCTCATTGGTACACCACGCCCTGGACGCCACTGAGCCATTGTGACTCTGTCTGGAGCCGTCTGGGGGAGTAGAAGCGCCCATTCTGCCTCTACCATCATTTGGATTCTCGAGCTCACTTTGACTTCCTTCTGACCTTTACTTAGGGTCCACTTGTCCTGGACACTTCACCTTCCCTTAGTCTGATGCTTACACATCCTTTCTGTCCCTCCCCCTCTCTCTCTCTCTCATCTTTCTCTCCTTCTACTGTCAATCCTTTCTCCTTCATGTTTATTGGCCCTGTGCTCCACTGCTGGCTGTAGTCTCATTGCAAATCCTGTCCTTTTTCTCGTGCCACAATCACAAGGGTCCTTGAAGCTCGAAGGGTGTGTGTGTGTGTGTGTGTGTCCTCATTACATAATCTGATGTAATGTAATGTAAGCCAGAGCAACCCACTGGGCAAGCACTAATGAAGACGGGGTTTTACAAGCAGGTGCGCCAACGAACAAAAGGTTTACGTCTAGAAGCTACAAACAAGCTGCTACGCATCTGCAAATATCCATATATACCCTTCAAAGATCCATATATACCCTTCAAAGATCCATATACACCCATCAAATATCCATATATACCCTTCAAAGATCCATATATACCCTTCAAAGATCCATATATACCCTTCATATATCCATATATACCCTTCATATATCCATATACACCCTTCAAAGATCCATATACACCCTTCAAAGATCCATATATACCCTTCAAAGATCCATATGTACCCTTGGCTTCATTTGCTGAGTATATGCTATGATTGCATGTGTTTTAAATGTCCCGTTGTGAAAGGGATTTGTGGAAACTTCCTGTCCTTGTGGGTATGTTTGACCAGGCTCCATAAAGAATACGCTACACACACAATTCACTTTTATTTAAATCAAAAGAGCTAAATGGTTTAATATTTGCTGTGGTCTGTCACATTTTGCCATTAGGATTAGATTTAGGTGCGTGTGTAGGAGTATGTGCTGTTCTACACTCCTCAATGGAAAGATCCCATAAAAGTAGTAATATAGGCCTGTGTGTGTGTGTGTGTGTGTGTGTGTGTGTGTGGGTGTGTGTGTGTGTGTGTGTGTGTGTCCACTCCTGGCCCCAGGCCAAACATGAAGGACTGAGTGAATGAAATCCTCTCCAGTTATTACCCACTAAATTATGCATAATATGAAAGTACATTCTGTGGCCAAATGGATGCACAAATGGATGGTATAAATACAGGTGCACTGGAAATGTCAAATGGTTTCTATATATTGCCATGGCTCTTATAGTGAGCTTTCAATTAAGCTGTGTTTGTCAGAGTAAAGGCTCACAGCCGCACATCATCTCCCTGTTTACGTAGCTGCTGGATTAGCATCTGCTTTAAAGATCACTAGATGATCTGTGGATTAGGCATTTCTTTCACCAGGGTCCTGCAGGTGTGCAAGACACACACACACACACACACACACACATAAAGAAGACATGTTTCTGTTGGTTGTGGGCTGATGTTTATGTGTATTACATACGTGTCTAACTTACACAGCTCTAACGGTTTTGTTTTTAAAAAAGCTTGTCATTATACATGGTCGAATTTTTTTTTTCCTGAAAATGTTTGAATGAAACATCTTTCCTTGTGTGATTTATGCATGTGCCATGAATGTGTGTGAAGGAGACAGAAGGTTACAAGTAAGGGGAGAGATGGGGTGTGTGTGTGTGTGTGTTATTGCTTCCTTTTTAGAGGAATAGATGTGTTTTTTGTCTGAGTGGCTGACTGTGTGCATGCCTGTGCTGCTGCGTTCATATGTGTGTTTTGTCTGAGTGACTGTGCTGCTGTGTTCATATTTGTGTGTTTGTCTGAGTGACTGTTCTGCTGTGTTCGTATGTGTGTGTTTGTCTGAGTGACTGTGCTGCTGTGTTCATATGTGTGTGTTTGCCTGAGTGACTGTGTGCATGCTTGTGCTGCTGTGTTCATATGTGTGTGTTTGGTCCTTGTGTCAGGGCTGAACCGTTCACAGGGATCAGAGATCATCTCCCTGGAGAAGAGAGGAAACCACGACGACCAGCTTTCCTATTCCCATGTCTGCAGCTGAGGCCCTGCCCTGTCTTCCTCCCTCCAGGTTTCATTCTTTCATCCCTCTCTCTCTCTCTCTCTCTCTCTCTCACTCTCTCTCTCTCTCTCTCTCTCTCTCTCTCTTTTCCTCTTTGTCTGCAGTGTTGATGTTTCTTTTGTCTGAAGCTTTATGGTGCTGTCTTTCAGGAGATTCTCCTACGTACCTGTGGGTCTCTGCATGTTTCTGACCAGACACCTGCCTTCCCCTGCATGTGGGTCTTTGTGTGTGTACATGTGTGTTAGTGTGTGTGTTGGTGTGTGTAATTCACAGCATTGTGTTAGTACACACCATGTGAACGCAAATGCACTGGTTTCTGCATCCAGATATTTTTAGCCTCGTCTTAAGACCACCCCCTCTTCCTCTCTCTCGCACGTGTCTGTGTGTCTGTGTGTGTGTGTGTGTGTGTGTGCGGGAAGAGAGAGAGAGAGAGAGAGAGAGAGAGAGAGACATACATTGTAGTGAGGATATGTTGAATACAAACAGGCTAAATAAAGCAGTCTAGCTGCACTTCAGTGAACTTGGCTGTGATCCCCTCTCTGTGGTACGTAGGACTTTAGCTGAGAGCTACCTGCCTGTTTAGGAAGATTATGATTACACTTTTGAAGTGCACTAATCAGTTGGACGTCTTATTAAACATGCCACACAGCCGGAGCAGGATGGAGCCCATAGGGCAGTAAACATATGCTAATTGTCTTTGCCATTGATAGTGCTGGAATTCTTCACTCACTTGGATGGATGTGTTTAGAGAGGTGGGCATGAGTGTCTCGTAGTTTCAGGGCCTTCTGGTGCTTGGGCTTCGCAGGTCGTTCAGCAGGTGGTGATGGAATCTGATGTGTTTGACCACAATGTCCTGTCAGCACTGTCATTTCTCACATCACCGTGGATGAGATCATGGTGCACGGGGATCGTGTGTGTGTGTGTGTGTGTGTGTGTGTGTGTGTGTGGAGAGAGAGGGAGATTACATATAGATAGATTGAGAGAGTAACTGAGAGGGGGAGAGGAGAAAAGTCCCTGACAGCCAAAAATGGTTGAACATGTCGTCAGTCTTTAGTGTGGTGACTCTCCAAAAGAAAATCTACCCGCTACAACACATTAGCATGTAAACAGACATGTTTATATCCAGCGCGCATATGTGCAGAGGAGGCTAGCGCATCTGTGGTTGTGGACGCGTTACCGTAGAGATGAAATCTACGGCAAGGCGGTGATTCATCTAGCCTTACATAAAGTCTATATTTAGCCGAGCCATGACTCCGTATTTCTGCACCAAAACGGTGGTGTGTGGGCCCCACTGCCTCAGCAGCTGAGTGCACAGCTGATTCATGCGAGTGTGTGCATGTGTGTGTCCTCAAACCCCACCCCCCCCCCCACCCGCCCCCTTGCTCTCATGCATTACGACGCACACCTTTTACCTTGTGATGTTACATTTTTGGAGGATTTGATGTCTCTACACCATCTGAGACCAGCATGTTTGTTTTTTTTCTTTCATTCATTCATTCATTCATTCATTTTTAACCATACTTGGATGGGCTGAGGAACGTAGGCTGCAAGAACGTTATTTGACAGCTGGAATCAAATGATCCCTTTCAAAATTCACTATTATGATTTTTGGTATATTTAGGCTCATTACAAATGACTCAGATATACAGTTTTCTTCAGAGTTTCGCTCAATGAGCTGCCGATATTTTAATGACGACCTAAAAAGCTTCCCATCTAGGGTACAGTGTTTGTACAGGAGTTGCCATATCGTGGAGTGAAAACACAGTAGTTTTTTTGTTTTTTTTCCTCTCCCCAGTCCTTCACTCCAGCTTGTCTGTCTTCCATGCCTCTGAGCTGGGTCAGGTGCTGTTCTATCTCTGAACCTGGAACAGTTTTAGTGAGCACCGTCTCCATACTCCCCATAGCCACCGTTTGCGGCTGGCGTCTTAAAAGCCGAATTGGATAAAAAAAAAAAGAGTGATCTGTTGGGTACTGGTCGTCTCTGTGGTAACAACAATGCAAGCGTCTGAGTGGCAGACTGACGTCTGACTCCAGCCCTTCCGCAGGACGTCTAACCTGCACACGCTGCTCTCCTCCACGCCTGATTCCTCCTCTGAGTGACGCCCATATCAGTTAAAGTCCATCTTAATGTGTATTACTGGCCCTGTGGTGTGTGGAGTTTAAACTCGGCCTGGCCGTGCAGAAACCCTCGGTTTGAATGGATTTCTACTGCTCTTTTTTTTTAAGTGTTTTTGAAATCTCTTGCTGTGTTGAGCTCTTATGTTTGACCTTTTGGCTCCGATCTCGGCCACATCCCTTCCAAGACAGGAAATGACCCAGATGTCTATGCTCAACTTTCCACGAGAGTCATAATTAAGATATTTAATGGCAAACGTGGTGTTACGGGCTCCTGAAATGAGGGTATGAGAACCACCAGATCCACCAGATCTCGCACCTTCATGCCCGTTCATTGCCATGCAGACTCCCACTGTCTGGAGCTCACAGGATCTTCGGTGAAAGTCAGTATTCAGCTCGCATGCCGTGGGCCTTTTGGGAGGCGTGTGGTGCAGCTGTTTGCTGGTGCGTGTCCGTGGGGGGGTTGAGCCCAGTCACTTAGGCGACGGCGCTTGCATGAGAAGTGCCGCGGCTGTCTGGATGTCCGGCGGGGAGGGCGGGGAGAGCACACCGGGGCTCGGAGAGGCACCGGGTGGGGGGGGGGGTCGTCCGGTGGGAAGAGGGGTTATGAAGTGGTTCAGCGAGTCGTGCTGTGAGGCTGGTGGATACCACTGCCTGACGCTCTAGTGCTTCACACTAGTGCTCTTCCCCCCCTCAGAGAAAGCGCCAGTTCAGAGACTTGAGCTTCCTGCTGTGTCTGAACCCATCATGATCTTCGGAGCGCTGGTATACTGTTGCCCTGGTGTTTCTGTGAAGAGCAAAGGCTGCTAACTCTGCGTTTACACAAGCAGACTTTTGGGAAGTATGCTGTCATTCTTCTCTCTCTCTTTCCTGTTCTCTCTCTCTCTCTCTCTCTCTCTCTCTTTCTCTCGTCTCTTTTACATCACCTGGAGTTCGTTGCCTTGCCATTCTGCTGTCTGATTGTGTTGTGTATATGTGTGTGTGTGTGTGGTGTGCTCTCTCTCCAGTGCTCCCAGATGAATTTGTTTTATTTTTTTCTCCCTCGATGATCCATCACTTCCTGTATCCTTCATCCTTCATCCTCCCTTTCCCCTCGTGTTCCATAGGCCACACCCCCCCCCCCCCACTCCCCTGCCAGGCCTTTACCAGCGTGGCGTGTCCTGTCTTCAGAACCCGTCCAGGCCCATCTGCCCGTGTTCTGTTGCTCCAGTGCCTGGTGCAGAACCTCTTCAGCTTCCTGTCATTTTCCTCCCATGTTAAATGGTCTGAGCAGCTCAAGCTCACTGCGGGTTCGAAGACCTGTGTGACCTGTACAGCTTTGCTATAAATTGCTGAGTCACTCCTCTACTATGGGGTTATGTTGGGGCAAAACCAAAAAAACCCGTGGCCGCGTGAAACAGGAAGTAGCACCACATACTCCGGACATTCGCCAGCCGTCTCAGAAGGGGAGCGCTGGTCTCAGAACAGATCTCCTCCGGTGGTGTAATCACACTCATTGAGATGTAAATGGCCAAAACTGGCCTTTCATCAGTGCTGTAACTCAACAAGCACAAACTGCCCTTTCGTGAGTGACGTCCGAATCAGTGTCGCAGCACTGTTCCACGATGGACCTTAAAAAAGGGTGTGTGTCACTCCGAGTAATTCTGTGGCAGCCGGGGTCAGTGATGCCCATCCGTCTCCGCTGCCTCTCCCCCACAGCCTGCCTCCCTTCGCAAGGCTGGTTCTCTGCATTCTGTTCCCCTTCACAATCGATACCACAAATTGCCATAATAGAATTAGGGCGGTAATGGAAGAGCAAACAAGTTTGTATTTACCTTCGTTTCCAGTTCTCAGAGAGTGATGGTGGGCAGGGAGAGACATGAGGCCTTCAGGGGGCTTTTAACCTGTCTGTGATGGACAAGCTGCAGCCGGCTGTCACCTTGGTCTCTCTGGAGGCGATTTGCACGGCTGGGGAAAGTTCCTTTGCCCCCCCCCGAGTCTCCTAGCGTGGCTGGGCTCTGGCTGAAGCAAACCCCACGTCGCTCTGTATGTTTGCGCTTGTGTCTTTGGAGGCCTGGAGGAGCTCATCTATCTGAATAGACTCTGAGGGAGACAAATGCTGCTGTGAGCCTCTGAGTGCTTGACTGATGGAAGAGAAAACGCGTGCAGACCAGTTTGTACTGCTAGTGAATGTGAATGCAAAGTGGTGGATGTTAATACAAGCCTTTATTTTCTATGCACTAAGTACTAACCATCATACCATCTTTAAACCCTGTGCACAGTCACAGAAGGACACAGGGTACATTTACAAATGCTCAGTGTGCGTTCTTCAGGAAGTTCTTCAGAAAGAACGGTGAGATGTTGTGTCTTCATTATAACTCTCAACACCTTGTTATCCCAACATCATTTCCCTTGTAGGTGTTTGCACTGTGATACTGTACAGTGATTTACCTCCCTGTTTATCTTTGTTTAGAGACCAGGGAAGTTGCCAGATGGTTCTGCCTTCCTTCACAGAGTGAGCGTTGTTTTCTGGTTACTCTTCACTTGACTTGAGGGAAATGGGCATCTGTTGGTTTGAGATTTGGAGCTTTCTTAAGCTGCACTAATTACCGTGGGACTGTTAGGAACGTGCCGCCTGTGGCAGTTCTTCTCTGGTTCTAACCACGCTGGGGCCAAACCAACAGCTAAATTGCTCCATTTTGTTCTCTATAATCAAGAGGCAACGTTGGTAAAATCAGCACTTTTAATTAATATTCATGTCTTCCGCTGGAGTGACCTGGAAAGTGAAGAAGGTGGCTAAAAGTAACTGTGCAACAGTAGAGGGAGGTTCCTTCACCCAGGCGGAAGAGGTGTCCTCTCTGAACCGAGAAGCCTTCGTGAGCATTGGTTCTTTGATACGGCACAGGAGGTCTCTGATGTTCCAGCAAAATCGGGTTTCATGCAGATGTATGGATCGGATGCATGTCCCCGGTGGAGCCTGTGAAGTCGAGCAGAGTCTTGATTGGTTTTGATCACTGCCATTGTGCAACGTTTTTACAAAAACACAAAACAATCAAGTGACTGGGTGCTAAACTCCTGCTGTGTGTTTAGTGCATTTTAGAGGAGTATTTTTTTCCTTCAGGTACTCCCCCTCCTGTTAGCAGGTGTGCTAGCAAAATGTCATGATTCAGTGAGGCAAATGTTGTTGCCTTTTAAACCAGACAATGAAAAAATGTATCATTTCTTATTACGTGATCTATGTTACTTGAATTTATTACCTTTTTGATATTACCTATTGCCCAGAAAATAAGGCTAAAGGAGACTTGAGGCATAGATTAGTTGGCATTAAATAGAATTAGAATATGCACAGTCCACACAGACTGATAAGAATTTCATATCTGTTTAGGAAAAATTAGCGTAGTAGCTAATCTGAGAAGGTGTATCACAAAAAGATACACTTTCTCAGTCTCTCTTACACTAATTCTTACACATGATTTGGAGAGCTAGCTGAGGCCTGCGAACATCCTGCAGTTACCAGACTACATACTTGCAGAACGGTAGTGGGGTGGGGGCACTTGGAGATCATTCATTTTTCGAAAATTTGCACTCAAGTCCATGTGTTTTTCTAAGATGGCTGTAACAGGTAACTTTACTTGACGAGTGTTCCCTAGATCCAAAATCTGTATTTGTAACAGTTTCACGCTGTAATGCATTTTAAAGGTTTTGCCTACATCTGCTGATGGGCTCATAACAATGTGTAACAACCGTTTGAGTTTTCAAACGAATGTTAAATTTAAATCGATTTAACCCGTGTTACATGCAGATTGCTGCTAACCACATAATACTGACTGTTGACCTTTCTAGGAGCAAGTGGATTATTCCAGATACCTTTCCAATAATCATTTAATAAAAGGATTTGGCTTAGACATTCCATCAGTCAAAGAAAATGTGTTTATCCCATTACCGTTTTGATGGGATACTTTAACGAGATGCCAGCAAATGCTTTTAACTGAGGACTCGGACGTGGCAGAACAACAGCGTGTGTAATTAACTCTTCCAATGCTGGTGTGTTGGTGGCGTTCATTCAACACACCGTGTTCATTTAACGCTTTGTATTTTGCACTACATTACTCAAAGAAAATGTGACGTTTGTTGATTGAGTACATAATTAACCGTTGGTGGTTGGACTCAGTGGTGGGGTGGGAGGAGAGTAACTCCTGGGGCTTTTTAACCCCGTGAGCCCCTAAACGCTGCCACTGGAACCACTTGTGTGAGCAACTCGGTGACTGACGCCACTAAAACGTCTGATGAATCGGTGAAGCCTCATTACTTTTGGACAGATACAGATATTGCTTTTACATTAGAGGTTCGAGCCTTTACTGATCTTTTTGCAGCGGAGTTGCAGTCTTTTGTTTTTTGTGTGTTACAATTTAAAATACTTATTAATATGAAGTTTTATGCACAAAGCATTACACAGCAAAGTCACCAATGTTAAATTAATACATACAGTGTTCATTTAACACTACAGTGTTCATTTATGTAAAGTTGGAGGTTTTATTCTGTTTTCAGCCAAGTGCGACATTTGATGTAAAGGTTTTGAACATGCACGTGCAGTTGTGTATTTGGTGTTTTTGTGCACATCCGGGTACATCTAAAGGAATTTTTACATGCCTTCAGTTTAAGCGCCATGCATAGCACCGCGCGCCCTCTTCCTTGACGTGTAGAACTGTTGGTCCCGCTTTTCTCAAAGCGGTTCTGGAGAGACTGAAATCTTTTGCCCACCGAGAGTACAGATATGGGCACAGTAAAAGTAGTATTCATTTGTTTATAGTTTTATAATTGAACAATGTAGCTGATAATTCGGCACAGAGAGTTGTAATGTTTTATTTTTGTATGTTTATTTTGAAATGAAGGTTTGCGGATTTTAATCATTTTAATGTGTTTGGTCATACTTCCTCCGAATGTAAAGTACCGAGTCTGTGTGCGCATATTGGTTCAATTTTACTGAATAAAAACCACCGATCATTCCAATGCATTGCGTTTCCTCATTAGTTAAACATTTTATTTTGAAACCAGCATCACTTAGGCACTTGCGCCCTCCGTCTTTCTCCTCGCCAAGCTTTTCGCCAAAATCCGTTGTATCACTCGGTTACTGAACGCCACAGAGCTTGATGAGATAAAACAAGGAAGTGTCCCGATGAATTTGCAGATTATATTCCAGGAATTTCATGACCTTGCACTGTTCTGCTGTAACAGTGATCTGGATGTGTTTTTCCCCTTTTATTGCTTATATAAGCATAGCGCCCGACCTAAGCCTCATCACCCGCTGTTCGTTTCATTCCAGGCATGCCAGCAAGTGCTGGGCTCGCGTGTGGACGCCTGTCTGCTTGTATGAAGGCATGCTCCAGTGACGAGCCCCCCAACCAGTTCCCACACTACCTGCTTCATTGCATCTTCGACCGTCTGTAGTGTGTGTGTATGTGTGTGTGTGTGAGAGCTGTGAGGTGCGTGTGAGACTTGTCTCCCCCGCAAACCTTGTCTGCTGTTTCAACTCATGCAAAAGCGCTGATGCTGATCGACGGAGAGTGTGGTAATAGCGCAAATGATTTTTTTTCCGCTCAATTCTCCTCCCAGTCTCCGCTAGATGCACTCCGCGGAACTCATCCCTTTGAGAAATTGCAGTTGCACAGGAAAAGGGGGGAGTCTCAGAGCAGCTATAGAGCGAAGTCTTTGTGTGTGCCCAGATCATGCGAAACCACAGTAGTCCTCGTCTCACAAGACGCAGGTGAACGAGTGGAAAGGGGCGCGCTAAACTTCAGCCCCGTCGGGGCGCGTCAGCGTGCGCTCAAATTCGCGTCGCTTGCATGGAGTTTTTTTTTTTTTAATCCAACGAGGCAATGCGAATTCACCTGCTAGACCACTCTGACCACGCCGTGGAGAAGCGTGGATGGCAAAACGAAGCGTGATGAGAAGTTACCATTTAAAACGTGAAAGATTCTTTTGGCTGCACAGTATTCGGATCAGATTTACTGGCTTGTCAAGCTGTTTCTGTGGATTATTATTGATCGACGATGAGTAAGAGCTTTGATGACAGGCTACATTTCAGCGAGAGAAAGCCAAGATCACAAAACGGAGAACCAAAGCAATGCAGATTTCTCCATGTCAAACGACTAAACATCGCAACCAAAACTGAGTGATTTTTGGAAAAAAAATGCAGTGTGCACATTTTTAACACAATTTTGGAGAAATACAAATCGGTGCACTAGGGGCAAAAATCTTGTGAGTATTCTATCATATGCAGCAAAAGTACTTCGGACGGGAAAGGAGACACAACTTGCACCTATCTGAGGATTTTACAGTTCGATTGCGAGACGGAAGTAAAATATGCGGTAGACTATTTAAAGCTATTTCCGTTCCACACAAATCGATTGAATTTTAACAGTAAAACTGGAGGAGGAGTCGCCAAAGAAGCAGTGGATCATAGAGGCATATCGGTTCTAATTCGGATTTTCTAGCCGTGTAACAGTTTAAATGTGTATTGGTATTGGTTTAAGTGGAAGAATCTAGGGCCAGTGCCCGAAAATAGGATCAGCCTCGAGGAGTCGACGCGTCTACACCGCAACACCGACTTTTAGGTTGCAAAAGCTGATGATGAAGAAAACAAGTAGTTTTGGAGACAGTAGACCAGAAGTTATGTAATACATACGTAAAATGACATTTTGTGAGAATTACGTTAGAAAAAACAGACTCTTTATGCGTGGACATTAATTTTTCTTTTAGGGTCTTTTTTGTTGAAAATCAGCATCGACCTGTCTTAGCTCCCTGCAGCAGAGAAATCTGAATTTGATGTCAGACAAGGTAAGCAATATTGGACCCTGTTTCACTGAATTTCTCTTTCACTGTATATGCTCTACATGGGTCATCACTGACGCAAAGGCCACGCGCAGGCCAGACAGTCTCAAGTATAAATAAAACAAAACGACCGATCTTAAAAAGAAACGTGAACTTGCAGATGTAGTTTTTTTTTCTTATAGTTAAAGAACGTGTAGCTCACGTGTTCAGAAGCTGCGCAAATCCTCATTCAGGAACATTAGTTTGAAAGCCATTTTAGCGCGCGGAAGGTATTGTGCAGCTAAATAAGAATAACAAACATTTTGTAAATGTGCTAAGGTGTATGACGTAGTTATGGTACGTGTGACTATCAATAATCTAATTACACGCATTGCTTAATGGAGACTAATCACGACAAAAACTGTCAGTACCAAGCATTTTAATTTGTGTAAGATACTTTAAGTTAAAGGGTAAGATACTGTATTTTTTTTAATTCGATTTTCTGATGTAGAGCGTTCTGGGTATTCAATGAACGCATTTGATTGTTTTTAATTGCAAGCTATAAACAGTCGTAATATAATGCATTTTATCAATCGGAACAGTTCTCGGTGTACAAGTAACATCATAAAACAGTAAAGCGCATTAATTTCGCACTTGGTAGCGGGCGTCACGTATAGGTCTCAATTAAACCGGTGATCCACGTCCTTGTGGGAAGCTCAATGGGAGGGTTATAAATGAGTATCTCCTGACTCATTTTCATAGTCATATCCCCAGTGTACTATCCATGGGCCTTTCAGCACCATGGACAACCAAACTAAATTGCATACGTTTTAAGAACTTTAATCGTAGCCGGGCACATCATTTAATCGTTGTTTATAGAATCTAGCATCATAGAGCGATTTTGTATTGTTGTCTACACTAAAAAAAAACGGTTATCGGTGACGTCGTGGCCTTTCGAAACTAGCAAAGGCGACGTATCCTGTATGGAATATCGGTCATCTTCGAGCCTGATTTGCGCACAATCCACCGTTCTTTTGCCACCCACGTGAGTTCCGGTGATTGTCAGCTCAACACAATGATCGAGCAGTGCTGTACCTGGCCTTTATTGCCTTTATTATTGGTTATTCCTGTCTGTGCCTTTAGAACCGTGCTTTCACGGCCTGGTCCTGCGCTACACTGCAAGCATTTCATTTGATCCTAAACCACATGCCTGAATGAACCCATGATATAACCAACAACTTCATGAGTTTAATCTTGGAGCAGGGAGAAAGGTAAAATGTACAATTAACGGGACAGGGCTGGTGTTTATAACAACACGTCTTGAAAACATAAGCTGGCTACATTTGGGGGAATTACCTAAATAAAGAGGACAAAAGAAAGAAAGAAACAAACAAACAAAACCAATAATATAAATAGCAATCCTGATAACAGCAGTGTAACTGTCACCCTGTTTACCATAATCAAAATCAGATTCCTGATCAATGGAAAATGGTGTTTGGTTGGCTTTAATAGACTGAGATTAAAACACTCTTGAGAGAGTTTTTCTTATTGATCAGGATACTGCTAATCTAAAAGCTGCTGCACATAATCAATACCTCAGGAGTGCAGAGCGCCTGGCAACAAGAGACCTGGTCATGCAGATATAGACAGATACTCTGCAAATGAACCATTGCAGAGTGTTGGTCTGTCAGCCTCTGACTCTTAGGGTCAGACAGAGCTCCACACTTGAGTATTATCTGGGCAGTGATTTGTTGTTTTTAGCCTTTGTGTGATGGTACAAATGATTTGTGGATTTAATGGAGTTTGGGCACGTTTCGTGGGACCGAGCCCTGCGGTGCCATGCTGATAAGAGGAGCATGGAGTTTGTGCTATGGAGATGTTGGTGAGACCTGCAGCTTTCAGCAACACTGACTGTGTGATGAGTAAAACCAGGCGGTGAGTCATAAGATCACAGGGAGAGACAAGAGAAGGATCTGAAACAGGAGTCAGGCAAGGAGGAGAGCCTGGCTAAGGGTTAACCACTCCAACACATGCATGTTTGCACACAGACTTGACCGTGTGCTCATGCAGGCTCACGCCACATCTGCTACGTTACACAGGGTCTCCTAGTTCAGCTCGTTACCTGTAGGCCAGAAAAAATGACTCAACAAACGACCAAGCCGGTCCATACCTCTCTGCCCTCCCACCTGACTAAAAACACTGCAGTATTTGGTCATTATCGTGTGTGTCTGTGTCTGTGTCTCTGTGTGTGTGTCTTTTTCGCTCTGCCTGTGCATGAGTGAGGGAATGAAGTCCTGTGTATTTTCTGTATATGAACCATTTCTCCTGAGGGAGCTGACTTGGCTCTACAAGTGGTGAGCATCGTTAATGGGACACATTACTTACTCAGGCGTTTAAGAGCCGTCAGGTCTCACCTCACGCGTCACATGGTGAATCCCGCGGGTGACGTACACTGAGGTGCCTGTGTTTCCACTCAACAGAAACAACTCCCTCGACTGCCATCTGTTATTACTGCACACTGTGTTCAGAGACGCATTCGTATTCACCTAACGGCCAGCTACGTTAACGGCAACCTTCCATTTCGGTGAATACGGCCGGTTGTAATGAAGTTTTAATAGATGCATTATGACTTAATTATGAACTGGAAATTGACACTTGCAGAATTCGTTTAAAAGCGCGGTGCTCTTGCTAGTTTTGCCTTGCTTGAAATTCTTTGTTTGGTAACTGCGTTGAATTTTGTTTTCCAGTTCTGATCATTTCCAGTGGCGCATGCCTAACGGGAATTGTTGCACATGCGGGACGAACCATTTTGTTGAGGTCAGGGGTGTGCGTTGGGCACTGATGTGTTAGTCCCAGCCTAGAATTGTTGGAGAGAGGCTAAGTGTTGGGGAGAGGAGTTTCGGTGTGCTGAACTTGGTTGCTACATTTATTGTAACACCTTGCAAAGCAAAGTGGATAATTAGAAGCAGTGTTTAAATCAGATGTTCCTGGACGTCTGTACAGAGGATTTCAGATGCAGCTTAAATCTCCTATAATCTCATGAGTGTTTACATCTACATCCTGGGCTTTTTTTAATCAGCATATATTAGCATATTTGTACTTGTTGGCTGTAGCGCAGAGGCTAGAGATCACTGGTACTTGTTAATCAATCAGATTATCCACCATTGCTGTTAGTCTAACATCTCTCTGGTTCTTTCTGTGTTTAAGTGAGATGATGTGAAAGGGATTTTTTTTCCATGCACACGCCAAGCCAAGTTATTTGTCACCCGTCTTGCTAACCCTAGTAGGTGCTTCCCTTGGAGTTTATCATCTCTCTATTGCCATGCAAGCCTGGAGAGGGTAATTAGTTCCTCGCTGTGAGTATGAGAGTCCCACTGTTTGCCTCCCCTTCTGCAGAAGGGCACGGTGGGTTTAATTCTAGGCCTGCAGCTGCTGTTCCAGAGGTGACGTTGTAGGTCAATCCGGGACCACGGTCATTTTGGTTCGTAGATTGATTCGGGCAGGTCTAAGCTGGCCGGCGCTGCCCATTTTAACAAGTGCTTTACAAGAGTGTTTCTGCTTGTTACAGCAGCGCCCAAAGTGGTCAAATTTAATTGCTGCCAATTGGACATATAAAACATTTTTAAAAAGCAGTTATCCGCGGGCCGTCGCACTCGCTGGGTCGGCGGTAAGGGGGACGTTATTGCCTTCCTGTGTCTTGTTTGCACTCCATTTGTAAACTGCAAGCTCATCTAACTCACCTGTTAGAACAGGAGGAGCACCGTCCAGCTGATTCCCAGGGAGCTCATGCGCTGTCAGAATGAGAAATATGTAAGTCACTCTGGATACAAATCGCCCGCCAACTGCTGTAAACATAATGCTTTTTTTGGCACAAATGTGCATGTGTGAGATCATGGCTGGGACACTCCATCGTATGTTAAAATCCACAGTTGGTAATCACTGCTGCTCTAAGACTAATTTTTGGTAACTGCCAAGAACCATGTAAACAACAGCCCAGCAGGACCTTCTGGCAGCACTAATGCAGGTTTACTGTGTTTGTGATTAACAGATTCAGAGCTGTGGCTGAGCCAGAACACACCGCACTGTCTAAGCTGTTCCTGTTCAGTGCGTGTACTGTATCCTGGTCATGGGCCACATAAGTCTTTACTTTACTCTCTAGTTTTCACACGTTTCTCCCCAAACGAATGTTGTGTGGGTTGGAGCAGATGCTGCGCTTTGCGGTTGGAAGTTAATGCACAGAACAGCAGCTGCTGCAGGTCGGTCACGAAGAGTATCAGAGCGTGGAGTGCAGGTGCAGGGCCAGATTCCCACCTTTTTTTTTTTAATGGAGATCTCAGTCCCACACACTGATCTCAGGTCTGCTCTCCAAAAACCTGCGTCTCTTTCAGCTCGACTGGCAGCTGGAATCCCCATTGGCTCAGGATAATCAAACCCCCAGCTCCTTTAATTTCATGCTGTTAAATTGACATCAGAGGGGGGAAATATGTCTGTCGTTGCCACCTTTTGTGGGTCCACACTTAACAGATTCACATTTGTTGATTGTGGTCGTCGTAGCGACCTTACTCTATGCATTGGTAATTTAATTGTGAGTTAGGTCTTCATGGTCGTCTTTCAAATCAGTCTTGACTGTTGTAATCTAGATTCAATTAGGGACTTGAGTTGATGTGCAAACACACATCTCTGTGCGTGTGTGTATGTGTATGTATTTACAGGTCTATGCTAAATATATGGAACGGCGTCTGGGCTTGTATTTGTGCGTTGTCTCTCTGGTTGCTTTGGCATTGGCTTTCATGGTAGCATTGGGAGTTTCTCTGATTCTCCTGGGGTGACTGGGATAGCAAGGAATCGCTCTTTTTTTCTTGGCGCTGGTTTCTTTTTGGGGGGTACAGTTTGGAAAATTGTGATCTTAACAGAGACATTACTCAGCAGCATCGCTTATTGAAATGCTAATGGGCGGAGCAAATGGCTGAGAGAGTTATTTTTTTATGTGGTAGATCTTCACCATTATAAACTGAAGCCACAAGGCTTCTTCTATGCCGGATATGCTGGATTAGCCTCCGGTGATGTCTTATTACTCCACTCTTTCCTCCTCTCTCTCTCTCTCCCTCTCTCTCTCTCTCTCTCTCTAATCTAATTATTCTCATATCCTGTGTGTACTGGTCGATAGTGGAAGTGCTTTATGCATGCAGACACAGGAGCAGCCCAGGAGGCACTGGTACGGCTCAGAAAATCAAATCAAAAATCATTGTTTTGACCTTCTGTTTTAGCAGTTTTCAAACAAAGTGTCCTATATGAATGGATATGCAGTCATCCAGTAACACGTAGCTGTTTAACCTTGAGCCTTAAGGCTTTAATTCCTGGAATGTGATTTGATGAAAATTGTTTGTAGTATAGTTACATTACATTACACATTCTTAAATAGCCTGTGTCTGTACTAAACCACTCAGCCTGTGTCTGTACTAAACCACTCAGCATCTTTTGCCCTGTAGTATGTTTTGAGCACCAGGCATGGTTCAGATGGTTCAGATGGTGCCGTTCCTGCACCTTCCTTGCCATGTGTCAGCACTTTCTAGCGCGTCTCTGAAATGTTTTTATCAGTGAGACATGTTACACAAAGCTATTAAATCCATGCCCTCCACTCCATTGCTTGAAAAAATTCCCAGCATTTGAAGGCTACAGCCAGCAGATGCCACTCGTCTCAGATCAGCTGAAGACCTGCCAGTTCAGCTGGTCCTGAGATGGAGAGAGAGAGGAGAGAGACAAAGGGAGAGAGACAAAGAGAGAGAGGAAAGAGAGAGAGAGAGAAGCCTGATCCTTCACTTTCTCTTCATTTTTTTTTTACTTTCTCCATCCTCCAGGTTTCAGTCAGACAACGAGCTATTCAGCGTCTCAAAGTTCTCATCGCGTACATGAGTGCCGCTGTCCATGGTCCTGAAACCTGCACTGTATACAGAAGGAATGTTCTTGGGTCGTGGGAAACTCAGCTGAACAAGTGTGGAACTGTTAAGTTCAGCCACGTTCTGTGTTTATGAGAAGAGAACTGCAATGTACTGTTGGTTATGTGAATCACTGCAAGTGATTAGAGGAAACAGTCAAGTCTGCTATCATCTCGGGGCATTTGTAGTTAAATGGACCATGTGAATCATTGCTGTTTCTGCTACTGAAATTCCCTGTGGAAAGATTCTTAGCCTCCTCGTTCTCTCTCACACACACACACTCACTCACTCAGCCTCACCTTCCTCCTTTGTGGAACTGCTACAGTCATCTGGTGCTCACCTTTTGTTTTGGCAGTGTTTCAGGTAGACACTGTGGTTCTCTGCTGTAGTACACTCCCCCCCCCCCACCTCCTGTGCAGCTCCTCTTCCACATCAGTAGGCTTCAGCATCAATATTTACCAAGCTGCAGCCTAGACCCCCCTGTGCTGCACAACAACAGGCCAGTCCCACTGGTGTGCCTCAACTCTGTGTGGGTGTCTGGACTCATCCATCTCCATCTGAGCAGGGGTGTCCACCTCATTCGGTGGGGTGCTGTAAATTAAGAGCTTCAGGCCAGTCTGGCAAACCAGGATACAGACACCTAAAAATCCAGGTGGTGGATCAGCCAGCTACTTTATGAAAGTGCATCTCCCAGTTTGTCCTGAAGTTGTAGGCGCAGACAGCTCTTCCTTTCTGTTCTCCCTGAAAAAGGCCTATAGATATTGAGAGTTTCTTTGGCATTTGAAGCGGTTTGTGCACAATGGCATTGGAGACCTACCACAAGAGATCAGAGGGTTAGATCAATCCTACTTCAAAGCTCCATCTGAATCGATTCATCAGAGACAAGCCAGCACCTGTTTGAGCTAAACTGAATATTAAAGAAAATGCTCTGCAAAAGCACAAAACAAATGAATCATTCCACCAAGCTTCAAAGGCTTGGCCACCATTAGCAAAAATCCATAAGTATCCAATCCCTGCAAGGAGTATGTGGCAATAGGCTTGAGACACCTGATACCTGAATCAAACTAATGAACAGGTTAAAACCCATAAAAACAGATGCCTGCTGGACCATCACAAGCACCTATGAGTTCCTTTTTTCCTCTACGATGGAGGCATTTGCGAGCGCCAGCCCAGCGCAGACATCTCGCCGCTTCTGCGTCCCGCCAAGTGGCTTTTCGCGATCGGCCGCTCCCGGAGGCATAGCCTCTTAAAAACGAGACCGGGAGAAGGGGAGAGAGCGAGCAGGAGTAGAGCTGGGAGTTTGGGAGCATCGAGCTCGGTCATCTGGAAAAACCCCGTGGCTCTAGTCAGGTTTTTGACTGAAAGCAGGAGAGCTTGCTGTCATTTACTTGATTTATTATGAGAAAAGATTTAAAGGGTATAGAAACCCGTGGGGTTTGTGATGCAAATTTCCAGTAGGAAACTAAACAGGAATCTGTAAAATTCTGTCTTTAGGAGCAAAATGCTGCTCTCAGTTATGTTTCCCAGGCCTGCTGTGCTTTGCTTATTAAAAGGAAAAGAGCAAGAGAGAGAGAGAGAGAGAGTGAGAGAGAGAGAGAGTGAGAGAGAGTGAGAGAGAGAGAGAGAGAGAGTGACTCATAGTCAGGAAACTGGGAGCTAAAATCAACAGGTTTTAGCTGCCTGAGCCCTGCTCTGTCTGTGCATGGTACTTTATTTGTAGAATAAATGTCCATTTATTTATTATCTATAAAAGACTGAAGTCAAATCGAAGAGGCCGACTACACAGAGGTAAAGCGGGGAAGGGAGGGGGCCGGGGGACGTGGAAATCGAGAACAAAAGAAAGAGTTATGTAGTTATCAGGATTATGTAGTTATCAGGATTATGTAGTTATGTAGTTATCAGGATTATCAGGACTAGGCAGTTTGAGAGAGGGAGAGAATAAGAAAGGATAGACTCTGGAGACAGGAGGCCATGTGTGAAGAGGAACCATGCCTGTGTGTCTACAGGGAGAGAGAGAAAGTGTGTGTGTGTGTGTGAGAGAGAGAGAGAGAATATACGGTGTATGGGTATAAGTGTGTGTGTAAATTCTATTAGACCATATGTTTTTATGTGTGTTTGTGAATCACCAGTTGAAGCACCGTGAAATGTTCACAGAGAGACGGAGGTCACATGAGGTAAAAGGAGATGTGAGGAGCAGAGGGGGGAGTGGCTAGGGAGAGGGTGGAGCTGTGACCATAACGTCATTGGGGTAGGAGGGGAGGGGGGAGTGGCTAGGGAGAGGGTGGAGCTGTGACCATAACGTCATTGGGGTAGGGGGGGTGGGGTGGGGGGGGCGTTTATTTTGGCTGGAAGATGCAACTGCTTTCCCTTGCCTATGACACCAAGAATAGCACACCTGTCACAGAAAGCAGCATTGGTAGGACCAGATTAGCATGTGAAAAGCTTCTGAACTCTCACCATGGACAAAAAGGGCTTGTGTTGTCACTTCAGGTTGTTTAAAGTTTCTGTGCTTCATCAAAGCCGTCGAGGAGAATGGCAGAGCTTGTGGAACCTGCAGATCCTTGTGAAATTTCATTCAACCAGTGCAGGAGTCTGAATTCAGCTTGACCTGGTAAAACTGTGTGTGTGTGTGTGTGTGTGTGTGTGTGTGTGTGTGTGTGTGTGTGTGAACTAGAAGGAGCAGGTGGTGCGCTTTTTCAGACAGAGGTTGGAGGAACATCCAGTATTGCTTCACCTCAGCTGTGCTGATTGATGTTCATTACTGGGCAACTGTGACCTCACTCTACACACCTAGGGCACTGATGTTCGTATAGTTCTATAAGTCTGTGTGTGTGTGTGAGTGTGTTTGTGTGTGTGCCCACATAAGATTCCGTGTGCCCATACAGAATGTATCAGGACCTTTTTGTACATTAATATGTGTCATGTGCCCAGTCTGGCTTTTTTTAGCATGCAGTTTACACCTACCAGTTTTCCATGCATCTTGTGGGTGACTCTGGGCAAGCTGGCTAACAGGACGTGTGTATAACAGGACGATTGTATAACAGGACGCATGTATGTAAACACTGCTGCTTCAGTTTTGACCTGAGATGACTGTATGTTCTAATTATATCTTTATAATTATATATCTATTACATATATGCACATGTGGCTCTCCTTTGGGGGTGTGCTGGCGTACAGATGGAATTAACTGGAACGGTAAAATCTTTCCTCGTGGATTTAATACACAGAAAAAAGTAAAATATCAGAGCATGTGGGTAATTTTGGTGTTTGAGTTGAATTGGTGCTTGTTGGGAAATTTGCATAGTCGGCAAAAGGGACAAGTGGAGCGAGAAACATACACTATATTGGACTATATAAGTATTCGCTCACCTTCCTTGACTCACATATGAGCTTAAGTGACATCCTGTTCCTAATCCATAGGGTTGAATATGACGTTGGTCCACCCTTTGCAGCTAGAACAGATTCAACTCTTCTGAGAAGGCTGTCCACAAGGTTTAGGAGTGTGTTTATGGGGATTTTTGACCATTCTTCCAGAATCGTATTTGTGAGGTCACATACTGATGTTGGATGAGAAGGCCTGGCTCTCAGTCTCGGCTCTAATTCATCCCAAAGGTGTTCTATCGGGTTGAGGTCAGGACTCTGTGCAGGCCAGTCAAGTTCATCCACACCAGACTTTGCCATCCATGTCTTTATGGACCTTGCTTTGTACACTGGTACACAGTCATGTTGGAAGAGGAAGGGGCTCCAAACTGTTCCCACAAAGTTGGGAGCATGGAATTGTCCAAAATGTATGCTGAAGCATTCAGAGTTCCTTTCACTGGAACTAAGGGGTCAAGCCCAGCTCCTGAAAAACAGCCCCACACCATAATCCCCCCTCCACCAAACTATACACTTGGCACAATGCAGTCAGACAAGTACCGTTCTCCTGGCAACCGTCAAACCCAGACTTGTCCATCAGATTGCCAGATGGAGAAGCGCGATTCGTCACTCCAGAGAACACGCCTCCACTGCTCTAGAGTCCAGTGGTGGTGTGATTTACACCACTGCATCCAACACTTTGCATTGCACTTGATGATGTATGGCTTGGATGCAGCTGCTCGACCATGGAAACCCATTCCATGAAGTTCTCTGCACACTGTTCTTGAGCTAATCTGAAGGCCACATGAAGTTTGGATGTCTGTAGTGATTGACTCTGCAGAAAGTTGGCAACCTCTTCCCACTATGCGCTTCAGCATCCGCTGACCCCACTCCGTCAGTTTACGTGACCTACCACCTCGTGGCTGAGCTGCTGTTGTTCCCAAACACTTCCATTTTCCTTATAATCCAGATGACAGTTGACTGTTGAAATTTCCACGCTGGAATTCACTGAGCTCCTGAGAGCGACCCATTCTTTCACAAACGTTTGTATAAACAGTCTGCATGCCTAGGTGCTTAATTTTATACACCTGTGGCCATGGAAGTGATTGGAACACCTGATTCCGATAATTTGCATGGGTGAACGAATACCTTTGGCAATATAGTGTACAGCAAACAGAAATGAGAGGAGAGGGATGAGTAGAATCGGTCTTGTCTGTGTGATTAGTAAGAACTAGGCAGAGCAAACACACGTGTTCCACCTCTGCCTTTCAGAGTCTGCGCCCGAGCACACGGCACTGCTCCAGCCTATCAGTGAAGGCAGACGTCCCTCGAGGAGACCCGAGTTAGCTGCCTTTCTCGTCTGTTCCACTCCCCACACGACTGAGGCAGGCTCTCAAAGTTCTGTGGCCTCTGGTTATACCTGGTCCAGCCTGGCACCGATCAAATACGGGTCACATACGGTGAACTCTGACCTAGTGTAAGTTACACCGTCTATGAACATACGCTGGAAAGGTGGATGAGACTACAGTCGTTATTAGAGTGACATACTAAAGCAGTTTTTTTCTAGAAAATCATCTCTGGGTGAAATTATAATGTCAGCATAAGAAGAAAGGAGATAATTTGCTGATCACAGTTCTAAAAGCTTGGTGGTATGATATCCCAAGAGTATGAACTTTAAAAAAAAAGAAACTGTCTTAACATCACGATCCACATAAAAAGCTATTATGGTCTGTAATGAATAAAGTCACAGGGGTGGGGGAGGGGAACCTGACATGCAACATTTAAACACTCGTTTAAATACTGTAACACACATCGCGGTTCCTGTCATTCTCCATTCAGGAAAGTGCAAAAAACGTCAGAGGCTTGAAGCTTGAACTGACAGAGCCAAGCAGTCTTGGGAGTGTTGATGGAGTCTAATCTCCTCTAAGTATCGGCAGTCAAAGGTTCTGAATTACGATTATTCCTTTATGGCAAGGAGATGACAAGCTTCGTCATATTTAGCGTTCTGTGGTGACTGAGCTGAAACACTGCAGACTGCTGAGGGTGTTTGACTTCTTTTACACCTCATATACAATGACATCATGCTGTGTTTTTATGGATTTTTGCACCACACAAAATCAAAGGCAGTGTAAGGCTCCAGATTACAGGCAGGCAAACCTTGATACCAAAAGGCTAAAAAACATTTCTATGAGTGCACTGTCTTTCTACTAGCTAGTGTGATAAGACACAAGCACCATTAGTGAAGAGGAACTAAACAATATAGCCAAAGCACTTACTTGCACAGCCCAAAGAGGCTGAAGGTAAAACACTGCAAGTCCTACAACCATGAACTTACACTGATCTACGTGAACTTACACTGATCTACATTTATATGGAGTTGATCATATGTTACATGATCAAAACAAGTCAAGGATGTGCAGTAGCTTTTACCACTGATACTTCATGACTGCAGTCCTTATTTCATAAGTTGACACAGCAAATTGCACTTGGCTTTTAACAAAGCATGTGCCCTAATTTGAATATTTCAAGTATTTCGGCCTTCTGAAACCAATACATCTATCTATCTATCTATCTATCTATCTATCTATCTATCTATCTATCTATCTATCTATCTATCTATCTATCTATCTGTCTGTCTGTCTGTCTGTCTGTCTGTCTATCTATCTATCTATCTATCTATCTATCTATCTATCTATCTGTCTATCACTCTCTTTCAGGACTGTAGGTAAAGGGAGTAAAATGCAGGTGTTCGGAGCACAATGAGGAACTTTGTTCTGAATGTAGTTGTTTGCGTACCGACCCCTCGAGTGCAGCCAATGAAAGAGCAGAATCATGAAAGAGCACCGCCCTCAAGCGCAACCAATGAGATTACAGCATGACAAAGCGATGCTGGAATTCAAATTTTTAACATGGTTCAGCTTCCTACACAAGTATTGCTGCATATTCGGTAAATTATTCGGAACAAACATTACATTTTGCTTGAAATGCAAGTCCATCTGCAAAATGTGTTTGTGCTGTAGGGATTTCCGTTTAAAAAAAGCTGCTGAAATCATTTTGCAGAGCTGCAAAAAACAGACTGGTTACATTAACAACTGCTTTTCATGCCCCCAGTAAAAGCTACTAACCTTCCAATCATTCATTTGGAATGTGCTACTCTATCGTATTATATTGTGATTATGTTATGATTACATTTCAAACCCCCAGCATCTCAGTGTTAGTCCTGCTCTGCAACACAGCCTCACTGGTAAAAGCAGGAAGTGAGTTCCCTGCCCCTGCCCCGGACACATTCAGCCAGGAACAGAGGCACAGCCCTTGCCAGAAGCAGTTCCTGATGGCTTGCCTGAGGCTGAAACTGAAGAATAGATGCATGAAACGTGCTCGTGGACGTTTTTACACTGTTTGCAGTGATAGTGATTGAGAGAATAAGTTCAAAGGTATAAAGAGTGGTCCCAATGATGCAGTATCTTTTGAGATAATATGCGTAGAGTAGCAGGTTCCTTTTAGCAGATCTCAACTCTACAGCGCTTCACAAATACAGGCGTTTTTTAAATCTGACTAAAGGGGCTAAAAGATCCAAAATTGAAGTGGGGGGGGGGGGGGGGGGGGGGGGGGGGGGGGGGGGGGGGGGGGGGGGGGGGGGGGGGGGGGGGGGGGGGG
>JAOYMR010000001.1:18841299-18851314 GCA_025802075.1 Tenebrosternarchus preto
AACCCTATGGATTAGGAACGGGATGTCACTTAAGCTCATATGTGAGTCAAGGAAGGTGAGCGAATACTTTTGGCAATATAGTGTATATTGAGCAGACTGCTCCAGGTCTAAACGTCCGTCAGCCCCCCCGATTGCTCTCATCCACCTCTGCCTGGTTCCTTGACTCCTTCCCCAGCACAGAGGAGCAGCTCTGTGCTCGGTAATTTGTGTCACTGCATGTTAAAGTATTTTGACTGCTTTCTCTCTTTCTCTCTCACTCTTAATGCTTTGTTTCTCTCCTCTTCACTCTATCTCTGGCTTTGTCTTTGTTTTTTGAAATTGCTTTCACCCCTGTACATACTTCTTTCTTTACATAGACACAAAGACACACACACACAGACACCACACAACATACACACTCATGGTCATTACTGTCATATTTATATGTCTAGTTTGCAGGTTTAACTTATAAACCATCTGCATTAATTGTTAAACTATAAACCATGTGACAGGAAGTAAAAGTAAGAAAGACAGCAAATACAAAAACTACTTCATCAGAGCTCACCTAATAGTTCTGGGTAAACAAAATGTATTTTTTTTTTTTGTTCCTCACTATAAAATAGGTGGACGTTTATTTTTCCCTTGTGTACGTTTTTAAATGACTAGTATATATTAGTTATTCATTAATAAGGATGTTGTTACACTTGGATGTACAAATGCACTTCTAAAATATACAGGTGCATGAGTTTTGTTTTTATTTAGCCCCAGGAACACCTCACTTCGTTGTCCAGCAGTAGTCTGCCAATATAGAGGGGCTTCATTTTTCTTGGTAAGGTTTTTCCTTATTTTACATCGTGATGTGCAAAAATACAGGAAGATAAAAAAAAATATTGGTAACAGAGAAATTCTGAAAACGTATTTGAATTGAGTGTTAGAATACATAAGTGTGACGGGGCGACCGAAGAGGCGGGAAGCAGGAGGCGTCCATATTCAAACAGAGATACAAACAAGCGATAAACGCGCAAGAGCGCAAACACACACAACAAAGCACAACAACGTTACGTAAAGCCCGGGACACGCTTGTTGAACGAGGGAAGCGAACCAGGGAAGTGCGCAGCACTGGAGGTCTGAACCTGAGGGGTTTATATGTGAAACACTCGGAGATTAAACAAGGCACAGGTGCGCTGCATTAATAGCAAGGTGATGGGCGTGCTCTGGTGCTTTGACGTGCTTATGTGGGCGTTCCCCTTGACATTAAGAAAAGTTTTTTTTTTTTTTTCATGGGACACAGTCTTTATTAACCAGTGTAATCACAACAGATCTGCAAAATCAGAGCCTGATTTAGGTAGCACATAGAAAATCAATATGTCCAAAACAGACATTTCAAAAACATAATTCAAACTTTATATTTATAGTTGCCAGTTTCAGATGCTGTACCATCTCCTTGTTTAATGTATTTTTAATTCATTTCACATCACATAAATGTTAAGGTTTTAGCCTCTGTTCAGTCCAACTGCCCTCAGCATTACAGGATCCTGGAGAACAAACTCACAACACACAGGTGTCAAGAAGATGCACTAAAGTTTATTAACAATACAGAAGTTTAAATAGAAGAAATAGATGATGTGGAAGAAGAGAGTGATGGTGTGGAGTGAAGGTGGAATCAACAACTAGATGATTGGTCTTAAAACACCAAGAAGTGGCCTCCACTAAGAAGGTGTTTGGATTACGTTCGGATCCGAGTCAGACTGACCGTCAGATAGGAAGGGTGTTGTGTATATGCCGAAGGACAGTCTAAAAGATAGTTTAGACGCCAGTAGGACTGGGGTCAGCCCGACCAACAACTAGTCTACCTAGAGAGAGACATTTAATTCAGAATGTAACATGGATCATGGATCATTGAATTCCCTTGCAATAAATAATGTTTGGAGGAACTGCATGTGGTTTTGTGGTTAAGAGGTTAAATCTGTTTTGCTCGTTCTTCTGGACCAACTGACAAGGGGAAGGTCGTAATTGTTCTGAATTCGAATGTGGCTTTGGTGGGGTCAGTATTTCACCAGTAACAGGACTAGATGACTAGCTGTCTAACTTACTATGCTATGTGTAATATTTAGCTACACGATAGTTTTGGTATTGGCTAGACATTGTACATATAAGCATCACAATAGATTGTGTGATCACTTTGTGATAAACATAATTTGTTGGAACATTCCAGAGATCTTTTCCAAGATAACCAGACATTTTGTTGGTGATATTTACACTGCAGCTGGGTGACTGATGAGCAGGACTGGTTAGCTAGCTCAGTAAGGGAGCATAACGGATTCCCCAGGGTCCTACAGTTCAATATCCTGTTAACACAATTAACTCCGCTAACCATAACTCTAGCCCTAACCCTAGTGCTATGCTATAAAGAGCCATACGACAGGAACAGGAAACCTTTTGACAGGTTCCCACAATAGACCATGTCATATTAAGCGAATGTAGAGCTGGGGAACATTTTTCAGGTTCCCATTATGTGCTCTGTAGAACTTGGGAACATATGACCTTGGGAACATAGGAATTACTGGCTGCCTAGTTGGCTAGATAAACAACTGCACCTGGAGGTGGTCAAAAAGAAACAGGAATACGCAAAATCAGTAAGAAACCAAACAGTGGAAAAGGCCTGGAACATGCTATACTGGACACTGTGACAGATCAGCTGGTGTATTTGTTGCTTTATGTTAAAACTTTGCATTGTTGATCATTTATACTTAGCTAGGCACCCTTTGTTTATCTATCAGAATATTTTTTATTGTCCTTTGATTGCAACACTTGCCTATTAGGAGAGAGCACCAGTTTCACACACAGATATGTGAGCCTTAAATAAACAGATATAGGTACTTTAAAGGTCAGTTAGGGTTAGGGTTCGGGTTTTAGTAACACTCTCACACTTGATAGTCCAGATCATGGTGACACCGTGAGTTGAACAAAGGGCACACATAAACGTGTTGAATTAAAATCATTTTAAAACGTAACTGGAGGAACGTTGATTAATTAAACGAAGTAAAAGTACCATTTTGACCCCTGCAAATGTACTTGAGTAAGAGTATAAAGTATGCAATCATAAAATAACTCTTAAAAGTACAGTTTGTTAAAAAAGTTACTGAACAGTAAATGTAGTACATTATTCCCCACCTTTGGTATTGCCATCTCTACAGCCAACCATTTTTTCTATGGCATGAAGAAGCATGAACACCTCTCCTCTGTTCAGTGATGTTCTACGGTACCTGGATCCTAGTAGTGGGAGTGTGACCAGAGAGAGTGGGGTTGTGCTGGAGCATCTATGTGTGTGTGTGTGTGTGTGTGTGTGTGTGTGTGTGTGGTGACTCATTAATCCAGACGTCTGCGTCTGCTAGCATCCAGGTGCTCTTTGTGATGGTGACTCACTTCTGGATGCTTGTGACTAAACCTGTGTGGCTGCCTGACTGCCTGTGAAGTGAGGGGGGGGGGGGGGTGTATTCATTCTGACTTCATCCTGCTACTAAATTTTCAAGAGCACTGTATCTCTATCACTTATAAGGTTGAGATGATTTTGATGAAAATGTGTTTTTAAAAATATATATACTCTAGTGGATAGCACAGTGTGAACCCATATTTGAAGTGGATTTATACAGATATGACTGATTGAATATGTTCTTGTATGAAGGGGCTTGAGGACTCTGCTTCCTCATAAAAACACTGTGGAAGAGTAACTGTATTCATCGTGGAATCTTTTGACTTTGTTGCAGTGTTGTTTGAGTGGTGGGGGAATATATGAAACAGAAGTGTATCTTCTAACATTTGTGTACTGAACTATAGAGCAGTAATACACAACCCGTTGTTTCCCTATGTGCGTCTTTGCCTGGAGCGCCTGTTTCATGTAACATACTGCTTCATTTCTCCAGTGCAAATGGTTCCTAAAGAATTTTTCTTCTAACAGGGCATTTGAGTCGGAGAAGACCTCTTTTGGAGGCCCTCCTGTTACTTTTCGAAACTTTTAAGGTGTCTCAGACTCTGAGAGTATTCCAGCAAATGATGTTGTGCCCTGGAACAGCTGTCAGCACCAGCCCCACATGTACATACTCCGTGCGGGGTGTAGTAGATTAAACCGGCGGTCAGTCTTCAGATGCTTTCTCAGGTTTCTCGAGCTGTGGGTCTCCGGGCACCGTGTTGTACAGCAGTTACAACAGATTGCTTTTCTGACAAACACTACCCATAAATGCTGACACACTCCTTGGAGAACAGTTCACTCGTTCTCTACCCCCTCTCTCTCTCTCTCTCTCTCTCTCTCTCTCTCTCTCTCTCTCTCTCTCTCTCTCTCTTTCTCCCCCCACGTCCACCTCCACCTCCATCCCCATCTACTTGGTTATGCCTGGTTTGGCTGAAAGGTGCAAATATGTCCCAGCCATAGGCCGAGAAAGCTGCATTTCCCCCTTCCTGAACTGAAACGCTCCTTTGGAATGGAAATGCTGTGAATCCTGCGTGGGTGTCTGTTCGGGCTGTGTGTTGGTCCTCCCTGGCCTAGCCATCTCGTGCTCACTGAACTCCTTCTACTTAAGTTATTCTTAAATGGCCTTTTCAATGTTGGAATTTGTCTCCACCGAGAATTAAAATGGAGATCTAGGAGCGTGCATTAAGTGAGAGACGCCTGCATGAGCCGACTCACTGAAACTCAGTGACTGTAAAGACCCAAGAGCCCCTATCGATTTATTTTGCCTTTTGCTTTAATATATGCCCTTTCTTAACTGAGGACGTGAGATGGTAAGCAGAGTACTGGAAAGCAGACTATGAAGTTGTTTTATTGTTGTTTTTTTGTTGTTTTTTTTGTATAACACTAGTATTGACTACAGTCTTCATTTATAGCCTTTGTTCCTCTCTCCCCCATTAGTCCTGGTTTCTGGACCGATAGCTGTTGCAACTGAGTGGCAATCCAGGGAGAAGACGTGACTGTGTTAGAGGGAGGTGGGTGTCTGCTTTACTAACCTCGTATGTTCATTGCACAGGTGATGTGTAACCGTACATTTTTACGTAACGTTTGATGCCTTCTGCTCAGCCATTGGCTCAGAGCTCCCGGCCAAGTGGGAGGGACACGTGTGCCGTCAGAGCCGGTTGAGGCTGCGTTCGGTCAGCATGGCGCCTTGTGCGTTTGTGTTCCGGGGCCGCGAGCCCTTCTCACGTGACGCGGCAGCTTTTGCAGCGTGTTATTAATGGGGGTGAGTTCCACCTCACTCCCGATGTGCTCCAACTGACAGTAAATGATTTGGCCACCTGGGGCAGGTTTCACGCTTCTGTAATCAAACGTGTCTGTGACTCAACGTATGCTGCAGAGGGGCACACGCGATGCGCACGTGAGCACCCAGCTTTACGTTCTGTGCCGGTGGCAGAGGAGGAGGAGGAGGAGGAGCAGGAGAACATCCCGTCAAAGGCCGGAGACATCATCCGCGGGATCGGCTCCGGGCAGCTGCGCTCGCCCCCCCCCTCCTCGTGTCCATGCCGACAGTGAGTCACCGAGGTGCAACCAGGGAGGGGGAGGCGGAGTGCTGCCTCGCAAAACGGCTCTCAAGCGCACGAGCGCGTGTGCTGCGTGTGCTGCCTGTGCACGTGACGGCTCCCATTCAGCGAGAGGGAGAGACCATGAGTGCGAGGGAGGGGTACCCATGCGGGGGGGCGCGGGGTAAAGAGCAATTAAGAATATCTCTCACTGGAAGACTGAATGACGCTGAAACAGGCACAATGACACAGAGAAAAACAGAGTGGAAGATCAGCAGCGTGTGTGTGTGTGTGTGTGTGTGTGTGTGTGTGTGTGTGTACCTACGTGGGAGGGTGAGGTCATGGCTGATGTTTGTTGACGCCTTGTTCATAAGCCATGTGGGTGGACCGGTCCTGCCCTAATTACCGGTGTGGTGTACGATCTCAGCACGGCGCAATGCTAACGGCAGCAGCTGAGGGAGACGCGGGAAAGAGAGACAGTTAGATGGACACGGGCAGAGGGAGAGAGATCGAGAGAGAGAGAAATACCGTAGCGTCAAGGCAGAGGAGGAAGCTGCGCTCCCAGAAGAGATTATGGAGGAAAGGCCATCTCTACAGCTCTAATAGAGCCAAGTTCACAAGTTCTCATAAATCCACAGGCACGCACACCACACACACACACACATACACACACAACACACACAGTGTGGCAGCAGTGCCTGGCCCCTGGGTGTAGGTGAAAATGGCAGTGGTTTGTTAGTGGCAGGCAGCTCTGGGGTTGAGGCCAGCCTCTCCTGTGCTGAAGGCCTCCCACTGATGCCACACTGCACATTCTGCTTACAGGGACTCGGAGACAACTTGTTTAATTTCAGTGTGTCCCTGTGAGTGATGTATGAGCAGATTTAGCAGATAAGTGTAGACATCCATAGACACTCACAACCACGGAGGCAATGACAGCCCCGTGGGACCGAGCCGCAGCAAACAAAGTTTAAAAACACTGTGTGCAGATCGAAAAAATAATACATAATTATGTATTCATGTGCAACTAAACAAACTCGCAGAGATATGTGACGCATTAAATGAATACTTTTCACCATCAGCATGCATATGCATGTAATGATCCTTGCATACGTGAATATGTAAATGTGTATTACTGAGCTGACAGTTTCGCCTGAGTTACGGTGTCTCAGCACTTTGGAAAAAGAACCTCTTCACGTCACGGTTCACGGCTTCGAGTTCTCCAGACACTCGGCTAATGCTGCCTTGGGTAGAGGATGTTCTCTTTTACAAGCTCATTCTTGCATGAGCCTACTAATAATGAGTCAGTGAATATATCTACAGATGCACAATGATCCGCAGCTTGTTTAGATTTGATCAGATTAGGTTAGATTGGACCAGATTAGGTTCATGTAGGGCCAGGAGGTTTTGTGCCTTGCTCCCTGCGGGGAGGGGAGGGGGAGGGGGTTCTATCACTCACAATATCCCCAACATGTCCAGCAATCCTGGCATTCATTTGGATTTCAAAGTCTTCTACAATTCCAGCATTCCCCAAACACCACTTTTCTTTGCTCCACAGTGTTCCTGACGTTCCCTGTTTCCACGGCGTTCCCCACATGCCCCACTCTGGGTCATTTTCTTCACATTTTCTTAGCGATCCCCCTCGGCTCCTAGTTGTCTCAAAGGGGATCATCCCTTTGAGTTACGGCTTAGATGAATCAGGATGGCAGATGGAAGAGATCTCCTGTCGTTCATACAAGGCTGAGGCTGCTATCAAAGAGCCCTAAGACTCTCTGGATAACAGAGAGGAACACACATCCATGAGCAAAAGAATGAGTGGGATTATGTGTATTGCACGGCCCAGGTTCTCATCGATATTGGCACGTGACCTTTGCATTATCTGGCTGGAGCTGCTGACCCGAGGTGGGGATAAAGTGAAATGCTTGGGTTACTGTGCCAGCCTTCCTGTATCACTGCTTTGACTCCACCGTGCCTCGTCCCCTGCCCAAGATCTGCTGAGACTCCCACTTGCCACTGAGTTTAGGTTTTCATCCTGTTTCGTCCTTCAGCCGACACAGCCGATAAATTTACGTAAACAAAATTTGTTTCGAATCGAAGAACAGGTTCAGGAACCTGGAGTGTCTTGTACCAGGTCCAGAGGCACAGCTGAGAGGCGAAACATCTAACAGTAATGCTTTGACTCCCTTGAGAAATGGTTTGTGTTAATATATAACTGCTGTAGCTGTACACCGGGAGCTATATCGGCTGTGCCGTTTTCTCTGGATGAGAGGTGACAGCGTAATTCAGCTCAATTTGCGTCCGAAAGCATGAGCTGCCACCCAGTGCCACTTCATCATCATGCTTGCTTTTGGCCAATTTCCCAGACAAATGAGGAGATAGAGAGAGAGAGAGAGAGAGAGAGAGAGAGAAAGAGAGAGAAAGAAAGTGCATTGGTGTCTCCCAAGAACCCTGTACATCTTCCAGAGTTCTCCTATCCTGGGATGAGGACGCGGCCACTTCACTGGGAATTAGTTGTGTGTCTTGGAGGCGGTCCAGGAGATGTCTTCAGCACACAGGCAAAAGTTTTTTTTTTCTTCAGTTTTTTCAGTTATTTTTGTATTTCACCTCACATTTTACAAGATCATTTACTCAGTCTGATTTTTTTTCATGAGGATTTTATCTGGGTTTTAGGGATTTGTTTCTAATAGTGTGTGTATGTATATGTGTATATATGCAACCAATGTGTGTGTGTTTGTGTGTGTGTGCGTGTGTGTGTGTGTGTGTGAACAAAACTAATACTATGAGTACAAAATACACAATTATTTGCCATATAATGACTGCGGTTTGTAAATCTGTTTCCACAATGCCTGTATCCTAAAATGTTATAGATGTGGATCATATTTCATTTTACAATTAATTTTGGTATAGGTGGTAGTTTGGTGGTGATTTGATAAAGTCTGTGGGAAGTCTAGAGACACCATCACTTATACTTGAGGTTCCCAGCTCTGGTCCTGGATATCCCTTGCTCTACCCTACCTGAAGTTCCCAGCTGTGGTCCTGGATATCCCTTGCTCTACCCTACCTGAGGTTCCCAGCTGTGGTCCTGGATATCCCTTGCTCTACCCTACCCCTGCTTCAAATGCTCACAATCCAACAGTCACCTCTTTAGCCCCTCCCTGAGCTGAAGGGAGTGGGTCAAAGCAACTAAACCCTTAAAAGTACAGGAGGCCTCCAGGATGAAGGCTGGGAGACTGACATATTAGACATATCATCTCCAAGGAGACAAAACTTTGCTATACACCATACAGTGGGTTTTGGAAGTATAGCTTTCTTTTTGTTTCCTTCCTATGAATATTATGATAACATTTATACTTTGAAGTGACTGTCCGTTTTTTGTTAGCATTGCTTTAGACAACCATAACACATACATTACACAGTTGTATGTAGTATAAAGTGCTGCAGTGGCGTTTCATCCATCAACAGCGCCTGACTAAAGCTCTCATGGCTGAATAGTCCAACCAGAAATGTTCCAACAGTTAGTGTGGTGTATCAGGAGCATCGTGGGCCTTCAGGTTTAATGTTGAATGTTTCGATGACAGCACCAAATGACTTTTTTTCTTCAGATTTAGCACAGTTTAGCACTATCGACACTTTAAAATTACGATACAATATCCACCTGACATGAGCCCTTCCTATCTATGATTCGATAAAGGAGGACGGCATTGGCTTACGTGCTTTATTCCGAAATCAAGAAAAAGAGGACAGTACCTAAGTGTTTTACAATAAAGAGGGAGAGTATTCTTGAGCAAGAGACCGAAGCTAGCTAACCTAGCTAACCTAGCTAGCCAGTTACTAAGTGGTGACAGTCGGGTACAATACGCTTACTGCAAAATGTAACATTAACTTGCTGGTAACTCAAAAAAAATATTTTGACAAACTGATTAAAAATTAACATAATCATTACACAAATAGCGAATGTAACTAAAATTCTTTAACATAACCTACATTGTACTTTTTCTCTCTCTGATCTGAAGCTATCTTTTCGTTTCTTTCTTTTTCCCCTCCTGATTTGTAATTTGCGCGCAGGTTTCTATAGAGGGAGGGCATATTTTAGGTTTCTATAGAGGGAGGGCATATTTCAGGTTTCTATAGAGGGAGGGCATATTTCAGAGAGGTAACTGATGGAATACCTTCTCGTAAAAGATTTGGATTGGTGGAAATGATTGGATTGGTGGAAAATAATGCATTAACTGGGGTCAGGAGGCAAAAGTACATGCACACACACACACACACACACACACACTACATCTCCAAAGAAGAACTCACATACACTCTTGGAACATCTGCTTTTTTGGGGTTTTTTTCTCTTCTCTAATATAAACCTGGAACTTTTAGAAGCACTTTGCTTGCACAGCTCATGAAGGACCTCTGCTTCTCTGGAAACCTTCTCTTACACAGTACACTGCAGTTACACACACTCTCTCTCTCTCTCTCTCACACACACACACACACACACGCACATGGCCACATTCTTTACCCTTCAGCACCTGAG
>JAOYMR010000001.1:18851414-18862721 GCA_025802075.1 Tenebrosternarchus preto
TATATAATAGTGCTTTGGGGATTCTGTTCTTTGAAAGAGTGAAATTGCATTTGATCCAGATGACATTACAGACCTTCTAACCTTCTGTTGGACTGGAGATTACTGTGTCCAGAGCCAGGGCGTGATCCTAATGTGTAACTGGGATTGGACGCTGTAATCTGAGGGCCCTGCTACAGTTTGCCTGTCATTTCACACATAACATCCTTCTGCATAAGATGTTTAAAGATCGTGTATCCTCACACACACACACACACACACACACTTACCTAGAAACAAGTTCCCCTTTTTCAGCACTCAACCAGATGAACAAACATGTACATGCTAATGTCTGTACATACATGTTCTGCTCCACTTATGTGCACACACATTCCATGAAGCATGGATGTGAATACATCAGGACCTCTGTTTCACTCTTCCTTTCTGCTCCCTCTGTCTGTCTCTTGGTCTCTGTCTCCTGATCTGGGTTTTTTTTTCCTGCCTGTCTCTGACCTGTGATTTGTGACTCAACAGTTACTCACCAGCCATCAGAGGCCACCTTTCTTCACCCGGCAAACACAAACACATACATTCACACACCTGCTCACCTGTTTCTAAACTGACCCCAGCATACAATCAAGCGGCTCACATGTGTGTGTGTGTGTGTGTGTACGTGTGTGCACATGACTCAGTAAACTCATGCCCCAATTGCTAACCCTGAGGAGCTTATAAAACCCCACACTGTGAGTGACTGCAGGAAACAACACAACACGCTGATTTCACTCTTTCCACTACTATCAAAAGAGCCACACACACAATACACACAGAGGAGACACACACACACATAATACACACAGAGGAGACACACACACAATACACACAGAGGAGACACACACACAATACACACAGAGGAGACACACACACACAATACACCCAGAGGAGACACACACACACACACAATACACACAGAGGAGACACAGTGACTCAGTATGCAGTATCTACTGCTTCACTACAGTAGTGTTGTATTTCTGCGTTTGTAGATAAATGTTTATATTCCACATTAGGGTCATAATGACATATATATATATATATATATATGTGTGTGTGCGTGTGTGTGTGTGTGTGTGTGTGTGTGTGTGTGTGTGTTACATCAGTCTGTCTATGAGAACTCCATTATGTTTCAGTGACAGTGTCCTTTTATACTGAGAATTTAATGAGAGGAATGCAAATGTACTACAGGCCTGTGTTATAGGTGGGGCAGTAAATAGCGCTGGGCTAATTTCCCTGCTAGCTTAGTAATTGCTAGAGGTCTCTTTGTTCTGCTGTGTACCACTGGCTTCCTAGAAATTCCCTACCGCGACCTGCTTTTCCCTCGGCTACATCGCCTTGCTCTGATCGAGTGGGCAGAGGAAAGATGTGCTCTCGTTCTCTTAACATCGTCAGAGTTAGCACTCTGTCCTAGCAGGGTGCAAGCTGACGATGATGGTGTCCATTGATGGAAGCCCTCGAGTCTCTTGGCGTTCATCTAGCCTCGGTTTCTGGGCATGTACTGTCTGTACAGATGGGCACACTGCAGTGGAATTTCAGAAGGGGGTGTTGGGTTCAAAACAGGTCACGTGACAAACTCCCGCGTTCCGCTTTACCACCCTTAGCATCGAGAATTTGGTGGAGCATTAACTGCTAGCTTAGCAAATAGTCTTAGCGATTCGATCGAGGTTTGTTTCACACACCCCCCCCCCACCCACCCACTCCATCCTAGAGCAAAAATGCAGCAAATGTAGCCATTATTGTGGGTGTGTCACCACAGCCAAGCTGTCCAACGCAAGTATTCATGCAGTTCAGTCAGATCAATAAAACAATTTCAAATGCAACGTAAAGAGTAAAGACCCCAGGCTTGTAAATCAGGTTGATGCTGTGTTTACACTGAGGTAATGTAGGATATTGAATGCTGCCAGGTGTTCTGTAATATGTCATTCTGTCAACTCAGACTCAAAGTACAAATCTAAAATTCCATTCTCCTTGTCCATTTATGGCTGCTTGCAAAATAAGTCACACCCTACTTTTACTATAAACGTTTATGAAATGAAAAAATCGAATTCTGGCATATGGGTTTTATTTGCTTTTGTTTGTTTATTTGCTTTTTGACAAGTTGACACAAATTTTGTCATTTACAAGTAATTCAGATTTCTCATTGGCAAACCTTATTTAATATAAGTGAACAGCACTGTCTTTAGAGTACCCACAGTTGGCTGAAGGCCAGACAGTGGTTTAGTATGCAGCAGGTGTCAGGAGTGTGATGCTGGAAGGGACCTTGGTCAGGCAGGGAACAGAAGCAGTCATGAATGCCGAGGAGTACTCAAAGTCTTTGAACATCCCTACAGGTATCTCTGCTTTGTGATCCAGAAATGGAACAAACATTGTAGAACCCAAACAGATGAGGACATTGCTCTGACCTGAGGTATCTGAAGAAACTCCTGCTCTGTGTAGTTCCTACAGTATGGAATCGTGATGATAGCTTCAAACCAATGCACCGGTTCTCAGCCAGAATGACTGGAAAATACAGTGGAATAGTGTTAACTATTTGAAGAAAACCTTTAGCGGACTGCTAAAGATGTAAACAAAAAACAAAACAACTAACATCTTTAATTTAGAGATGTTCTGGTTGTTCTGGCCAAGTCCTGTCCCGTGAATAGGATCTGTGGTAAAACTGCTGTGTAAGAGTTGGCTGGAACCGTGAGCTTTAAGTGTAAAAAAATTGGCAAGGCCATAAGCAAAATTACTGTAAGAGTTTATTGCTGAAGGTAGTTCTGCCAGTTATTCAATCCATGGATCTGTACACATTTGCAAGTGTGAGGTACTCACTGCAGAATGCAATCACCCGAATACTGAGGTGGACCATTAAAATACCCAGAGGGACTTTTAGAACGTCAAAAGGGAAAGGTTGGTGGTGAAAGGTTTTTCCATCCTTCTGTCCAACTCGTGGAGGAATCATCTGCCAGATATGCTGTTATAGATATCTAGCAAGAAAAAAGAAGCAAAGTTATACAGCCTCTAGACCCATTTGGCATGCGTTGGTCCAAAGCAGATATACCAGAGGCTATTTAGTGTAGATGGACTTCAGCACCATGGACAGTTCCCAGGGCTCCCACTGTGGATATAGGTGGAGTAGCCTAATGTCACACAAGCTATCATGAGTATATTTATGAAGCAATATGATACCATACTACATTATGACTTTTTTATACCTTATGATAATTATGCTGTGTCTGTGTGTGTGGAGGGTAGCATACCAATAAGTGAGTGGGTATGAGAACGAATGGATTTAAATAACTTTAGCAGGCAGGCAGAGCATAGCAAAGTCCCTGATGACAACAGAGAAAATTCGCATGAAAAACTTACTAAGGGACCTCAGTGATTACACAGAAAATGTTCAGTCGTTCCAATCGATTAAATTGTTTTAAGTTTTAAACTATTAAAAAAAATGTTCAACAGACAACTAATTAGCTAATTAGAAACACCCAGCAGATCAACTGCGTAGAACCAATCCTCAAGTCAGTGGACATGAAATTGTGCGTTTCCTGGGAGAGGTTAAGGCCAGGCTACTAGTTACCAGCTCGCGAGCTAATTTTGACTAATTAGCCAAACCAGATGAAATCCAACCACAAAAAAAAAAAAACTTTGACTCTGGAAAAATGTGGTGCATATGACCTCCATTGTTGCTTAGGAACAGGATTAGGTCACAACAACCACTCTCGTGTCAGTGTGACGGCTGCAGGTGAGTAGAGGAGCCCGTCGTTCTTTCCAGACTGAGTTGCAGGTGTTTTCGGTGTCGAGTCAGTCGATCGGTGGTGGCTCTCGAGGGTGGGAGCGAATTGGGCTCCAGTGACTGGTCACCTGGTGTGATGATCCAGCACTGATTCCAGGCCCATGGACCAGCAAGAGGAGAATACATATTTACACAGAATTCCCTCCGCTGTGGTTACACAGTCCACAGCTCAGTCAGCAGAGGACTGAGCAAACTGAACAATCCAAGAGAGATTATGGCGAACATCTGGCTGGGCCTAGGGCTATGGATGTGTGTGCAAGCACTCCACGCTGCCCCCTGCTGACTGCTGGGCATCAGCACCTCTCCTTGGTGGCCTATAGTTGCCAATAGCCATGAGTGTCACAGTGGGAAGGCTGATGTGTGCCTAGAGCTGAAGTAATGCACCAGCAGGTCAGCACTCCAGAGGCTTCAGCACTGCTGTGCTGATGTGACCCTGGGAAGGGGAGTGCCGGGGGAGGGGAGTAGAGAGAGAGGGGAGGGGAGTAGAGTGAGGGGAGTAGAGAGCGAGGGGAGGGGAGTAGCGAGAGGGAAGGGGAGTAGAGAGAGGGGAGTAGAGAGAGAGGGAAGGGGAGTAGAGAGAGGGAAGGGGAGTAGAGAGAGGGGAGTAGAGAGAGAGGGAAGGGGAGTAGAGAGAGGGGAGGGGAGAGAGAGGGAAGGGGAGTAGAGAGAGGGAAGGGGAGTAGAGAGAGGGGAGTAGAGAGCAAGGGGAGGAGAGTAGAGAGAGGGGAGGGGAGTAGAGAGAGGGGAGTAGAGAGAGGAAAGGGGAGTAGAGAGAGGGGAGGGGAGTAGAGAGAGGGAAGGGGAGTAGAGAGAGGGGAGTAGAGAGAGGGGAGTAGAGAGCACCCAGGGAGCTGGACTCCTCAAAGCACAAGCATGATAGGAACACGTGTGCACATGCGCATCTGTATCCTTAAGGGTTGTGCAATATGTTGTTTATTGTCTATGTTCACCATGGCTTTAAAACTGTGTGCTGTGAACATCCTGACTGAAATTTCATCCTGACTGAACATCCTGTAGCATGAAATTTCAACGATTAATAGCAAAAATGTCAATAATTTTAAGTTTAATTTAATTTTAAAAACTAATATGGGCTTTTATTTATCATTTCACATGAAGAGCTCAGTGAATACTGATATATAACAAGGCATATAATAATTACAATATAATTATTTTTGCTTATATCTTGGATCCTCGGTGTGTTTATGTGTGTGTTTGTGTGTATGTGTATGTGCGTGTGTGTGTGTATGTGCATGTGTGTGTGTTTGCATGTGTGTGTGTGTGTATGTGCGCACGTGTGTGTGTGTGTGTGTGTGTATGTGCGTGTTTGTGTGTATGTGCATGTGTGCGTGTGTGTGTGTGTGTATGTGCAGGTGTGTGTGTGTTTGTGTGTGTGTGTGTGTATGTGCAGGTGTGTGTGTGTTTGTGGGTGTGTTTTTGTGTGTGTGTGTGTGCGTGCGTGCGTATGCCCTGGGGAATACATTAGGCATTTAAGATTGTCTTACAACATGAATACTGCTGTACATCACAGATCTCGTTTGTTAGGATGTGAAGACTCACAGTGTAGCCCTTTGAGAAATCTTACCAAACTGCAGATCAAAGAATTCTGCACCTCTGTGTGTATGTACATGTGTGAGCGTGTGGAAACCACATGTAAATGTGTGTGTGTGTGTGTTTTGTTTTGTTTACTTGTTTATTCTCCACCTCTTATTTGTCATGATGTAGGTGTGATTTTAGGTTACCTCCCTTCATGGTGTGTGTGTGTGTGTGTGTGTGTGTGTGTGTGTGTGTGTGTGTGTGGTGGATGGGTTGCAGTGAGTTCTTTTTGTAGTCTCCATCTGTTTGTATTGTGTTGTAAAATGTCTTTATTCTCTTCCTTCTTTTATCAGTCAGTAGCTGCTGGTGTCTTGAGCTTCATGTCAGAAAGTCAGATTTTGAGCTCTGCAGTGTGAAGACTGTGTTTGACAGTGATGTGTGTTTAAACACAAACAGAGGAAGAAAGAGAGAGAGCGAGAAAGATTTGGTCACACCGATAAGACCTAAAACATGATATATGTCATTCCGAAACACGCTTCCATGTTTTTTTTGTTTTTGTTTTTTTATTTAATTGAGCTCTATCCTTCTAATCAGGACCATAACTGAGGGAGCGGTCCAGCGGTGTGCCAGGGTCCAGCGGTGTGCCAGGATCCAGTAGTGTGCCAGTGTCCAGTGGTGTCCCCGGGTCTAGCGGTGTGCCAGGGCAGGCAGCTTGACACGTCTGTCTCTCCGAGTCGCCGTCATCGGCTCGCCCGAACTGAAGCGCCCTGTCAAAATGTCATGCTTTGGCCTCCACGCCACTGTCATCCCTGCCCATAGGCGCCAGCATGTCTACCGTCATCCGGAGTGACACGGACAGCAAGCCTCTGTGCCTCGTTCCGCGCGCTGGAAATTCCTGAAATCAGGTGGCCAGTGGTTACGCTTCTGACTGACGTGTGTCTTGGGACCCTATGCTTACCACTTGATACTAACTGCATAGCCTACCACTTGATACTCACTGTGCTAATAGTATTTACATGTAACGGTGTTGACAAGCCCCACCTCTGAAGGCAGGGTTCGATGGGGCTGATCTTGGTTGCCGTAGCGTTCCAGCCTCCTGTGACCTCGTTTGTCTCTCCTCTTTACCATCATCCTAAGCTGGAGGACTATTCATCCAGACATGTTTCCAGAGCACGAGGCCTTCAGAGAAAGCACGTGAAAACCTTGCCCAGAATATCGGTTGCTTAACAGTGAGATGTTCAGGAGCAGTGGAGATATGTTTGGAATTCTTTTATTGTTCCAGCATTTAGTTTTTGGCAACGACACATAAGGTGTCTGAAGAACCAGTGGGGAAAAGTAGTTTTCATGGCCCCATTAGTTCAGGTTCCCGTGGTCTGATTGGCTTCGGTTTCTGTCAGCCGTAGTCATCTGGGTCCAGTTTTCATTGCCAGTTTTATTGTGGTCAGAGTGATTTTGGCTCGGATGGCAGGGGCCAGACGCTACATACATCAGCACTATTAATGGGGATATTAAATTAAGACAATAGAATCAGAGCCATTTTTAATGGCTGCAATGAAAACAGTGATCGCTTCCAGCTCTCAAAATAGAGATGTACTGAGAACCGAGGTTGGACTGCGGCAGCGGGACACGTGCAAAAACGTACAGGATCGTCCATCATTCCTAACGGCTTTGGGGGCCTGATTCTAGCCGTCAGATTCTTGCGTTTTGATTTTATAATGCATTTTCTGTACTCTCTCCACTATCAATAGTCTGGAAGTACCTGGGAGCTAAAGTGAACCCAAACGCCTTGATTGTCAGGAACGTGACTGAATCCACTGTGCTTTCAACAGACAAGATCACCTTCAAGTGATTGTTACAGGGCCCAAAAAGGGGGAGGGAGTGATGGAGGACGGGAAGGAGGACGAAGGAGATCACAGCATCGGAGGAGGCGCTCAGGCAGTAATTATAAAAGACAGGAACATTGGCTCTCCAGCTGGGCTTGACGTGACTGGTAGAGTGGTGTCATTAGCACCATGCACACTCTCACCGGCCTGCTGGAGCAGAGTCTTACCGCGGTTAAATTAGCAACATTCCCACTGCAAGCCTGTAATCGCACACACACACACACACACACACACACATGCTCCACTCTCGGAGCCTCACACGGGTTAAGGTCAGGAAGTGCAATGAAATGACAGCAAACGGCCGCGTGCAAGTGGCAGGGGTGGAGTCAGAAGAGAGGGAGACCTGACTGAGGAGATGTGGAGTTGGAGAGAGACCCAGATCGATGATCAGAGAGAGGAAGACAAAGGGCTGCTGAAAGAAACATGAGAAAGGTCAAAGAAAGAAAGTGAGAGAGAGAGGAAGAGAGAGAGAGAGAGAGAGAGAGAGAGAGAGGGAGAAAGAGAGAGAGAGAGAGATCTGTAACGGGTCGCTTCTCGACAGCCTGCTGGTCCATTACAAAATCATATTTTGAACTTAACTGCGTTAGAGCTAGCAAAGCAAAAACCTAAAATAAACGGAAAATAAAAACCGATCGACGCCATGTATTATTGAAGACACCTTTTCCACCTTGATTTCTTCGTTCTTAGTCCCCCCCCCCCCCTCATTCTCTCCGTCTCTTTCCTGCGAGCGCATTAATAATGAAACACTGTACTGACTGTCGTCTTTGTCCCAGTATGGCGATGGGAAGATGCTTAACTTCTCAGCTCAAGCTTAGGGTGTACCAGCAGGAGTTAGTCTTCTCTCTGTGACCCAGCAGGTCCCAGAGTCCCCGCTAATCAGGAGCCCCGTGTACTGAGATGGCTGGAACAAACTGTACCTTTTACACATTAAATTTAGTGGTGAGAGGGAGGTTATATGTACAGTATATTTGTGTTTGATGAAATTTGGCCTAGGATCCAACTTGTGGTGCTTTGCCTTGAGGACACTGACCCCAAACCGACCCTTTGTCTGATTAATCCAGTAAAGCTTAACTCACTACTGTCTGAATGCAAGTGGATTACAACCTGCAGCAAGATTTCATGACTTCATGTTCTCAGTAAATTCTGGGAACATCATGGACGAGCTGCAGCTACTATGCTTGTGTGTGTGTGAGTGTGTGTTTGAGAGAGAGAATGTATGTGTGTGTGTTTTGCCTGTGTATTTTAAATTAGGCATATTCATGCCACATGTCGTGCTGTTCTTCTGTGATTGTGCTTCCCCGGTTCAAGACGATACTAATCAGCCCCTTTTATTCCAGAGGCTAAAAGGCTGATTAAAAGAAAACAGATGCTGCGTCAAGGCAGCACGAGTTGCTCTGAGCTCTGCCGTTGCTGCCTGGATCGTTCTCAGGCACCTGTGCTTGGCCCGCGGAGGCACAAAAGCCCCCAGCCTCGTCCTGTTAATGGTGGCACCAGCTCTTGGGGTGTTTCGAGCTGTGGCTTGTGCCTGACGTGAGCAGGCTTCATCCTGGTCTCCTTGTTTGTTTGTTTAGTTTTGTGGCAGTCTTCATTAAATATAGTGATGAACAAATGAGCTGGAACCAGATGAGACCTACATTTCCTTAAGTGGATAAGTTCTCTGTTTTTTATAAATCGTTCAACAACCCTTCTTCTGCACGTTCTTAAGAAGAGAGAGAGAGAGAGAGAGAGAGAGAGAGAGAGAGGTGAGAGAAAGAAAGAGGCTTTGCAACAGACAAAGCAGGAGAAAAAGAAACCGTCTTAGTAAAAGGGTTAAGAGTGAGGAAAGAATCTGAGAGAAGAACGATGAAGACAGAAAACCAGAAGTGTGTTGATGAGTGTATTTGCTCTCCCATGCCACGCACATCGTCTCCCCACTCCACATGACCTGTATCAGCACATGTCATCAGTAGCTGTGTTGAGATGGCGCTCTGGTGCTCATATGTCAGGCCTGGGTGAAATATGAATAGAAACGATTGAGCTCCAGGGTGCTGAGAATCCCAGAGCTCGTCTATCCTCCTCCTCCTCCTCCACAGCAAAAACATCACACACAAGCAGCGTTTTCTAAAGTCACACGGAGGCTCACCACTGTCTCTCAGTAGTGCCCTGCAGGCGTAGAGGCTCACCACTGCCTCTCAGTAGTGCCCTGCAGGCGTAGAGGCTCACCACTGCCTCTCAGTAGTGCCCTGCATGTGCAGAGGCTCACCACTGCCTCTCAGTAGTGCCCTGCAGGCGTAGAGGCTCACCACTGCCTCTCAGTAATGCCCTGCATGTGCAGAGGCTCACCACTGCCTCTCAGTAGTGCCCTGCAGGAGCCCTGCTACCTAAATGAACACATAAACCGTTAATGAAAGCTACACTGGCAAACAAAAAAAACCCAAAACAAAACCCACAGTTCACAATACACATTTTCTATGTGTTTGATTTTTTCGTTGCTCATATCATGTTTTTTATCTGCTAATTCTATGAATAGCACTTTGGTCAATGCTAGCTGTTTAAAGAGGGCTTTATGAATAAACTGTACTTACTCATTTAGTATAATGCTTTGTAAAATTTAAGGTTGGATCCAGTATGGGATTATGACCCAGGATTATAATGGCATTTTTCAGCTAGTAAAAAGCCCTGTGGGTTTGTTTTCACATTTTTAACAGATTAAGCAGCCACGCTTTATTTTATTACCGTTTATAAAACTTTATTACTATACCTTATTGCTCCACTCTGTAGAACATATTGTTTATGGCTCCTGGGTGGAGCAGCTGGGCTGGGTGGGTGTGGTCCTGGGTGGAGCAGCTGAGCTTGGTGGGTGTGGTCCTGGGTGGAGCAGCTGGGCTGGGTGGGTGTGGTCCTGGGTGGAGCAGCTGGGCTGGGTGGGTGTGGTCCTTCTCCAGACACACTTTGCAGTTTGGGCGAAATCCGAGATCAATAAATTGGTTTTGTTTGTTAGTCGAATCGTTCAATATGTTCAATACAGTACTGCTATCACTTTAACCTGCTGCATAACTTTGCTGCCACAGACTCACCCTGTGTACTGATGGAGCAGGAAAGACTTCTAGGGTTGTGTGTTGTCATGAGCACAAAATGTAAACGAAACAGTCAGTTACACTCAACAATGATATTTTCATTTGGCTCTTATTCTGTTCTGGATAAGAAAAGTATCAAATATTTACAGTACTGTGCAAAATTTTAGGCCACTATTACATTTGTTGTTTTAACAATGGTACAATGACCATGTATAATTAATGATCAGTCTCGTTATTAGAATACAACCAGAAAATACAGGACGTTTGTATGTATTATTTAAAAAATGAAATTCTACAGTGGTGCTTTTGAAAATTGGGATTTAAACATTTTGTCTGCACATTTCCTGTATGTTCTGTTTGTATCTTAATAAGGAGACTGAGAAATAATTAAATATTGTCATTTTACAGTTGCTAAAACAGCAAATCTAATGGTGGCCTAAGACTTTTGCAAAGTACTGTAAACAAAAAGAAAGACTTTTAAATGGTCTTATAATATACAGTCATGTGCATATATTATACAGATACAGTCCAGGGTTGAGTAGCAATAAACCTGTGTGTGTGTGTGTGTGCGTGTGTGTGTGTGTGTGTGTGTGTGCGTGTGTGTGTGTGTGTGTATACATATATGTGCGTGCATGTGTGTACATGCACGTGTGTGTATGTGCATGTGTGTATGTATGTAAATGTGCGTGTGTGTATGTGTACATGTGCGTGTGCATGTATGTGTGTACGTGTACGTGTGCGTGTATGTGTGTACGTGTGCGTGTGTTCGTGTACGTGTATGTGTGTACGTGTGCGTGTATGTGTATGTGTGTACGTGTATGTGTATGTGTGTACGTGTGCGTGTATGTGTATGTGTGTACGTGTATGTGTATGTGTGTACGTGTACGTGTATGTGTATGTGTGTACATGTATGTGTACGTGTATGTGTACGTATCAAATAAAATCAAATCAAATTAATTTATATAGCGCTTTTTACAACACATGTTGTCACAAAGCAGCTTTACAATTGTACGGGTCCAGATCCCTAATGAGC
>JAOYMR010000001.1:18876366-18897809 GCA_025802075.1 Tenebrosternarchus preto
ACACATTTCTTTGTAGTTTACCTGAATAACACATTTCTGTGTACCGGTAGTTTACCAGAATAACACATTTCTGTGTAGTTTACCTGAATAACACATTTCTGTGTAGTTTACCTGAATAACACATTTTTTGTTGCACCATGTTTCAAGTAAAATAACTATCATTGTTTCTAATAGTTTGTAAAACTACATGAATTTTTGCTCTTCAGTCCAGATGTTGAACACATGCTCTGTATATTCCAAAGCAAAGGGATGGCACTATAATGTATTGATTTTATAATAAATACATTTGGAGTAAAATACTTTTATAATTACTTTTCAGGTTGTTATACTTGTTGTGTTAAAGATGTGTTCATCTTTTTGTTTGTGTACATATTTAAACATAAAATAATCATTTATATCTACAGTACATCTGTACAAACACATTAATTTATTCTCTCATTTTGTTCTTTTTCTTTCCATCTTATTTTCTTTCTCTCTCTCTCTCTCTCTCTCTCTCTCTCTCTCTCACACACACACACACACACACACACCTACGGTCAGGGTAGGTCAGTTGTTTTTGTGTTGCTGTGTGTTCAGGGATGGTCTAAAACACATGTAGCTCTGTGCTGCTGTCAAGATTAAAGCACTGTTGATTAACACCAGTAACTTGGTTCATTTTCAATTCTCTCATCGTTTTATTCATTTTTATATTCTGAGCAAAGGCATCTTGTAATTGTGTAGGGGTTTCTGTTCATAGAGATTATCTTTTAAGCATGTTCTGAAACATTCTCTCAGATGATTTACAGTGGTGTTCTACCTCTAAATGGATGCCATCAGTGACGTGCTGGGACACAGTCTCCCAAGGCAGCAGTGCGGATGCTGTTTTCAGCATCTTTCTATGAGCAGCTTTCTAGGAGCTTTCAGAACATTGAGGTGAAGTCCTCTGGCCACATCTAGTCTTCCTGTTGATAGGTCGTTTGTCCCAGTGTGTAACACTGTGTGATGTGTCTTGACCTTTGCCCTCTAATATATCAAGGGCTGTTTGAATTGTCGGGCCCCAAAGTTTGATGTTTTTCCAGGGGAAAGAAATTTAAAGGGGAAAAAAGCTATTTTAATCACATATTAAGGCAAGTTGAGATTTTTTTTTGGTTGAACATGCTTTTGTTCTTTCAAGTGAGGTTTTGGGCATTAATAGTTTTCTTGAGGAGATTGTGGAGAGGAGCACGATGTCATAGTATCCAGTTCATCCTGTAGTTCCTGAACTTCACTCTTGGCCGTGGTGTTCAGGCATGACAGTGTAAAGTTCCTCTATAAATCTGAAGACCTCCTTCTCTAGGTTTCTCACCACAGACTTGAGTTGCTTTATGTGCTCTCTCTGCTGATGTACCAGACTAGATGTTTTCTTTGAGCTCAACATGTTTTCTCTGACAGACCGTGCTTCAATACTGAGATAGACAGGGCTCCATAGTGTGAGTTGGATTTTTGAGTGGGTGTTGTGGTACTATCCCCCCTGGCACAGTGTTTGGAAGATGAGATATCAGAATCTGTTGAACATCTGCCTGTTTTGAGATTATTTGCTGGGTCATGTAGTTGGTGGTGGGTTTGTTGAAAACCTTCTAGTCTGTGTACAGATCCCTGCACCACTATGGTCTCTCTCTCTCAATCTCTCTCTCTCTCTCTCCCTGTCTGTTACAAGCAGCTGATTCATTTCTGTATTTCCTACTTTTTTTTTACCTTCCTAATCCATACATTTGCCTGTTTTTCTTTCCTTCTTGAATACACACACAGTCTGAAATCGCTCCCTCTCTCCCCAGTCTCTCTCTCTGTCTCATTCTCTCTCTCTCTTTTGGTCTCTTCCAGGCGTTCGATGCTTTTATTTATATTTTCTTTGCACTGGAGATGGTGGTAAAAATGGTGGCTCTGGGGATCTTTGGCCGACGCTGTTACCTTGGCGATACTTGGAATAGGCTGGACTTTTTCATCGTCATGGCAGGGTAAGCATGAAGTTATCCTTTACATATTCACACACACACACACACACACAGCTCCCAGTTCAGTGTCATGTAAACAGCCAGAGGGCACAGTATGTTGATAGTGAACCTCCAAGGCCTGTCGTTACTCACAGGTATGTGGTCTTCACTCATCCTCAGGGGTAAAACCTTAACTATGTACAGAAAAAACAGAGTCAGTACAGCCTGCGGTGGTGCAGGGAACAAAATAAATACTGACCCTCCCCCAGTCACATAATACACCCCATGAACAACACTTAAAAACAACATGTTTACCCTTAAAAATGGCTGCCTAGTCTCTTTAGTATTTGGTATTTGCGCTTCGCTCAGTATTACTGAGATGTTCTTTGATATGTTGCTTGCTGGCACAAAGTGTCACTCTGTATATTTTGCCCGGTGCTAATCCAGCTGTTTCTCAGCCCTCTCAGTCTCCCAATGTGTGGAGAAACAAGTGGAAAATGAAGATCTGATCCTAGATCAGTTAGCCGGGTGAGGGACAGACCCACCATATGCAGGGGATCAATTCAGAAGGAACTCTTTCCTGGAAGCTGGTGAAAGGGCAGATCAGAGTTATGGTTACTGCTCCTGTCTGCCCGCCGTCTGGGGAGAGATTTAGAAGGCCTGGTCTCCTCCTCACTGCAGTCTACACCGACTGTATGCTGCGTGCATTTGTGGCAGTCTGACATTGACAAATAGGGTGTTTTCATACTGTTATGATCAGTTTCAGGGGCCAATGCTGATTCTCGGTTGTTTTGTATCAAGTTTGGGGCTAGATGGGCAGAGCTAGATGGGTGGGTCTAAAAAAAAGTTACAAAACGTGGTTTGTAGTGAACTTGTGTAAAATAGTTGCAGACCTGGTCTTTAACAAACATAGCAGTAGAGCAAATGAAATACGTCAATATGCACACTACAGCTATCAAATATTATAGACCCAGGATTATTTTCAGAAGTATTTTCAAATGAAAATAGCAGTAAATTAAATGAAAATAAATCAACATTTTCCATACGGCAATCACAGTTATGTCATGCTTTGAATCCCATCACAGTTTCTTAAGCTTACTGAATGTTATTGCTGACACTTGACATGGTTCAGACAGAGATGTGGTCTGAACCATGTGCTGGCTTACTCTGTGTTAGCCGTCTTGGTCAGTTCTGTTATCTTCTGATACCCTGTGTTTGCGCGTGTGATGTAACTGTCAAGTCCTTTATCAGGTTAATGGTGTTACAAGCCTTCGTTTTCCCATGTGAGATGTTAGCTTTACAGGTCTGCAAGTAGCTTTGACTGAGTCGGACTCAGATATGCTAAAAAAAAAAACAAACAAACAGATAAACAAACAAAAAAAAGCCAGACAAACGATATGTTTTCTTTCACCGCACGCAAAAAGAATCTGGCTTTTGTTGTGTACATCGCTGGCTCTCACTATCTGCCACGTTAAAGAGATCACGACTTATCGCATATCTGAGCTGAAAATCTGCCGATTACACTCTACAGCCGATCAATCCATCCGTTCGTAGTAGTGCGCGTATGTTGTGCGCTGGAGACTTTATCACGCCTCCCTTCCCCGCATGTGATGGCCTCTCTGTGCGATGAGACGCACGCCTGGGGCACGTGTAGACGCGTGAGCAGCAGGCCGCTGGGGCTCCATCCGGCGGCCGGCGTCTCTCCGCGTTGCCCGTTGCTGGCAGAGGCTCGCTGTTGGGGGCCAGCGCAGAAGGTTTCTGGGTGCAGCTTGCAGCGACGGCAGTGGCTAGAGGCGACAGGAATGAGAAGCGAAAGGGAGAGGAGAGCAAGCGGCGTTTGCTCTTTCTGGCCCCTATTACTTACAGTGACGTGACTTGGATTTTGACGGCGTGTTGTGAGGGTCGGTTAAAGCAAGCAGCCCTAAAACTGAAGGAGGAGAGGATTGTATTCGGCTGTGAATTTTGCATGGCGATTAGCAATAGTCAAGGTCTGGGAAACCAATCTCCCACAGGTCACAACTTTATAGCGGGCTGCTGTTTCAAGTGATTGTTTCTCTGGAGTTCGAGCAGAACCCCTGGGATGTCTAGAGGATGGGGCGGCTGTGAGAGTGTAGAGGAACTCGCTCTGGGAGCACCATCCCCCACACCGTCCCCTAGTTCACGCCCGGTGTACCTCGGCACACTCGTGGAGGGTTTGTTAATCAGATGATGGATCTTGGAGGTGAGGAGGGGCTTCTAGGACTACAGCGAAGGGCCGCTGACTCGGGAGTAAATAGGAATGGGATTTAACATGCTGGAATGGTCCTAGCAGGATCTAGGGTGAGGAGACCGAAAAGAAGCCTGATATATGACCTCACTGATATCATCTCACTATGAGAATAGGAGGATGCTACTTGCACACATTCAGGATGGATTTGTGTGTTCAAGACAGGGAGTGGTGGAGTGCTGAGGGGCTGGTGATAAGCCTGTATACTGTATGCTGCGTAAGCCATGGCACTAGGCCATTACAATACACTACAGCCAGCATTTACATCTGTTGTTTTACAGAAAAGGCTGAGTTCCAATAACTCTCCTCTCCTCTCCTCTCCTCTCCTCTCTCTTGACAGAGAGGCCAGCAGGCTAGGTTCATCTATAACATTTAGAAGTCCATATTACAAGGCTCCTGCAAACCCATATTACCTGCCTTTATTAGTGTCTCTCTCTCTCTCTCTCTCTCTCTCTCTCTCTCTCTCTCTCTCTCTCTCTCTCTCACCCCTACTACATAAAAATGAGGGAGATGATGGGAGAGCAAGGAAAGTAGGTGCTGAAAAAAGGGATTAGAGAATTAGAGAAAGTGTGCCCAGCGGCAGATAATCATTTACTCCAGCAAGCACACTGACTGACTGATGTGCACCAAAACAGCTGTGTGGAGTTTGGAGTTTGCACAAAGCCCTCCCCTTTCTCCCTTTATTCCACCTCTCTCTCTCTCTCTCTCTCTCTCTCTCTCTCTCTCTCTCTCTCTCTCTCTCTCTCTCTCTCTCTCTCTCTCTCTCTTTCTCTCTCTCTCTCCTCAGTGCTCTGTATCTGTCTCTCTCTTTTTTTGGTTCCATCATGCTTCCTCTCTCATTATTTGGCTATCTTGGGCTTTCTGTCTCTCTCTCTCTCTCTCTGTCTCTCTCTCTCTCTCTCTCTCTCTCTCTGTGCTTCTCTTGTAGATATGAAAGCCTTCCACTCTCTGCTTTTCTTTCCAATCTTTCCTTTCAACTCCTTCATCATCTTTACTGACATTTGGGAACAGAACAGACATATTCACTCATGTTTTGCTGTCTGTCTTTATTTCTCACACTTTCAGTCATTTCCTTTAATGGCTTTTGTGTGTGCTGATCTCCACTCTCACCCTGTTCACTCCCTGCTCTTCCCCTCCATGTTCTTTTCCTCATCTGCACTGTGCTTATGGGTAATCAGTGTCTGTCCATCAGTCTGTCAGTCTGTCTGGATGTTCTTCCAATCTGTCTGTCCATCTTCTCATCCATCTTCCTGCCTCCCTCCATCTGCTGGTCTTTCTCTGAGACTCGTAATGAGACGCTGTAATGGGTTTCTGTCTCACGTATTTGGTCATTGGAAACTTTACTGTCTGAAATAACAGTCCACGTGAAAAAAGCTCTCTATGGACTTGCATCAGTTTCTTCTCTGTGGAACGTCCCGGTTTTCCTGTTGTTCCGTGGTTTCTTGCTGAAGTTTTACCTGGCACACGTGATGTTTGATGCTTTAACTCAACAGGAGGCCTTTGATTGCTTTTTTATTACAAAATATATTTGAGAGCCAGACTAATTACTATACCTAATTTTTCAGGAGCACAGGAATTAAACCTGTAGTTGAAACTGTTTAATCAAACCTGTAATCATAGCTGTTCCTAACAGTGCTTGGTTGTTGAAAGACTACTGAAGAAAAAGTGAAGACTGGGTAAATAAATGAGTGTTATTTGCCTCCCTTAATTGCTGTTCACAGTGTGCCGGTCTTCTCTTCCTGATCCGATGCCTCCGATGTGGTTTGACAGCCTGTTTGAGATTCAAAAGAACATTGAGAAATTCGAAAGGATTTTGCATGTATTGAGAACTGTTCGTAAAATTATTATCTCATGAGTGTACTGAGTGTGTCTCTTTGGTTCCCGTTTCCTGCTGAAGTGTGTGAGTGAATCATCTCTGTATGGGCCAGAACTAGGGCACACGTGGGTTCCTCAGGTCTTCTCCTTTCATGTGGCATTTCAGTTAGCAACATGACATTTCTACTGATTCTGCAGTACTGAAGAAGAAAAAAAAACCCACTGCAGATACTTTTGAACCACTGAGCCCTGTCAGCAGATTAAACAACTTTGTGTCTCCCTCTGAGTGTGTGAATGTCTTATATAAATGTCTTATAAATGCACCTCTAATTGATTGTAATTTTTAACTGATATTAATATAGTATATAAGACAAATTGAAGTTGATTATTAAATTTCTAATTTAATAATAAAATGAATAATAAAATTCCAATATCTAGTTTAATAATGATAATTCTAAGTTCTGAAGGTTAAGATCTCAATAATAGTCTGTTGGCTTCAGTCAATATACAAGTTATAAGGTAAATAGTGGGATTCAGTAAAATGACATTTATTGCAGAGTATTAAATAAATACAGCAGTGAGAAAAGGAGGAATCAGATCTGAAGATGCTAAAACCCCTAAGCTCAGGTTAGGGTTAATTGAGGCTGTGTGTATATGTACATACATCTGACTAGGGGGTATGTAGTATTTGTGTGCAGGCTGTGGTGAAGCAGAACAATAGAAAAGCCTTTTGAAGAGAGATTTTAATGTTCAACAGCGTAGTTAACCCACAAGGGGAACTACTAAGTAATTTCAAACAGGGTTGGCTAAAGGGTTATAGGGTTACTCTATCAAAATGAAATTTTCTTTGGGCTACAATTTCCTGATCAAATGACCAGATTAGAAAGACAAAATAAGAGTCAAAGGGGAATGAAAAGGTTTTCTGGCATTTATGTCTGATCTAATCAGCTAAGCAAACCACTCTTTTACAAAACAAAATCAAAAACACCACACAACAATTAAGATCTATTTAAGATTTAAAACTGCCCAGATGTACAGTCTCATTTAGTGCAGATCAGCCAAGCAGCATTCAGACCTAGAAAGGTTCTTGAAAAACCAGTGCATGGAAAACATCCCACCAAGTATGTTATATGTGGCTTCAAACATGTAGTTCGGCACCCGAGATGTGATCAGCTCTTTCTGTGCAATCCTGGTCGACTCTGAAGAATAGGGAGCTCTTGAGTATGATCCAGCTGACAGCGAGGTCCATGAACCAGCTGCGTGTTCATGCTTGATGACTTGCTTGCCTTAAATCATCTCATTTTCTAAGTGGAATGCAGTCTCGTCACACGGGGGCTCGAGTGCAGAGTCCTTGAGCTTCCATTGATGAAAGTTCAGTCTCCTTCTCTTTAAAATGACCACCAGGTTGGCGAGTGGCCAGAGAGAACAAACGTGGGGTTGAGCTGCTCTTTAAAAGGGTTTCACCTGAGTGATATATCGCATGTTTGCGCATCAAGTACTGTAAATGTAAGTGTTTCTTTACAGTTATGAGAGGGGATGGTATTTCCATCCCTTTCTTCCTCTGAGGGTGGAACTCACCAGAATCTTCAGAGCGCAAAGTTCAAGTCCACTGTAGGTCTGAGGATGTACAGAAATCCATGTTTGGTTGATATTTTACAGTCCATCGTTTTCCAATGTTATTCCAACATCCATAACAGGAATCTGAAAGTTATTATTTCTTGACACTATCTGGGCAGTTCATAGCAGACTGTGAATATCTGGGCAATTTCTAATAAACAGTCGTCTAACAAAATAGGTAAAACAAAAGTAATGCTCCAAATGGAAGAAAACACGGAACCGAAATAGAAATTAAAAATATTAAAATCAATCAGTAAGAAGAGCTGGAGGTGATTTAGATACACCCTTTGTATTAATGATGGATGGGCTCAGTGACTCCAATGTTTTCTTGAATGTTATTGACTGTTTGGATTCGTGTATTTGTTGTGAAGCTTGTATGACTGAGTTGATTCGTGTGTTTGTTGTGAAGCTTGTATGACTGAGTTGATTCGTGTGCTTGTTGTGAAGCTTGTATGACTGAGTTGATTCGTGTGTTTGTTGTGAAGCTTGATTGACTGAGTTGATTCGTGTGTTTGTTGTGAAGCTTGTATGACTGAGTTGATTCGTGTGTTGTGAAGCTTGTATTGTTCTGTGTGTAGGTAGTACAGGACCACAAAAACAAACAAACAAACAAAATCTGATTTGGGAAAAGTCTGGTTTCATCCTAATGGCTATGTCATGATGATCGTACGTAACTGTGATTTCCTGTCTGTGTGTCTTAATAAAACATTTATCCTCTGCTCTTTCTACCTAGTTTCTGTAATGTCATCCCTCATGAATGGGCGGAACTAAATTGTGTATGAGATCATGGGGTTGTCTTCATGATAGGCTCACATGGATGGAATCTGAGTGAGAATGTGGAGGTCATCTTTCCAAAACCCTACATTAAGTAAAACTTTAACCAGGAAATATGTCTCAATTACTGGAATAATAAACTAGAAGCTATTTCCATTCTTTGTGGAAAGAGATTGGAATGCCACTTCCCAGGGTGTCGGCCAAGTGCACCTGCAAGGTTTGAACTGTGGTGGCTGTTTCTGATCTCATGATGTTTTCAATCATATTTAGGGAGACAAAGAACGTAGGTACGGTACCACCACTGAGGCTAGTCACCTTTAATCATGGCTAATGGAGTGCTGTCCGTGAGAATAGTGCCTTGTAGCATTCTGCCAAGGTTTCCTGAAACATTAATGCCTTATTAATTTCTGGCATTTATCTATTCAGATATATTAAGGATATTATAACGAGACCTGAGTGTAAAAAGATTTTAAGGAGAAAACTTTCCATAAAGTCAAACGCAATAGTACTGTTTCGACTGTATAGTTTAGTTTCAGTCTATCAACCAGACAGGTGTATATAATGTTGACATACAACTGCCTACCCAAGGTCTTTTCTAAAGGGAAAAAGAGAAATATAGGGAGAATTGCAAAGCCCCTTTTACCTATTTAAATGGTCAACAAGACAAATAACAGAATTAAGAATCTAGATAATTGAAGTGGTTAAAACATGTTTGTATATACATGGGTGTTGTAGATGCATAACATGACTGCAGACCATCTTTATCCACCAGGCTCAGCCCAAAAGAAACTTATTCGTTGGTCTACTAAAGTATAGCACAGACACCAATCGGTTTCCTCAGGCAACTATAGAATTCAGTGCAGCAGGAACAACAAAAGAATAAATTTTACCGATTCCTCTAACATTGACTTTGTATGGGATTTGATTTTCAGTTTTTAGGTTGAATTGAACCAGTGGCTGAAGCTGCTGGTAGCAGTGCTTCCAGGAAGCATTTTTACTGTGACCCATTTCCCAGGTGGCTTTAACACCATCCACAATGGAGAGTTATAAGTGCAGTTACACTCACAAATGATCCCTAGCAGTGATGCCAAGATTTCTCATAAGCTTCCAGGAGAATTCTGTACTGGGTGAAACAAAGGTTGGTGTGGCCTATGGGTCAGTGAGAACATAATAAAGTCAGTGACTCCAGAACCATAAGTATCCCCCATTGTCACAAGTGTCCCGCACTGAAGCATAGTACATACACAAATCGATTCAATCTGGCAACTCTAAAATTCCGTATGACAGGAGCATTGTCCCCCCAAAAATTAAAACATGCCACTTCCTATAAGAACTGCTTTGTATGGGTCTTTGAGTGTGAGGCTGAAGGGAACTGACGCCCGACACCAACTCTTCAAGGAAGCATTTTTGCTGCCCATTGTTCTTCAAGTCACTAAATGATTAAAAGACTTGAGAGTTAAAGATTTTGACTAAAAGATTTAAACAGTAAAGATTTCCATGGTAACCTGCTGTGCATATATAATTGCAGCAGAATTATGTGGTTTATTATAATGTCCTCCTTTGCCTTTGTGTATCCTGTTAAGGAATAACTATCCCTTGACAAAATATGCAGAGGCATCTGAATTGTTCTAAGCCTCCTTGATGAGCACATTAACGTTGGCAAGATGCTACTGTATTTCATTTTTTTGAAGCTTCTATACGGTTCTATAAGGTTCTATAGGGTTCTATATGGTTCTATAGGGTTCTATAGGGTTCTTCTGAAGCAGCAGTAATCTGGGTCACCTCTAGCAGGTGAAGTTTGGCCCTAAGTCATCACGGCAGGCATGTCACATTTTGGCCATTGAATGTTTTTGACCAGCTAAGCTGAACATTTGGATAGTTCAAGAAAAGGTATAGGGCAGATGATCAGGTCAAGCTCACAGAAGTAAGAGGCAGGGTGGAAAAAGGACAAGTGAGTTTTTGTCCTTGCAGGACAAGTCGACTAGGGGACCTCTTCGGACTTGTCAGATCCACTTGCCAGGACTCGAATAGATTCACACTCTCAGCTGATTTCTTGGATCACCATGGAAATAACCATGGTTTTGTCATCAACAACAGTATAATGCTTCTTTGCATCTGGGGACTGTACAGCATGTTTTATGTACAAAGGAGGTCACCTAGGAGTTGGGCTACAGGGTACCTTGTTATTTTGACATGAGTTATGCATAGAGCTGCAGTTTGAAGATCACTGGACACTTGAGTATGATGAATTGGTATCTGATCATTGTTCCTATAAGTGAATGGTTGCAGGGCAACTGGTATCTGTTGCATCAGTCATTACACCATTACATATGCATTGACTACCATGTTGCATTATGACTACTCTTATTCATAGGTTTAGGAGTGGTGAACTGGACCCACATCTGCCCACAGTAATAATTGATCAGTGGGCTAACCGTTCCCATTTTCTGTGTTGAAAATTGATATGCACACTGGGTGTATAATCTTCATTTCCTGAAAACTGAATTCCATCCAGGCTCTCCAAGCATTGATTGGTTTTCAGGTGGTACTCAGTGTTGTTTCCTTTTCAAACAAGGTCACCTAGGAGTGCAGGAAGCGCAAGGGACAGATGAAGCTGCTCTGCGGCAAGTGAGAATATGTCCTTACTTAAGAATTGCTTTATATCATGTGACCAGTGGATCTTGGTTGCCCTTGCTAAGGCACTTCTCACAGTCCTTTGTGAAGGACGTAGTGGGAAGCTCAGTGTCTTTAGACATCCAAGCTAGAGTCTCTGACAAATGTATGTATTTCTGGTCTCAGGCCAGCATTAGACTCCGATTCTCTATTCCTACCTTCACTACGACGTTCATGACGGTGACGGCCATTGCTGTGGTTATCTGTTCTACCCTTTCTATCTGAGTGTTTGATGTCATGACGTTGGTAGCATTCGGTGCCGTCTTTCTGATGATCTTGCAGTTGGTAGTAACCACCCCCTTTGACTTGACCTTGTCTGTCTCTCCATCCTCTTGCCTCCCTGTGGTATTGAGAGGAGTAGTTTTGAGGAGCATTGGTATGAGGGTTGGCAGCAGCAGGGCTCTCAGAGCTTTCCAGCTCCAACGGGGAACCTTCACTATCATGAAGTGCAAGAACCTGAGGACTCTCATCCTTCTTATCACAAGGGCGAACCACTGTTTCCCAAGCCATTTGTGCCATCTTTCGAATGTCACGCATGAACGGATTGCCTTGCCGCGTGAAGAGGGTCACGTGGGTCCGTTCACATGGGGAATGGTTTTGCACGAAAAGGGACTTGAAGGCTTTGTCATCTTCTAGACCCGGTCCAGTCTTTCCTTGAAAGTAAGCATGCCTCAAACGATTGTAAAAATTGTGAGATTGTTCATTTCGACTGTGTTTTATTTTGATGGCTGATATTGTGGCTGATGTTTCATCAGCAAAAAGTGAATATTCTTCTGCAAGAGCATCACAGAGTCGGTGGAAGTTATCGCGGATATACGATGGTTGGGTTTTTATAAACGCATGAACGTTTCGGGAAGTTGTCTTCCAGATAAGTCTGACTTTCTCTTGCTCAGTGGAATAGGGCACATCAAGAAGGCAGTGTTTGATCTCTTGAAGATACTCTTCAATGTTGTGTTCATGTTTTTCGGGATCAAAGCGTTCAATGTCCTTAGCTAGAGAATCAAGCTGTTTCAGACGAGGACTATCGTGGGTCTCTTGTTCTGACCTGAGAGCATAAGAAGATCCATGACTAAGATCTGGATAGTCACGCTCAGACTCTAATGAGGGATCCCGATAGGGGGGTGCATGGTGGCTTTGCCTAGGTGGTGGTAGAGAGTATTCTCCATTCCGATCGCGGTGCGAGGATCGAGTCCGTCCTAAGGAATAAGCTTGAGCTCTACGATCGTGGCAAGATGATGTATGGGATGAGTCATGAAAAACATTTGTGTGGGTTTCCCTTTGGGGGTCAGTGAAATGAACCTCAGATGTGTGGCGCGAAGGGGAAAGAGGAACGGAATGGTGTGCCATACCCTGACGCGGTGATGAAAAGTACATGGGAGGTGAGTGAGCTGAATGCGGATGCCACTCCATTAATCGGTCCTCCTGCTCTGAATGCAAAGATAGGAATGCAGAACGGCTATGACTGGCTTGCAAGGAACGGGGCTCTTCCATGTATTCTCTAAGTTCTGAGTCAAGGTGATGGGTAGCTGTAGCTGTAGTGGGTTGAAGGCTTTGGTTGGTGGTGGCACTCAACTGGCGAGCTGGGATGGGTTCCAGGGAAAGTAGTCTTCTCTCTGGTGGGAACGAGGCCTTACCTTCCTCTGGGGCCTGGGCAGGAAGGGTTACACCTTTTTGGAAGGATAACCTGTTAGCAGCTTTTGTCACATACCTTACCCCTTGGTCTGACTCCTCTTCAGAGTCGTCATTTTCCCCTCTATGCTGCATATGTTCTAGCCTCTCATGTAGCATTCCCAGTTCTAGGTTGGTTTTCCTATGGGCAAGTAGAAATATCAAGCCAATTGCATTCTGGATATTGACATCGGCTCTCAGCTGGATAAACGATACCACCTCTCTGATCTTCCTTTCACAATCCTCTATAGAGAACTGCTCAATGTTTCTTTTGTCATCCTCAGGCAGATGAATAATTTGGCTAACAAATTCAGCAAGGGAGACGTGCTGTGGTCTCTTGGACTGTCCTTCTGAAGTATACTGGGAACTCGAACTCATTTTGAAGCCTTCGGTTTGGCGAAGTGAATGAAGGTTGTGTGGTTCGTACCAAGTGATTCTTGAGTGTAGCTCACAGGTGTTCAACACAGTGCGATGGTTGAGGAACACCACTAAATAATGCAATCTGACGACAAAGTGATATCAGCAATGCAACACAAAGCAAGGAGGGCAGGATAACTGCTCTTTAAATGCAAGCAACACAGTGTGTGGCACAAACTGTGTAACAACTGTATAATTAATCTACTTAATTATTTGTCAAGCAAAATGCAAAGATATTACAAGTATCATAATGGCCCTGCAGTGTTATAGCAGTGCAGGAATAGAATATATTTTAGGTTCAACCAACAAATGGGGTATACTAGCACACTGTGGTGCACAACTGTAGTTAACACAATTAATCTTTACAGTAAACCACACATGGAATGAAGCAGGTATTTTAATGTCTGCACAGTACTTCGGTAATGTAGGTAAGCAGATCTGCTATAGAGAATCACACTATGGAATATCACTGTAGAATTAACTATTAATTATTACAGGAAAACAAAGCACTGAATAACACCCAATATTTTAATACTTCTACTCCAGTAATTGCAGGTAAGGGGAATGACTTTACCCTTAGTACGATTTAGAAAAGCTTTAATCAATAAAAGCCTATCGTGGGAAGTAATGCTGATAGTGCAATTAAACTGAAATAATATTGTTATTATTTATACGGTTGTTTGATTAAAACCATATAAATGTATATGGTAGTTTTATTGATTTGGGCGTTTGTTATATTATTAAATGTTTTTTTAATTGTAGTGTTGGCGTTGGGTACAATAGAAAGCAAGTGACTATTTATGATGGGCACCAGTAATGCAGGTGCTGGGGGATAAATCTCATTAAATATCCTGTCATAAACAATGACTTACACCTCATTGTAATTGTAATTGTAATTATTATTAATTGATTGTAACTATAATTAATATTCTATAACAAATATAAAAATATAACAGTATAATCTTAATTAATCAAATTGAAAAGAATAAGTGTTGATTGTTAAGTAGTTATTCATTGTATGTTGGTTCCAATCAATATAGGAAAGTTACATTTATTGTGCATCTTAGTAAATAATAAACAAAATATAGCAGTGAGGAAAGACTTAATCAAATCTGAAGATAAACAAGCTAATCTCATTGTTGGGTGTAATGTGTGTGTGATCCTGTGTTTGTGTATGTATATGTGCGATCCTGTATGTGTATGTGTGTTCCTGTGTGTATATGTGTGTGTGTGATCCTGTGTGTGTGTGTGTGTGTGTGTGTGTGTGTGTGTGTGTGTGGCAGCCTGTGTGGGTATGTGTATGTGTAATCCTGTGTGTGTGTATGTGTGTGAGCCTGGGTGTGTATGTGTGATCCTGTGTGTGTATATATGTGTGTGTGTGTGTGTGTGTGAGCCCGTGTGTGTGCTCACCTGCGTTCTTTTGCACAAGAAGGAAGAGTGTGAAATTAATGTGTTTCTGTTGTGTAATCCTACGTATGTGACCTGGGGACATGTAGCTTGTGTTTGCAATGCGTGGTGAAGCAGAACGATAGAAAGGCCCTTCGGAGGGGCGATTTAAAGGTACCACCGCATGGTTAGCCTACCGATAGAGTTATGGCAAAACTACTAGGTACTTCCAGTCTTCTAGTGTGTGAAATTAAAGATGGATATATGATGCCATGCTAACTTGTCAAAAACAACTTTTTTCTTTACACCAAAAGAAAGTGTAGATTAAATCACCAGATTATTGAAAGGAAGAGAAAGGTAAAGAAATCATGGAAGGCATGCAGAAAAGAGCCAATCAAAGTGTGCTGGGAGATCGGTCCAATCTGATCAGCCGAGCGATATTCCCATATCAATGTTTACACTAAACCAAATGCAGATGAGTCACTACACTACCAATGATTATTCTATCTTAAACTGCCCAGATGCACAGTCTTACTTTGAGTTGTGTGTTTTGTCCGCGGATTTGCTGAGCTGCCAAGGAAAATTCTTCCGATTCGCAACAGGAAAATAACGTCTGGCCGAAACGCGGCATGTGACTTCATATGTGCTGTTCGGTGTTTGCGGATTTGTCGAAGGGCAGCTCCTTCCCGGCTTGTGGTTTCTTCCGGAGGAATCCTCCTCGTCTCTGAAGAATAGAGAACGCTGTCAGTGAAGTCCGTGAATCAGATGCTTGTCCGCGCTTGGCGACTTGCTTGTTTTAAACGATGATCTCATTTTCTAAGTGGAATGCAGTCACGCTGGGGCCCGAGTGCAGAACAGAGTCCTTGAGTTTCCACTGATGAAAGTTCAGTTTCCTTCTTTTTAAACTGACCACCAGGTTGGCGATTGGCCAGAGAGAGCAAACGTGGGGTTGGTTTCACCCAAGTGAGGTATCACGTGTTTGAACATCCAGTGCTGTAAATGCAAGGGACTCTGTCTAGACACATGAAAGCCTGCCCTTCCTGTGGTGGTATGGTACTTAAACATGTTATAAACACAGAAACACATAAAAATGCACAGACAAACAGAAATGTGTGTACATTATACATACACAAACACACACAAACACACAGAAACGTGTGTACATTATACATTTTCAGACACACACAAACACAGAAACGTGTACATTATACATTTACAGACACAAACACACAGAAACATGTGTACATTATACATTTACAGACACACACACACAGAGAAACGTGTGTACATTATACATTTACAGACACACACACACATCTATGTGTAGAAACACAAAACACAGGTGCTTCTCTTAGATCTACACATACAAACACAAAACAAAATATGTGTGTGTGTGCTTTTACATGCGTGCGTGTGTGTGTGCGTGCTTGTGCATGCCGTGTGTTTGTGTGTGTGTGTGTGTGTGTGTGTGTGTGTGTGTGTGAGCATGAGTGTGCCTGTTGGTACTTTCGCAGAGTATCGTTCCTGATTCAGAATCCGCTGCACTGTTTAGTCTATAATGAAGGGTCCTGTTTAGAGTGAAGGAGTGGAGTGCAGGTATCAGTTTTCATAATGAACAGTCCTCACTGGCTTTAGACTGAACCGAACATGCTCAGCGTATTCTGTCTGTTCTGAAGATGTTGAATACTTTGTGCTGTTCTCTCTTTATTGTAGTCACTTTTTTCTACCCATGAATAATGCATGTATTCTAATGGAAAGGCCAAACCCTGCATGTGAATATACAGTGTTAATTGAGTGGTGGGTCGACATGCCCAGGCCTGAATGAGTGTTTGAGAGTGTGTCTGGAAACTGGTGAACACAGAGTTGCCCTGCCCAGTAGCAGAGGAGAGAGGAGGAGAGGAGAGGAGGAGAGGAGAGGAGAGGAGAGGAGAGGAGAGGAGAGGGGGGGAGAGTAGAGGAGAGGAGAGGGGAGGGGAGAGGAGAGGAGAGGAGAGGGGAGGAGAGGAGAGGGGAGCGGAGAGGAGAGGAGAGGGGAGGAGAGGAGAGAAGAGGGGAGAAGAGGAGAGGGGAGGAGAGGAGAGGAGAGGGGAGGAGAGGAGAGGAGAGGAGAGCTACCAAAGAGAGAGAGAAAGAGACAAGTTGTTTTGCTGGAAAGGTCATGATTTAATAGCAAGTGGCAGTAAAGGAATAATACCTGATGATTAAACAGAGGAACAAAAAAAAACAGAAGAAAAGAAATGATAGAAGATTAGTAATAAATAAAGAACAGACTGGCAAGGAGGATGAGAAGACATTTGAGAAGATGACAAAGGAAGGAGAAAAGACAAGAGCACTGGGGTGGTAATATAAAGTGACTTTGCAATTCTTTGTGCCCATAAGAAAAAGTGGCCGTGGGTAAGTTGGGGGAAAGGGTGTGGAGAGGTGGAAGTGAACGCTGGAGATTGTTAGCACTTCCAGTTTTAGAGGGGCCCTGTGAGGAAACCGTGATGGTACGCTCGTTTCTAGAACGATCTCTTTGGTGCCCTCAGAGAGGTTAAGGGCCTTATTGTTTCCTGGTGCTGCATCTCCACTTCACAGATCTGCCCCCAAACAGCAAAGAGAATGCAGAAGCATGTATGTGTGTGTGTGCGTGTGTGTGTGTTTGAAGCTGTGTGTAGCTGGTGCCACTGCTGCTGTTCAGATAGTGATCATCCTAATGGGATTGTGAAAGCCGACACCATGCTGCACGCCCCTGCTGTGAGAGCTTATCTCCTCGTACCTGCAGCACCAGCCACCAGCTCCCGACAGCTTCCCCCACACACACCCACTCACCACACCGGCGGGTCTCTTGTCCAGAACTGGGTGTGGTCGTGGTGGGGGCGGGGGGGAGGGGGGGGGTTCCTAGCTGCTGCCTTTCAGGGCTGGGTGGAGCGCCACGGTTAAAGAGACACACGCAGCCTTGTGGAAGACCAGGGAGAGTGGTACTGTGGGCTGGACCTGTGGCATCCAGGTGTGAGGGGCATGTATGTGTGTGTGTGTGTGTGTGTGTGTGTGTGTGTGTGTGTGTGTGTGTGTGTGTGTGTGTGTGTGTGTGTGTGTGTGTGATTAATGTGGTGGAGCACATTTCTAGTGTATCTGCTGTGAAGGGCAGCACTTTACCTGCAGAGAAAACGAATCGAAACAGCAGCTGGTGCTGGAGGAAGCAGCCGTCCATGGCTGTGACTCAATGAATCACACATCAGCTGGTGCACGGAAATATGGATAAGATAGAAACAAACAAATATGCAAACGTTTTCTCTCTCTCTCTGTTCTCTCTCTGGAACTGCTTTTGTTTTCACATGCTCTGCCTATCGTTATTTGGCTTTCTTTCACTCATTCTCTCTCTCTCTCTCTCTCTTTCACACACACACACACACACACACGTATGCACTGAAATGTGACCACAGCCAAATGTAAATAAATAAAAACTGCACTAGGCTTTGCTGAAGCAGGCTGATTCTGTAATTCCCCAGTGTGTTCACATTGTCATACATGCATTCAGCTTTGTTTATGTGCTTTTCCCTCCCTCTCTCTCTCTCTCTCTCTCTCTCTCTCTCTTCTCCCTCTATCCAACCTCTCTCCCAGGATGGTGGAATACTCCCTTGATCTCCAGAACATAAACCTCTCCGCTATCAGAACTGTACGTGTGCTTCGCCCGCTCAAAGCCATCAACAGAGTGCCAAGTGAGTTTCACGCGTGTGTGTAACGTGTGCATGCGTGTACAGCGCGTGTGTACTGTGTGTTCGTTCCCCGGGCACGCGTGTGCCCGCCAGCGTGCCCTCGTTACCCTGCCCTCCTGCTTGGTGCTAGTACCTGCCCTGAGACCGCCCCCTCTGCTTCCTGCCCAGCACACAGCCCCAGGAGTGAATTACGGCAGATTGGAAAGCTGTTAAAGCAGATTAGAACAGATTGGAAAATCGTTAGGGCAGATTAGAGCAGATTGGAAAGCCGTTAGCTCCAAGTCGTAGCCTGTGTCACAGCTAGATTAATCCCTCTTGTAATTAGGTGGAAAAAGTCCTGTTTTCTTACAGCTCTAGCGGTAACTCCAGCTTCTGGAGATCGCAGTCACCTGCACCAGTGTATGCGGCCGGTATTCCCAAGCTCCTTAAACGGCCGCCGTTGTAAATAATTCAGCGCACGCAGGTCGAGCTTCGAGCTTCATGTAATATAAATGCTGATTGAATTAGCATGCGTGCGGTTTTACTGCTAACAGGAACCGAAGAGGCTGTGCAGAGAACCAACGCGCCCCTTCCTCCGAACCCTCCCCCGCGGTCACGTGTGTCCGGGCAGTGAACGCAACGCTCAGTTTGTGCACCTTCCTGCCCTGCTCTACCCCTGTCAGCATCTGTCCCCAGCAGGCAGGGTAAAAGAAGCTTCAAGGGTAAAGGTATAAACCGGGAGAATTCTTGGAGGCTCTGCAGAGACCTTGGAGGAATAGTTGGTTTGTATTGATTTGTCAGACGAGGAATGAAGCTGGGAAGATGGCCCCTTCCGGTGGGACAGACACTGGTCTCGTTAGACCATAGCAGCAGGTTTGCTGTGTTCTTTCACCAACCATTACCCTCCTCCTATATCAGCCACTACGCATGCTCTCTCCCCCTCTGTCTTCACTCTCTCTCTCTCTCTCTCTCTCTCTCTCTCTCTCTCTCTCTCTCTCCCTTGCTCTCATTCTCCTACTTTCTCTCTCATCCAATTACGTGCGATGCAGTTCGTCTCTAATGAGCCGCCCGGGGCACAGGGCTGCGTTCCAGTTTGCGAGAGGAGAGGCGCCACGTGTGCCCGGCGATTCCCGCTCAGTTTAAGCCAGCGCAGCGAAACGGCACTTGCCCCGCCCACAGCTCTCTCTTCAAGACGCTGCCACTTCTCACACACCCTCTGTCAGCCCTCCATCACTCATTACTCCCTCTCAGCACTTTTCTCTTTTCCACTTAACTAGCTCTCTGTAATTCTCCCCCTCTCCCTTTCTCCTTCTCTCTCTAATTGTCCCTCTGACCCCCTATTCAATTCAATACCAGATAGCTTTATTTGGCATGACAGCATTATATTGCCAAAAGCTAATGTTTGTCATATTGCCAGTACACATTTGCCAAAGTAAAGGGAGATTTAAAGGGTAACAGTTTATTGCTGAGTATTTACTCATGAAAAATAACAATTGTCTTTGTCATAATAAAAATAGTAATCAGAAGATACAGTTAACTGTTTACACATTGTTAAGACTGATCGGGTTAATCGAGGTACGATTGTTGTGGTTAGTGATTCTCATGATGTTATTCATTTGGCAGTGAGAATTGCAGTGTACCTCTCTCTGAAGATTATCCATTAAAAAAAAAAACATCATTTTTTTTACATTTCAAAGCATTTAAGTACTTTGCAGGTCAATTGTTTTTTTTCTTGTGTTGATTTGAATGATTTGAAGTTCAGAAGAATGCACACCTCTATACCAACCTCACCTGCCGTCAGCATTTTTACGCCAGCGCGTTCTAGCAGCGTTTTATTCCTGCTCTTTTGATGGCTAGCTTGAGTCTGTACGAGGTAAAGATCTGTTGTTGGATCTTCTGATGTTGGACGGGTGTAGTTTTACTGTCATCGTGTTCCAAATTCTTCTCACACTATTTATGGACCATTATTTCTGACTTCTCTATTACTAGTTATATATATAACAGCTAGTAATACAGAAGTCAGGTTCATTAATAATCTTTTTGACCCTGTTGGACCTCACAGTGCAGAACGGGATTAACATCAGTCTTATTGCAACATCTCTCAAATCTAGTTGTAAAAAAAGACACTTCATTACAAATACATTACAACAATGTCAGTCTTGTACCGCTTGCTTACATTAACAAATAACAGTTTGTATTAGATTGAATTGCGTATGTCAGTATGTCAGGATACACAGCACCATGTCTAGTAAAGAAGTGCTTCTGTTTCCTTTAGCGCAGGGGTGTCTGAGTTTGGTCCTGGTTGGGTGTGTTTTTGGGTGATTCGCCTGCTTAAATACATCAGATTTCCGGTTCTCTGATGATGTATCCATCAGTCTCGGTGTTGATTATGTGTATTATATATTATATACATGTAACTACTTAAATGTAATATTATTTTTCCCTTTTGTGAACAATACAGTAAATCTCATTACCTGTAGTTTTTCATAAATCCCAGAACATGCTTCTTTTTTCATTATATCCCTATAGTATACAGTTATGTGAAGAAAATATTCAATTTTCAGAAGACAGAATCAAAAATATAGAACATACAGAAAATAGAACTTTAGAGAGAGATTGAGAACAACTGTACATACAAACTGCCTTAGTAGTTGTAAAGTAAGAACCTTGTGTACATAAGAAATTCCAGTCCAGCTCAAATACAGTTTTATAATGTCTCGAAATTGACTGAGGAAGACTGCAACAATTAAGCCATTATTAAATTGACATTATATAAATATACTGCGAATGCAGCCCTCTGCTGGTATACACAAGTCAATCAATAAATAATACATCAGTTAAATCATCAATAAAAGTGGTTTAAGATCAGATATGAAGAGAGCTGAAACAGAATAATGTAAAGGTGTCCTGAAATCATGGAAAGTGAAGATCTCACCAAAAGAGGAAGATTATTCCAATCAGAAGGAATTTTGTGCTGGAATGACCTGCGTCCCATTTCTTGGAAACTAAGGTGAAGAGACTGTATAAGAGTGAATATGAAAAAAAAAAGATTTGGGCTGCCACCAGTTAAGCTGTTCATTCATTAAACCACGGAGAGTTTCTATACAGACCTCAAACAAAAACTACATAGAGAATTACATACACCATGAAGAGGTGTTAGATAAGTGGAGATCAGACCTCAAACAAAAACATAGAGAATTA
>JAOYMR010000001.1:18918623-18926123 GCA_025802075.1 Tenebrosternarchus preto
AGCGAATCACCACAGTGTGAACAGTGATCAGTGACGTGGTCCTTACATTCCAGAGCAGTTACGTCCCAGAGCAGTTATGAGCATCACAAACAGTTCTGTCCATCATAGTGGAACTGTCTGCAGTTGGTTGCTGATCTCGAGGTGAGATGAAGCTTGTGGAAGTTCAGGGGTGGTGGGAACTAAACGATGCCTTGTTGAATGTTTGAGCAGCATTCTGGGAATGCACATATTTGGCTGTAAATTCAGCCTGAAGACCGAGGCTGGGGACACGGTGCCAGACAGGAAGAACTTTGACTCTCTGCTCTGGGCCATTGTGACCGTCTTTCAGGTAAGGAAACTTTATTACACCAACTGTTCTACATAATAGCGGGACACCAAAAACTTACTGAGTCACTAAAGGTCAGATGAAGTTGGAGCTGAACACGTTTAAATGTCTCTGATTAACTCTTTGTTCATAATTTCCTCATAACAGTGAAATATTACATTTAAAGCTGCTGTAAATAATTTACGAGATATTCTACTAAAATGTCTTTAAATCCTGATGACTATCTCTAAATTATGTACTCTAAGGACATCTGCTAGAACAGTTGCTCTGTAATCTGCAGTAAAACAATTGAGATCATTTCAAAATATGCAGCTGTATTAACCAAAGAGGGAGATTTTCTACAAGAAACCAGTCCTCTCTGCCTTGTGTTTGCGTAGCACATAGAGGGGCAGGTAAAGTGCTGAGTCTTTGAGAGGAGGAGTGCAGGAGAAATGACTGGGTATTGGGATTAGAGGAAGGGATGGACACCTTCAGTGCTTAAATCTGACTGAGGTGTCTGAAGTAAGAACTTTCCACTCAATTACAGCAGCTTTAGGGACAGTATGAACATCTGTGTTTACATGAGCAAGCATATGGTTCTTCTGATTTTCTTGATGTTCCTGTGGGAAAAAATGTATATATTTAATATATATATATTATATATTTGATTATATATGTGTGTGTGTGTGTGTGTGTGTGTTTGTAGATCCTAACTCAGGAGGACTGGAACATGGTGCTGTATAATGGCATGGCCTCCACTTCTCCCCTTGCTGCCCTCTATTTCGTGGCCCTCATGACCTTTGGGAACTACGTTCTGTTCAATCTGCTCGTGGCCATTTTGGTGGAGGGCTTTCAGGCTGAGGTAAAGCACATGCCTCAGGGCTGCTGGGTAATAGAGTTCTGTATTGGGTCTCATGTCTGAACCTTTCGGTACAGTTTCAGTAAGTGTATGTATGTGAATTTAGGGGTTACGGGATTGAATAAAATACAGTGTGGAGTGTGTGGAGGCGCACAGGAAAGGGCCAAGCCTCACTCTTTTGAGAGTCTATGGGGTCTAATGTGAAAAGAGCAAAGTCAGTTTTGAATGACCATGTTGATCCCACAGCTCACACAGCTGTCTGTATTCAACCATGATGTAAAAAAAAAAAATCCCACTTTAAGTGTCACTTTTACATCAAATATTCTGTTACCACAGAGGAAATCAAGAGGCTTTTACCCAATACTTGTTATTTTCTATGAGGTCTCAGGAGGTATCTGATGGAAGAAATTATTTTTTGACACACACATGGGCCTGTAAACTGGGCTATCCATGCAGGTAGGCCTACTCCAGGAGTAGGTTATCTCCCTCGAGAGCATAAAGAAGTGGGCTTCCAGGTTGTGGTCTACATCTAGTATGGAGTGCGAGCGAGGAACTGGTGCGGCAGCCGCCGCCAGGTCACCACGAGCGACGTGCCCATTAAAGATCGCTCACGGCTTTTTAGTAGCTTTTCCCCAATATCATCCCCATCTCATCTCACCACACTTCCCTCTCTCTCTCCTCCCTCTGTCTCTCTCTCTCTTTCTCTCTCTCTTCTCCTTCCTACAGGGTGATGCTAACCGGTCATACTCAGACGACAACAGGTCTTCCTGCAACTTTGAGGAACTAGAGAAAGAGAAGGATGCCCTACAGCTGTCAGGTACAGAGCTGGAAGCATCCCGGGGGCTTTGCTCCTGCCTCCCTCTGCCTGGACTCTGATAACGTTCACTCTCCTCTCAGACACGGGATGCCTGCAAGCATAGTTCTAGCCCTTGCTAAGATATTTATACTCATATTATTGTGCAAGTCTGTAGTTAACTGAATTATGCAATTAATACATTTGTAAAGCATGTGTAGCTATTCGTGGGATTGGTTTAAAAGCAGGACAGCTGTAGAAGTTTGTCTTGGTGCCGGGTGACATGAGACAGTAAGTGGTACAGGCATACACACAGCTGCTCAGCAGCTCCCAGCTGGCACAAGACAAACGTACAAGCTTCTCTGCCATAGCCTCCACTCAGAGGCTTCAGATGTTACTGAAAGCATGTAGTTTTAATAGGCATCTTGGAACGCTCAGAAACTTGTGCCTCACAAACAGGAAATGCTCTGTGCATCTTAGTGTGACCCCTTTTCTTCAGCAGGGTAAAGTCTTTTCCCACCCGAGACGAGACTGGCGAGAATAACCTGCCAATCTGTGCTCCTCTCCCAGATTCCAAAATCTGCACCCTGACCCCCAATGGGCATCTGGACCTGGGCCCGATGCCCAACGCCCTGGGCGTGTACCCCGCCGAAAGGTTAAGTTTCACCCTGGGATCCCGCAAGAGCAGCGTGACCTCCTTGGAGAGGGCCAACCCTGAGCAGAGAGCTCTGGTGAGCACTGGCATACAGGGTCCAAACGTCTGGTCTCCAGGAGCGCAGGGGAGGGGTGTGACGGTGTTCTTCAGCACCGCAAATCGCCTAAAACCCAAACACAAAGGAGCCTGTAATTAGCCGTCATCTCTGCATGTATTAGCATTTAACACACCATTAATAGGACACTTACGTAGCGCTCGGAAGCCTATAACTAGCCATTGGCCGAGCTCTGCGTTAGCATATGTGCGGGAGGTTGTTGAGCAGGCACTCAAGAAGCTGAGTGCAACTTGATACGACAAGCACTGCAATTATTTTCTAGTCTGAAAGTGCAGTAATTGATAAAGAAGGCTGATCCGTCATTGGAGGCTCTTTAAAGCAAGTGGCATTGTGTTCTCCTTCTGCCCCCAGTGTCCAGGCCGCGGCTCCCTGTACCAAAACTGGGGCTGCCCGGCTCCCCACGGCCCATGGAGCCGCAGGTCCAGCTGGAACAGTCAGGTGCGTCCCTCGCGCAGCCTGGCCTTGGGGACGGGCGCGGGGGGCAGCCTGCGGGTCCACAGCTCCGGCTCTCGCCCAGCCGAACAGGAGTCGCTCTTGTCTCCTCTGCCCGTTCCCTTGCCCCCGCCCCTCCTCTCCCGGCAGTTCCTCCCACAGAGGGACCGGCGCGCCCTCTCCCTGGAGCTCCCCGAGCTGCTGCGGGTGCCCAGGCCTCCAGCACCCCCGCTACACCCACGGCAGCGCAAGAAGAGTCTCTCCGGAGGCCTGGGAGACGGAGGCGAGCACCAGGACTGCAACGGCAAAACCCCCATGGCGCAGCAGCAGATGCTGAGCGAGGTCTTCCCCGAGGTCAACACACGCAAGGACAGGGAAGACCTGGAGGACGAGCTCGACTATGTGAGTGTGTAGCCCTGCAATCTAGTATGGAGGTGTCCACCCCTGTTCCTGGAGATCTGTTTGACAGATCCCACACACCAGGGTCTTTTATTAAGAGGCTACAGAAGGTCTTGATTAGCGGAACTCTTCAGCTGCAATGCATCACCAGCACTAGAGTTGCATACATGATGCGTGATTTGAACCAAAAGTTGATGTGCACCAAAACAAATGCTTTCTACACTAAATATGCATGACATTATCTAGTCTTTGGTGTGTTACCCTACCTGATTAGATTAAACTAAACCTGTGAGGCATATTCATCCTCCGGGTCGGCCTTGATGCATACAGTGCCACAGCTGGGTGGGTTCCTTTCTTCTCTTGAGGGATGCTTCAGAGTGGTGCCCTCTTCACAAGCAAAGGAACCAAGCAAACGACGAGGCGGTCGCGATTAATGTTGGCGTCGAGGAGGAGGGATGACAGATGGCAGTGGGCTTCACACATTTTAATTTACACCCCTCTCCCATTTCTGTATGCAATTAAGGACAACGTTATGGTTCCTCCAGGGGGACAGGAGTCATAGGAGGCCATTGTTTCATAAATGGCCTGGCACTCAAGTGCATTTGCAGGCGTTTGTTCCCTCGTTAGTCGCTCCAGAATGAATCCCAGCTTTCACGACGAAACCGAGCCATCCATGCCTTCCCAAAACACGGGAACTAAACTAAAGCTTTACCTCAACACACAGTAACGCGCTGGTTGTTGTTGCTGGACAGAGCTTGTGCTTCCGGATCCAGAAGATGATCGAGGTGTACCGGCCGGACTGGTGTGATACGCGTGAGGACTGGTCCATCTACCTCTTCTCCCCACAGAACAAGTTAGTCCAGCATCCCATCTTTTATAATGTTACCAGCACTGACATAACAAACGGTGAGAAACCGCTTTGTTCTCTGGAAATATTTCATCAGCGGTAGTGAAGATATGAGATGTTATTAGTTGTTCAATAGGATCAATAGGATCTTCTGGCATGAAAGAAGAGAACAAATCTTTTTGTTGATATATGTTGTCGAATATGTAGATTGTCATATAAATCTGCTACAGAAATAAGAAAATCTAAAGAAATATATATAATATATAAGAATATAGACAATATGTCCCATATTGTTTCACTTGGTAATGAAGTAACAATAATAGATGCTGTTTATATACACCAATGGAGTCCCGCTGGATTGTGACAGATTGTCTTGGCTAAACGACGACAGTCAGTAAGATTATAGCACACTGGACAAATTCCTTTTTTTAGCCCAGTGCTGTAGGCATAGACGCTTCTTCTGACCACTGACACACACACACACACACACACACACACACTCTCACTCACACACAGAGCAGATCAATAGTCGTGATGAGCTGGCAGTTCTTTAGAGAGTGGTTTGATTAGGATATTGATCAGCGACAGTGAGATAGTAGTGGGTAATTCCCACCCCCTGTGTGACAGCCTTCTGGGTTTTTTTTTTTTTTTTTAAAGCAACACCTGAGTCAGTAAATGAGGAAACGTCTTCAATACACACAGCGTATATACGTGAGCTGATGCGCTAATGTGGGCCACCTCACCTGGGGTCAAGGATAAGCTGTGTAGGAAAGTGGTGCTACAGTTCAGACTCAAATTTGGTTTCAAATTTGGTTTGCAAGGAACATGGGAAAGCTGAGTCTGAGGTTGTCATTGGTGGTGTCTGCCCACAGAAGTACCGCTCAATCCTTGTGTTCTCTGATGACAGATATATGGGTACTGAGAACTGGAGATGCTTAAGGACCTCCTTCGCTTTTATTGTCTGCTGAAATTCTTTGAAAAGTGTCAGTTGTAAAACTTTGTCGGGAAAAAAAAAAAAAAAAGAAATCTTGTCAGTGCTGCTAACAGCGTGAATGATGTACTGTAAAGGATTTACACTCTGGTCTTTTTACTGTGTACAGATACAGTGTGTTCTTATTACTGTGTACAGATACAGTGTGTTCTTATTACTGTGTACAGATACAGTGTGTTTTTTTTTAACTGTTTCTCTTCTTCCTTTTCATTATTATTCCCTCTTTCATTCTCTTTCTTTTCGTTCCTTTCATTTTCTGTTTTCTCCTTCTTCCCCCACTCTTTGGTGCTCAGGTTCAGGCTGTTGTGTCAGTCAATCATAGCCCACAAGCTGTTCGACTATGTGGTGCTGGCCTTCATCTTCTCCAACTGCATCACTGTAGCTCTGGAGAGGCCCAAGATCCTCCAGGGCAGCTTGGTAAGCCTGTGTACTTCTCTCAGACATTCGGAACCATGCAGATGCAGCGTTGGGGTTTTCTCATGCCTGGTATGCTAGGGCACCTCATGAAATGCTAAAGGATTGCTGTGCGGTCAAATGAGGTCAGTTAGAGAAGGAACAGGATGCCAGTGCTGGTAGTGAAAACAGTGACTTCACACAGTGCTGCTGGTGGTGAAGTCCCTGTGGTGACTCTGCGAAGTCCTTGAAATTAATGCATCAACGTATATGGTGAATTAGCAGTAAGCGAAAGTTTTGATATCTGTCACATTCTACTGTTACAGTAATGGTATCCCAGCTCACGTGTCTCTAGTTTTATTTGATCTGAATATCTTGAAAAGAAGTGGTAACAGTGGTATTTGTGAGTGCCACCAAGAGGATGGACACTGTACTACAAATGAGCCTTAAACTGTGATGTTTTTATTTGGGGATTGTTTACCATATCTCTTTAACCAACAGTCCTTTCTTTTGGTCACTTTTTGTTCACCCTGCCTTAGTCACTTCCTGCACGTGAATCTCAGAAGAAGCAGAAAACACACTTTTACATTTGTGTTTATATTACCCTCTCTGGTCTTCTCTCTCTCTCTAGGAGAGGGTTTTTCTCACCATCTCAAACTATGTCTTCACTGGCATCTTTGTGGGTGAGATGACCCTAAAGGTAAATACACCATGATTTCAACCTTCTCCTGCCACCATCTCAATGATGTTAGTGGTTGCAAGACAACCATAAAAGTTACCGACTTATAAACTATGCTGGTAATATCACACTGGTCTTTAATGTTCAGCCAGACTTTTAGTCATAAACTCAATGTTGTGTGTCAGCACTATCCTATTTAACCTCACAGGCAGCAGCTAGAAGCAGTTCACATTTAACGCGTTTGTGGATGTTAAAAATAAAGCCATCAAAATGTGTTTGAAATATTTAAGGCCATTATTACTTCTCTGTGCAACCATATAGGATCTCAGTGATAGATTTATATGAGAACTGTTTTAAAACGAGCAAATATTTTCATCAGGAAAGCAGGTTAGGACATTACGATGATTTTGTAGACGCAAGAGCCCAGAGTAGCGTAAACGGAAAGGCGAGGTGAGAGTTGTGAGGGTTCAAGGAAACCTGGACACACACACACACACACACACAAGGCCCAGCGCTGAGAGTCACACTCTCCCACACCACCGCCAGAGTTCACGTACGACTCCTGTCACAACTGTGGGAGCTGGGCGTACGTGCGGAGGGTGTCGGGGGGTGTGGACAGTAATGGGCAGAGCAGGGTGACGGCGGGGGGAGGTGCCGTCGCGCGGCAGGCGCGGTTGTAGCCGGCGCGGTTGCAGCAGGTGGTGGAGGTGGCAGGTGCAGCTGTTGCCGTGGTAACGGCACGCGACGCATCTGCACCTCTTTCAGCTGCAAAGAATGGGATTCACTCCTCCCGTTTGCCTCCTTCGCACATTCAGCCTCTCCACCCGTCCTTGCTAGGGTGGGGTTAGCTGAGTTTGCTGGCTCTCTCCATCTCTCTCATGGCGAGCAATTAAGCAATGCTATTAATTAGAGACAGTTTTCCTCTCCCACTTGCAGGCAGCCTCTCAGCCAGGCCTCATCTATTCAGCTCTGCGCGCTTGGCACATGTAGGCCGACCATTATGTAACCCAATCAATTATTAAACAGTGCAACA
>JAOYMR010000001.1:18928623-18931175 GCA_025802075.1 Tenebrosternarchus preto
AGACTGTAAGATGATATGGAATATTATGCATGTTTCTTCTCCACAGAGCCCCACGGCAGCTCTGTCCACCTCGCTAATGGAGGTTGGAGCAGAATCAGGCTAACGCTTACAGCAGGCCTTTCTAACCAGGGACTAGAATAACAGGCGAGGTGGAGTTATTCCGCCTGTATCTCGACCATCTCCTCGTTTGGGAAAAATTGTGTCCCATTGGGCTGGGAGCAGCCGAGTGTCACCTGCTTGGCAGTAATCTCCTCCCCGTTTGTGTTCCCGCCTCTCTCCACATCTCTTCCCGTCTCTCTGAGCAGCCCGTCATCAACAACAACCCGTGGATGCTGCTGTACTTCATCTCCTTCCTCCTCATCGTCAGCTTCTTCGTGCTGAACATGTTTGTGGGCGTGGTGGTGGAGAACTTCCACAAGTGTCGGCAACACCAGGAGGTGGAGGAGGCCAGGAGGAGGGAGGAGAAGAGGCTCCGTCGCATGGAGAAGAAGAGACGGAGTAAGGAAGAAAGAGAGAGAGAGAGAGACAGAGGGAGGGGGGTAGAGAAGATGAGATGCAAAGAGAGGGGAAAGAGAGAGAGAGAGGCTAAGAGGGAGAGGGAGAAAGCCTTCAACATGGTAAACAGAAATTAGTTCCAGTAATTAGAGTACATCAGCCAATTAAGGTTTGCTAGTCTATACTTGTCACAGTCACAGGAATGACGTGCATTTTTAACTGCTGCCAAACTGAGTGCATTTACTGAATGCTGCTAAATGTATTTGCTTCTGCAAAAAAAAAGTCTTTATTAAATTTTTCATTGTTTATTTGATTACTTATTTGATTATCCACATCGTAAAATATGCTTTAATGTGTAATGTCTTTGAGCGTAATTCCTTAATATACATCTTAATGGGCTGCACCAGGTACAGAGGGGCAGGAATGCTCACTCATGCCTTACTGCTGCTCCTCGTCTTGTTGACAGAGGCCCAGAAGCTCCCCTACTACTCCAGCTATGGCCACGTCCGCCTGATGATCCACACGCTGTGCACCAGCCACTACCTGGACCTCTTCATCACTGTCATCATCTGTGTGAATGTGGTCACCATGTCTTTGGAGCACTACAGCCAGCCTCATGTAAGCCCTGCCCCTCAGCCTCTCCTCCAGCCTGCCCGCCAGTCCCTGCCCCTCAGTCTCTCCTCTAGCCTGCCCGCCAGCCCCTGCCCCTCAGCCTCTCCTCCAGCCTGCCCACCAGCCCCTGCCCCTCAGTCTCTCCTCTAGCCTGCCCACCAGCCCCTGCCCCTCAGTCTCTCCTCTAGCCTGCCCGCCAGCCCCTGCCCCTCAGTCTCTCATCCCACCTGCCCGCCAGCCCCTGCCCATGCCCGCCCCTCGGCTTGTGCCCGCTTGTCCCCCCCAGCCCATCTACCCGTCTGCCTACCAGCCTGTGCCCTCCTGCCCAACAACCCCTTTTCCCACCTGCCCACCAGTATGTGCCTGCCTGTCCACCAGCCACTCCCCCTGTCCACCAGCCACTCCTCCTCTCCACCAGCCACTCCTCCTCTCCACCAGCCACACCCCCGTCCACCAGCCACTCCTCCTCTCCACCAGCCACTCCCCCTGTCCACCAGCCACTCCTCCTGTCCACCAGCCACTCCTCCTGCCTGCACAGTTGATTTCAGTGTAGTATTTTCATTTACAAATGTTCCATTGTGCTATACATATGTGTATATTTATACTAACAATAAACGTAAATAATCTAGAGCTACCTGGAGTCATTTTAAAGGAACACAAGGTGTCCATGTCTAGGAATTAACTCTGTTTCCGATTCCTGTTTTATAGAGACTTCCTGTCTCTGACTCTCTCTCTCTTTTTTACCCATCTCTCTCTCTCTCTCTCTCTCTTGCCTTCCACCCAGTCCCTGGAGATCACTCTCAAGTACTGTAATTATTTCTTCACCAGCACCTTTGTGCTAGAGGCTGTCTTGAAGCTCATTGCATTTGGTGTTCGCCGTTTCTTCAAAGACAGGTACTGCACGTGTACACACACACACACACACACACCTCCTTCTCTCTCGCTCTGTCCTCCTCCTTGGGTTCAGTAGGGTCTGATGCTGGTACACTGTCCCACACCTGCTTCGTTACTGTCCTTATAGCCTCATAACCCAGGGGGCGTGGCCCTGCATAACCTAGCCCCGCCCCTAATGGTAATTTGGCCGAAGGCGGGGGTCTGGAGGTCATGCAGCCATCTGGGAAGAGGTTGTCTGTTAATTGTCTTACCGGTAATCGCACTGTGCTAAACGCTCCCACGAGCTCTACATCGAATCCCCAGACTACCTTCTCAATCTGGACTGGGTCTGGGAAAAAAAAAAACCTCCCCCGAGTGCTCAGAAGACGACATGGTGCAGTGAGGATGGGGCTGCTGTGTGAGAGACTGATATTGAAATTCTGCAATATGTCGTGAGCACTATGAGAGTCATGTCGTGTGTGTATGGGGGGGGGGGGGGGGTAACCTGAAGTCCCACACCCTTCTAGATAAAAGTTAAAAGGCCAGGAATTGCAGTGTGTTAACATGCAAAC
>JAOYMR010000001.1:18946119-18959523 GCA_025802075.1 Tenebrosternarchus preto
AGAGAGAGAGAGAGAGAGAGAGAGAGAGAGAGAGAGAGAGAGAGAGAGAGAGAGAGAGAGAGAGAGAGAGAGTGTGGAGGAAAGGAACAGAAAAAGAAAGAAAATGACAGAAGATGAGAGAAACAAAAGAGGAGAGAAAACGAGTGAGAGAGAGAGAGAGAGAGAGAGAGAGGAAAAGGAAAGCTTTGCTTCTCTATTGGGCATGTGGGCTAATCTGATAGGAACCATTGATCTTCTCCATAACCTCGGCATCTGCAGTGCTCTCTGGCTCAAAGAAGATGGGGAGACGAGAGACCTCGTTAAGGAAGCCCTCGTTTAGAGACTCGACACACCCACTCGCTTTGAGTAATGGAGCCCTGTGGACTATGCCACATGTGTCCTTAGAGCAAGCTAAACTACCCCCCCCATATGCCATGCCACCTGTCCATACTACACTTCCACTATGTAAGGGTAGGAGAAGCAGATTGTAGCTACTGTGTGAGATGTTTTCTAGAATGTTCTTGTGAACAGGTGTTACAAGGTCAAACACTTACCAAAAGCAGTAGGTTCTTAGTGATTTTAGCCAATTGCAGCTTTAGATCTTCAACCCCTTTAACAATATACTTTATTGTTTCAGTTCACTTTGTTGAATAAGTAATACTCGTATTTCCCCTGCAGAATACATTTACTAACAAAGGTTTGGAAATTACGGGGGGGGGGGTTGCTTCACCTTAAGCCACCAGAAATATATTTATCTAACTCAGCTAAGTATCAGCACAGTCAGGAGAACAGCATTGAAATTCTGGTTGTTTCTAGTTTGAGGCTTGTATGTAAGTTTGCTATGCCTGGTTCCTGGCATTATGCCATGTATAAAAGACTCTTTTGTATATAGTTGTTTATTGGTATAAAGGAATCCAAAGCAGTCTGCCCTGGTTACTTAACGAGGGGCCGTTGATGTAGTAAACACAGTTATTGGGGAAATAAAGATTACCATTAAATAACACCAAATTGCAAGTTAAATTGGTCACTAAATTGAATACTGCTAATTATTCAGATTTGCACTTGTCCTAGCATTTGTATTAGTATAAAATTCACCGTTATGGCTAATTAGTATGTATTTTTTTTTAAATGTACATTATTTTAATGAAAGTATGATATCTGGGAGCTCTGATGTCTAAGTAAATGTGCCCTTCCTATAGATGGATGTTTTCCAGATGAGTGTAAGGATTTGATGCTCTATTACAGATCTGCGGGGCCATTTTAGATATTCAATTCCACATCTCCAGTGAGAAACTAAATGCGTTGGTGTCGGACTTGACTATGCTGTGCGTTTGGGTGCTGGTGAGTCATAGAGCACTAAAGTGTTCATGTTTGGTCTGAGTGCCCTGGTGTGTTTGACTGACTGATTGATTGATGCATTGATTTAGAAACAAGTGTAAGTGATTAAAAATCACCTCCTAATAGTACTGAGGGGAGATAAAGTATTTGTTAAAGCGTCTGCATTTGCCAGAGTAATGTGCAGCTGTAGAAAGAACTGCCAAAGAAATCCATAATTCAGTACCACTTCAGAATATGACGACCATAAAACTACCTCAATAGGATCATCTTAAAGGGTTTATGAATGCATTAAAAGTCATCTTATTAATGATTATTAATTAGCTGTAAACTCTTTAAAAGTCATTACTAAACATTGATGTGGTCAGAAATGAACATCCAAGCTAATCCTGTGATGTTTCATGAAAAATATCTAATGATGATGTCAGATGTAATGCTGACTGAAGGAGACATAATAACAAGTGGAGCTAAATAGCCAGTAAGATCTGAGGTTTAACAGTAGAGATTTGACAAACAGTTCACTAGTTTCCATTTTATTTATTTAACTGTTTATCAATTATTTTAAAATCATTAACAATTAATAACCATACCCATTAGCAATAAGTAAAAGTTTTCATTTATTCATAAACCTTTTATAGGGGTAGTTTGTTAAGTGGTATCTGTAATTCAAACTCTGTGTGTGTGTGTGTACTTGTTCGTCAAGAAAAAAAAATGTTTGAATGAAATGCTGTCAACCGTATTATTGAACAATGTTTTTATAAGGTTTTCAGAATAAATAAAGGTGTTTACAAGGGCTTCAGAGTAAATAAATGTGTTTCTAAGCGTTTAAGAGCACGGCTGACACAGCACTGTACGTTCAATGATAAAAACATAATTCAGTTTGGTTTTTTCACTGATTTTACTGCATTTACTGATTTAATGTGTACCAATGCAGTGCATTCAGCATGAATTTATAGGGTCTGACCAAGCAGCCCCCCCCATCCACCCTGTACACCCTGATCTGGAGTAATGTTCTTGTGTTCCAGGAGAACGTGTGGCTGGACAGCGTCTCTCTGCTCATGATTGTTCAGTAGACCCTGATCTGGAGTAATGTTCTTGTGTTCCAGGAGAACGTGTGGCTGGACAGCGTCTCTCTGCTCATCAAGGACTCTTTTGAGGGGGAGATGCTGTTGATTGACAACCTGTCGGGCTCTGTCTTCCTACACTACTCCTCCCCACCACTGTGCAAAGACTGCAGGCGACACCCACCAGAGGTATGTCCCCGCCCCTGGCCCGCCCCTTGCTCACACCAAGACATCGCCAGGCACTCATGGAATTCTAACTCTAAATTATTAATGTTGGTTTGTTTTTCTGTTGATGTTTATTTATTGTTTTTTGTTGTTGTTTTACTTCATAAGAGAGTTTTCTTGTCTGTTAAGTCTATTCACTACACATCATTGTAGTATACTGGGGGGATAGTTCACCCACATTACTGTTTATTCAGCACTGTAAGCAGTTTGCCCTCATAAATGGAAGTTACTGGAATTCTGCTTACTTGTTCATAATTTTTGAGCTTGCAGTCCTGACATATAAAAATTCTTGTTGGCTCACAATGTGCAGAGTAAATCCTGGCAGACCTGAATGCAGCATTTATTGTAATGTGAATACAAATAAACTTTATACACACGGTGACTACTGGCACAACAGCCTACGTGTAAAGCATCAACAGGAAAATACTGTAACGTGTATTAAATACACTGAGTTATCACTCCTGTAACTACAAGTACTCTGCTCTGTAATGACATAATGGAGTGCTATTCACTTTACAGCCAGTTGTAAGTTGTAATCCACGACTGCTGGTATCCCTCTTGTCCTGTGAAGATACGGAACTGACTGTAATAACCTGTAACCACGTATGCTGCGTTGATCTTTACTGGATTCTGTCAGAAGTGACCTGGTTTTGTCCAAAGAGAGCAGGGGTTGGTTAGATGCTTTGAAAATTCGTTTATACCGCAAATGCACGTATTAATATTCTGAGCACGGCACAAAGCAGTGTTTATGCATTTGTATATACATATGCACAAAAAAATCTAAATATCACCTGCTCGTTAGTTTAAAACAGGTCTTTAGTGAAAGAGGCCACTGCAAACGTGGCATAACTGTGGAGAGGATACAAGAACTGACCAAAACATCATTAGTAACACAGTTAAAGACTCAGTGTGCCTAATAAATGGATAACCATGTTATTAAACAGCATTATGTCCATTACACATATCTACTCGCACTTAATAAGAATGAACCTGCATATATGTGTTTAATGACATGTGCACACTGAGTCCCAGTTGTGTCCATCACCATGGCGGCAGGAGAGAGATGAGTTGGGAAAAGTCATTAAATCTCTAACCTCTTTACCCATCATTTCTCCTTTCAGCTTGTCTGCAGACCATATCAATCCATCAATCTGCCCTCTCTCATCTCCATCTGCTTTCTGTTCTGCTCCGATTTATGGAGTGTCTCTCTCTCTCTTTCTCTCTCTCTCTCTCTCTCTCTCTCTCTCTCTCTCTCTTCCACTCCTCTCCCTTTCACACTCATTACTCACGTTTTATCAGACCCTCTTGTCGGAGGCACAGGCCACGCCCAGCCCAGGTAGCTTACAACTCTTACGATTCCTGTTCAGGATTTCGAGCCACGGAGATCCGCTCTGGGCTCTTTACAGCCCGCAGACCTGTTGATCGGTGCCTCGACAAAACAAGAGCCCAGCGGTAGAACCACAAGGGTCACATGTGCAAAATGTTTCCTAGCAACACGTTAACCTTTACTTGCTCTCTTGTGGAGCAAAGTTATTTCTGTGCTGGTTGGGGTTGTGTTCTGGCAAACCCTGGCCAAGGTTGGGCTTTTTCTGTTGTGGTGTTTTGTATTGTTTTTTGGATTTTTTTTTTATAGCACCACAACCACTGTAAGGAAAGGGAACGTGTTGTAGAGCTGGAAGAGATGTGGATCTGAGGGTGTACGTTCACTCTCGCTTTTCCTGACAGGAGATCCACATGGCCGAGCTGGAGCAGGTGTCCCTGCGCTCCGAACAGCTCTCGGACAAGTCCTCGTCCCCGGCCCTGCCGGACGACCTCAGCCTGGATGAACAGAGCATGTATCATCTGGTGGTGAAGGAGGCCAAGGTGACCCAACTAGCCCACATGTTTCCCAAATATCAGACCTTCGTAACCCACATAACCCGTCCCAGAGATATGCTAAGCTAACCGGTTTACCTCCGTTTATACCCCCTCAAACTATTCAGAATCCCCTGTTGTGGAAAGAGGTTTTAATGGAGGTTCTTTTGAATGTAGTCTTGCTACTGTGCTATACAATGCATCATCCACCCCTGTAAGAGACTTTGGCACAGACCAGGAGCGAACAGGTGCTGGTTTTTCTTCTCTCTGACATAATCTCTTAAGGCTCTCATTGTTGGTTCTTAATGACACCTAAGTGGCCTAAATGGCCATGGACCCAGCCTAATTAGAACCGGGAAATGAAACGAATAAATCCTGCGGACCCAGAGGGGGTCACTGATTGGATGGCTTTACCGCTGTGCAGTACCCGAGCGTTACACACACGGTGGAAGAGTGAGAGAGCACGCAGGACAGAATAACCATTTTTACCTTTGCCATTTTTGTCCATTTGCAATAAATCCATTTGTGCCATTTTTTTTCTTAATGAAGCCAAACTGTAGGAAGCTCTGTAAGTGAGATGTGAAGTTCTCTAACAAGAACTGGTGTAGTAGAGGTTTAATAGCTGTGCTTTGCGCCCACCGGCAGCGGTGGCAGAGCCTTGAAGAATGTCATTAGACATTTCGTTCAGCCGCAGCACAGGGAAGAAACTGGAGGTTTGCGCTAATGCTAAGTGCCTCGTACTGGGTTCTCTCTCGCCACGCAGGAGGACAGGAGGCGCGGGGAGCCGGAGGAGGCAGCAGAGCAACAACTCCCACAGGGCCACAGCGCTGGGGCCGAGGAGAGGCCCCCGGGGGCCGAGGACGGAGCCTGGAGGAGCCCGCGTCCTCGCATGCCTGCTCGACACGGGACAGGTAAGACCAATGAATCCTCCACAGGCACGGAACTGTAGAATGCAGCAGGTCAGGAAAGGTCAGGTAAGGTCAGGGGTTGAGGAGGAGGAGTTTAACGGGAGCCAATGAAAAGCAAAGGAGCACAGCATACGGGGTTAGGGTGTGACCTGCTGGTCTCTGTCTTCCTGCAGGTGGCGCACCATGTAGCGGCCGCGGCGGTGGGGATGAGGCCGGGGGTCGGCGAGGTCCCCGGGCTTCGTTTCCCCTCCCTGCAGAGTTCTTCCACCCAGTGACAGCTGCCCTGCCAGCTCCCCCCAGGCCTCGACTGGGGCACAAGCCCCGTGGTCTCCGGATGACCTCCCCAGCGTCCTGGGCTTCCTTACGCTCCCCTGGGGCCAACAGCCAACTGCTCACCACACAGGTAGGACACATGCTGGCATGAATAGTTTAACAATGTCTACCATCCAAGTGTGAGTAAAAACTGAAGCAAACTGTTGTGAGTAATTATAGGTGAGCTCTAGAATTGGCTTTAGAGATTTTGTAGTATTGTTGTATTCTTGTAGCTCATGCCCTCATCTTCTGCTTTTTCTCTGGTCGGGCACCTTCTCAGTTTGCGTCTCACAGCGATTCATCCCTGGCCACTGGCAGCTCGGAGGGGAGCCTGCAGACCACCATGGAGGAAGGGCTCAGCTTTAGCATCTCGCCTCCACAAGACCCCATGTTCTCCCTGGAGCAGCTGGAGCCGCCCTCCGGCTCCAACAACCCTTCCACACAGACACTGAGACCTGCTCCTCCAGTCACCTTTGGCCTCCACACCACCAGGGGGCACCAGCGCAGGCAGAGCAGTTACGGGGACAGCAGTGGCCCCGGAGATGCGTGGCAGGGCTCCGTAGACCCGTCGGACGAGGATGCGGCAGTGCAGCGGTGCAGCTCTAGCCAGGCCTGCAACAGTGAACAGTTGTCAGAGACGCTCAGTAGCCTGTCCCTAACTTCCCTGCTTTTGCCCAGCACTCTAGTGCCCCCGGTGGTGAAGAAATGCAACAGCACAGGCAATCTGGAGCAAGGGGCAGGCCCAGCCTTTGGAAAAGAGGGAAAACAACTGTTTGCAGAAGATGCCCAAGAATACCTCACTCCTTCCTGGATGGAGGGCAGGGGTGAGGCCAGAGAGGAACATTTGGAAGGTTCGGGAATTGAAGGAGAAAGTATGATCCAAGTTACAATGGTCCGCTCCCGAAAAAACAGATGAAACTGCCTTTGCTTAGATTTTTTTTGCCATCCCACTCTCAAAGGCCCACCACTCTACCTCTCTGGGGTTCTCTTTCTTGTATTGTTTTTTTTTTTGGACATGATGTCCCATGCCAACTTTTCCCAAACAAGAAAACACATCTTGATCTCACTCTCTCTTCATTTGTGGCCTGTTCCCATTTCGTGTTTACTTGTGGGAGTGGCCTGCTCCTGCCTGTGCCTGTGGGCTGAGGATGGGTGGGGCCAGAGTGGAGAGACGGGACGCTCGTCCTTTTGGAATGACGGCGTCACTGGACGACACGCTTCGAAACAACCGCTGGTGGATCCTGACAGCCGAGTCAAATGAAGGAGCGTAGTTGGAGTTGAAGGAGCGTAGTTGGAGTTGTAGCAGTTGTATAAGGATTTAACCGTCCTCACTTATGTTTTAGTGGATTAAATGAGGTCAAATTCTAAATTCAAAACAAAAACACCCAGAGTAGCTGCAGTTAAGAACCTTCACTTCCTGTAGAAAGGGCATGCAGATTCACAAAGTACCATGTGAAAGTTGCAGAGTTTTGGAAATATAAGAAGTTAACCACGTTTGCATGCAGTGTTGCGTGTGTGTGTGTGTGTACGCCTGTGTTCCTGTCTCGCATGTGTGTATGTGTGTACGCCTGTGTTACTGTGTCACACGTGTGTATATGTGTGCGTACACCTGTTTTCCAGTGTCACACGTGTGTGTGTATGTGTACACCTGTGTTCCAGTGTCACACGTGTGTGTGTGTGTGTACACCTGTGTTCCAGTGTCACACGTGTGTGTGTGCGTGTGCGTGCGTACACCTGTGTTCCAGTGTCACACGTGTGTGTGTGCGTACACCTGTGTTCCAGTGTCACACGTGTGTGTGTGTGTGTGCGTACACCTATGTTCCAGTGTCACACGTGTGTATGTGTGTGCGTACGCCTGTGTTCCAGTGTCACACGTGTGTGTGTGTCTGTGTGTGTTGCATGCATGCGTTGTTGGGAAGGGGAGACTGAGATTCCTGTTCATGGGCTCTTGAAGCTCAGCTTGGTCACATGACACAGAACACATGTGAAAGACAGGGTCAAGCAGGCAGACTCACCCTTGGCTGGAATTACTGGGGGGGGGGAGCAGGATGGATGGGATGAGAAAGGACTAAAAGTCAAGCAATCCACACTGAAGGAGGACCAAAGGGGGAAATGTTTAACTGCCTGTCTCTGAAAAAACAACATTTAAAAAAATAAATAAATAAATAAAAAAATAGCGGGTAGAGGGAGAGAATCGTCTGCATGAAGGCATCTTTAACAAACAAGCTGATATTTTAAACACACAACCTTATGAAGATGTCAATGCCGGATGATGATAGTGTTCTTTTTATTCAGATATTTTTTTATAAATTGGAGCATTACTGCTGGTTGGAGGTAAAGGAGACTGGGGGAGTCCATATGTCATGGTTGCCTTGTTCCTTACGCCATCCCTAATGTTGCTCTGCCTGGTTTGAAGCTGCTTCCTGCAAGTGACTTCCAATTTTATAACTTTGGTAAGGGGAGGGGCTTTTGTATGTGGTTAAAAAAAAAAAAAAACAGCAAAAAAAAAAAAGGACTGAGAAAAGACACGAAGTGGATTTTTAAAATGTGGATTGGAGTTGCTCTGGAATTTTGGAGGTATTATGAATAAGTAAAGAAGAATAGAGTGTCTCCTGCCTTGCATCACTGGAGGACAGCTGTGACCATCGCAGCAGGTAGCAGTGATCTATCTGCAGGCCTTTGTGATGACCCCGGCCAGAAGGAAGACTGATCTGATGATGTTTGGAGAGCTTTAATTTGAGTGTCATATGCCATAATGAGGTTTATTAGATTCGCAATAGCTCCGATTATTTAATAGCGCCGGCATGGTTTCTGGACTGCTGTAGGATGGTTCTTATTATTATTCCTTGAATTTTACTAATTGCACTCAGTCACTCTATTCACCATCTGTAGCTTAGACTGACCAGCCACTCGACTCATGTACAAAATGGAGCATCTTTTAAACCTAGTATGACACTCGAAATATTCAAGATGAAGTGGTGTTTTAGCTTAGTCTACAGTATCGTTTAATGTCCCTGATGGGTTTTGTTTTATAGGATTCAGGTGATTTCTCAAAATTTGTCTTGACCATTGATGAGCTTCATTTGATCAGTAGTGATTGTCAATCCATAATGTGGACATATAATTGATTTACCATTATACAGCATATCAATGGTGTTGTGGTATATATAATCAAAACTACACGAGTTATGCTCACATTGCTTGACACAGTATTAGCGTTAGGTTAGAGAACATTAAAATGTTAGAGTTCATTTAAAAAAGACACAAATATGAAGGGCTTTCTCACTATCCAAGATTGTCTTGGGTATTTTTAGACAATTCTGCTGTCAGTGGAAAACAGGAAAGGTTAGTCTGACAATACAGCAATAAGTAGTAGCTTTGTATGCCCTAAATATGTCTGTCATATTATAATTTCAACAGAATGGAATAATGTTACCCACATAAATTTGCATAGTAGGGGAATGAATCAGAACACACAACTTTCCCTTCATTTGAATAATGGGCTGCCATTGGTGGAGAGGAATAAATGAGGTTATTTAGAACTCAGGGCCTTGGAACATACCACTACTGACTCCTGATGCTTTTTAAGACCAGGAGTCAGGAAAGAAGGGAGGTCCAGGGATAAACTGTGAGTGCTTGTATTTCAACACCTCTTTTAATGCCCTTTATTTCTAAGCTTACAGTAGTGGATCAGCAGTAGTGAATATGGCACAACACTAGAACTGGCTATTGAAGGGAATCAACCCCAGTCACACTAAAATTTTATAGCAATTGTTACACTTGAGGGACGTTTTTAAGATGTTCTAAAGAATGGGAATGTGCTCCCAGTCCTAACCCTGACCATTTGTAGTGTCTTATGTCTGTTTATACAAATTACTACAATTTTGAAAATGTGATAAACTATTAAATAGATATACTGATGATTGATTACATGAGAGCAATTGCTATGTTCTTAGCAAAAGCCAACAAGACCGAAAGAGTCAACTGGTCAAATGTATTTGAGTCTGAGTCTGGTAGAATAATTCAATTATATTAACTCTGTATGGTGTTATGTTTATGAAAGGCTTATGTAGGGTTAATGTCTAATAGCATTAGATGAGATTTTTACCAGGCACTCCATGATGGACTTTATCACCACTTTATCATGAACATATGTATATAATTTTGTATATTGAATTGCATGTGTGCTATGTTACCAATGATAATCAAATCATGCATTTGCGACAGTTTGAGGGTAAGAGATTTCTCTTGATTTCATTTTGGACACAGCAGTCCATTTTTTCACACCCTGAAAGTCTTCCTTGTTTTACTTGGAGCTGAATCAGTGTTGATGGGCAGCCTACATTTCCCAAGAGAACAGACTTTGTAGTTTTTTTCTTTTCTTTTCTTTTTATAACACTACATTTCCCATGGAACACGTATCATTATGTGTAGCCGAGACCGAGTCGCTCCTCCAGTCTGTGCGATATGGCACCTGTCAGACAGCTGCCTCAAGTCTCCATGTCAGAAATTTAAATGGCCGCACATGTATGGAAGTGGGGATACTCTGATTGGCCTTTGTAAAGAGCAGCAGTAGCCACTGTGTAGCCTGAGCCCTGAAGAGAGTGGAAAGGGAGGAAAATGCCATTACACTGCAGTAAAGGGCGGAGCCAGCCGATGAAGACAGAGCCCACTGCCAATGGGCCATTGCCTAGAAGTCCCACCCCCTCAGCAATCCCTCCTCTGAAATGTCAGCAGGTCGTGTTTACTGAGGTCTGACTGTCAGCAGCTCAGCTCCGCCCCTGAACGTGCTCAACTTTCTACACCAAAATATGCCGTTTGATGTACATACACAGGACACTAATCCTCCTTTACAGATGCAGCAGAAAAGAATGAGAGTTATAAATACACCCAGTGCAAGTTGCTGCATACCATGCCTTGGCTGAGAACACACACTGCAGTGCTAAGATAGCATTTTCGATGGGTTATTTGTTTGTTTGTTTCTTTGTAATTTCTTGCAATTTGCTCAGAGATATCCCCCCATCTAATCTCCTGTACCCTTGGCAGTGTGTGTTGTGTAGAGAGCTTCTGACATCACAGCATTATCAAAGCTCTAATCTGAACATGTGATAATGACTCTGTCAGTTTGTTTCTTGGGGGTTGAAGTAGGAGCTAATTGCCAGGGATTATTTCCGATTAAAACCGAGAGAGAATTATACCCATGCTTTAAGAGTACAATGGAGGAGAAGCTCAAATGAAACAATCCATACTCTCTCCTTCTCTGTGTCCCTTTATTTGTTTCTCTGTCAATGTATTTGACAGTGGCTCAATCAAGTACATTGAGACACCATGGTCACAAAAATCACACACCACCTCGCACACCTGATGCCCACTGAGCTGTGCTTTCTCCATTGCTAAATTCTCTCACTAGCGCACTTACACACACACACACACACACACACCTCATCCAGTTTGCAGAAGGTGAACAGTTTCTGACGCACACCTCCCAGGGTAGAGTGATTCAAGCTCTGTTGCATTTGTCTCAGGACTGGAAAGGGTGGGAGGGGGTGGGGTTAAATAGACATAAAAAGGGGCTCAGAAAAACCAACCTCCTCCACCAGGGATGGCTGGGGAGAGGGACTGTGTTCAGTCCCGGCGCGCTTGCTGATGTGGAGCAGCCAAAAGCAGAGCCGATACCTGAGGTGATTGGGGGGGGGGGGGCGACCACAGCGTCTGATGGGTTGCTGCAGGTGGGGTTTGAAGGCAAGTCTGAAGGAACCACTGAGAACACACAGGCCTGTGTATAAATACTCGGGGGGGGGGGGGGGGCACACGAGGGTCTACACATGTTATGACACACGAGGTTTAAGCACTCGTGGATTCTGTAGTTTTGTAGCTCTTTAGTTCCTTAGCCTGTCATAGGTCGTCCATAATTGAAAATTTTCCATATAAGAATGTTCTTCTGCTCGTGGGATCAAATTTCATCTCAATTAATACAAAGTGCCTAATACAAATTATGGCACTTTTCAGCTTTTATTAAGTCTAAATTTAATTAATGCTTAATAATATATTCAATATCACAACATATGGATGATCTGTATAACCCATTATTCAATTAACATCTAAGATGTGTTCGGAGAGCTCACTAGTAAGATTTCCATTGCAGTTCACTAATCTCTGTTTATCGCAGCATTGTTCCAATATTTGTACAGATTAATTAATGTTTAATTGAATTCTCTGGGCTGTGATAATATTTCATTTAACTTTTGAACCAGTGCGGACTGTTTCTGTGAATTAGCACAAACGTAAATCTGGCAGCACAAACAATAAATCAATATATCACCGCTTACACATATACAAAGACAGCAAATCCGTACTCTCTTTGAACTCTCAGTTAACGTACGGGATACTTTCGAAAGTCCTTGGACCATCGTATGCAGAAAAGCCTTTAGCCACTGAGATTATTTTAGAGTACAGAGCTCCTCTCCATGATAGATGAGATTTTATGTTCGAATCTGATATTTAGAAGTGATGGCGTTATAATTTCCTGTTTGCAAAGGCCCGGTGTTCACACCTGTCCCAGCTGAATTGACTTGCCCGTCGTTGCTCACCGGCTGATCCTGTCACAGGTGGATGATGCGTAACTGCACAACTTCAGGAAGAATATTCAGCAGGTCCGGAAATGTGCAGCGTTTGCTGTTTAGAAAAGAGCGAACGAAACAAACCGAGCGAGACTCGTAGAATCGGGATGAGCAGTGTCCTTTATACGTCCTTGTGTTTGATCATTCAGAGTATACACGAATCATGCGTCGAAATTCGTGAAATCAAACGGAATATTATATCGGAAATATTTCCCATCGGTAGTGTAAAGGCAAGCGCCTTGCGTTTAAACACTTACGTGTTTAAAAAGACGCTCTTGTGGCCTCTGGCTAAACCACGGAGGACATAAATCAAACATCAAAGCTATATATTCATGTTTCGAACTACTTAGTAGGCGCGTAACTATTCGCGTAAATCTATCCACGTCGTAACATCAACAAAAAGTTATAAAGAAAGCATAAATTGGAAGATTTCAAGTGTGTTAATGCTTTGTTTTTTAACAGTTTTGGACTATTTTTGGAAAGAAAAGATCGAAAACAGCATATTGGCCTCTGTTTTGCGCGTTGCGAAATGGTATCGTGTAGTGCTTGTTTAATGACGGCAGCAAAGTACTAAACACCACGTTCTAAACCTTACTAATGCACGATGGATTACATACTCTTTTTTCTTAGGTTGTTCTTCTTTGCTCTTCATAGGTTGTTAGTGCAACTGCATTAACGTGTCTATCGATGCTGTGCAATCAATAATTTTGAATGTTGATGCTAGTTTAAGGAGGACAGTCCTCACCGGAGTCTGTAAACCTGCCACTGTGTTCATCTGGAAACAGTCCTACAGATTACCCCCACAACTTCAGCTTGCTTTTATTTTGTTCTGATTTGATTCCAGCTGACCTGGGTTAAACACTACAGTGTCTGGTAACATATGGCGCAAATAACAGCTCAGTTTATATACGGATTAGTCCGATTTGAATAAAAACTAGTAATTATGATGTCAGTGTATTGTCTAAGGACTACAGGAAAAGCCAAGCTTTCTGTCCTGTTTACTGACTATTTTTAATTATAATCACTTCAGAACGTCTCTCTCTCTCTCTCTCTCTCTCTCTCTCTCTCTCTCTCTCTCTCTCTCTCTCTCTCTCTCTCTCTCTCACT
>JAOYMR010000001.1:18974847-18979847 GCA_025802075.1 Tenebrosternarchus preto
ACAGGGGCTGACCCAGACATGCACAGTGATATGGGCGAGACACAGAGAGACACAGGGGCTGACCCAGACATGCACAGTGATATGGGCGAGACACAGAGAGACACAGGGGCTGACCCAGACATGCACAGCACGCACCGCACGCAGGTGAACCTCACCGTCTCCCTGGTGCACAACACACAGGACTGTCTGTGCATTTCTGCACATCTACAGCCTGGGTTTCCCCTAAAGCTCCTATCTCTCATCCCTCTCCCCTCTCCTCTCTACCCAATGGTTTTTCAACATCCTCCTGTTTCTTTAATTTCATCTCACGGCAACTTTGTGTCCGTTTTTTTTGGAACAATCATCTTCTGTTGCGTCAGGAACAGTTACTCCTTCCCCTCCTCCTTATGTCAGTCTCCCACACTCCTCACTCCCTACTTGATTTTGTTTTAGTGTGTACTGGAATAAAGGAGGGCAGCTGTGTATTAGCATCTCAGCTCCTCTTGCTTCCTCTCTGCCCATCAGCTTGGGCCTGTGTGTGTGTGTGTGTGTGTGTGTGTGTGCTCACACATGCATGTCTGGCTGGACGGCTCACTTGCACATTTACATCAGTTGTATGCAAGTTTGTTGCCGTGTTCAGGCTGAAGAGGGTGTGCATCTAATCTCTGTCTGAAAGGCTCCTGCTCAGTCTGACCTTGTGCCACCAACATGCGGTTGTGTCAGCCCAGCCCAGCCCAGCCCAGCCCCGTACACACGCGCTCCAGCTGTGTTCTGTTCTGCCATGGGCAACCAAACCTACAGTCGAATGGATAAAGCCTGAAGTTTCATGACACTGAGCACAACTTCTAGCTAACGAAAGGTGCCTCCAGTTTTGTGAATGTGTTTGCTGCTATTGCATGCTGTGTCAGAGCATATAATAACTGAGCATATATCCTCTCCATTACTCCTCCTCTCCTCATCCCAGTTACTCCTCCTTTCCGTTACTCCTCACCTCCATTACTCCTCCTCTCCATTACTCCTCCTTTCCATTACTCCTCATCTCTGTGACTCCTCATACCGGTTACTCCTCCTCTCCATTACTCCTCACCCCTGTTACTCCTCATCTCCGTTACTCCTCACCTCCATTACTCCTCCTCTCTGTTACTCCTCACCTCCGTTACTCCTCCTCTCCGTTACTCCTCTTCTCTGTCCTCTGCTGACCGGTGCATGTGCAGCTGTGAGGACACAAGGGGATGGATGTTGCATGTGACATGTGTGAATTGTAACGCAGAACGATGCTGACCTGCATCCCTCCCCTGACTACAGAGATGGTCTAGTTTAACAGCAGCCTGCCTGGTGGTGCTCCCCACCAGCACGCCCAGTACTCCATCCGCACCACTTTCTTGCTCTCCAGTGGTACGTGCACTTGGGTGGAGCAAGCACTCTAGATCTTGTCTTAAGCTGTAGACTGTGAAGAAGTCTACACAACCCCCCGTCCTCTGTCTTGCTGTATTTTGGACTAGGATAGAGCTGGCGTCTCGTCTTGGTCCTCAGCACACAAACACACACACACACACACACACACACACACACACACACATTCTGTACTCTAGGGGTCTTATTACAGCAGAAAATAGGCTCTAGTGACAGATGAGCATCAGCACTCAGAAGGACTATACTAAATGCTTCACATAAACAAGAACAACAACTCTGGTATAGTTTTAATAAGCTCCATGCTGGATGAAACTTATTCACATACGGTTGATAATGATTTCTCTTGATTCCACATAATACAAACACATACACAGCATGCACAGACACTCCCACACACTCCCACACAAGCACATGCTTGTGTAAGAGAACGTGTGTGTGTGTGTGTAAGCATGTGTTCATGGCACTTAAGACACCATGCCTGTTACAGTGAAGAAGATATTTGCATTCAATAAAACGCCATTACCGTTATAATGACGGTAATGTAATGACATGTCATGACTGTTATAATGACAGTAATGTAATGACATGCAATGAGTGAGATAAATCTAAAAGATAAATCTGTGGTCTGTGTGGCACAGAAAACAGACAAGACTAATCGCTTATGTTGACTTGGATGCTAGAGTTTCCTGGAGAGACTGTCAAATGGGCAGTACAATGTATCCACTCAGCACTGGATCCTACTGACAGCATGTGGCTTTTCAGCTGAGATCTCCCTGCTCGGGCTGTATTATTTCCAGCAGTGCATATTATGGGAAAGATTATGGGAGGTCAGTTTTGAAGTGTTGCCATGGAGACAGGGCAGCCCTTGCAGGCTTGGTGAGTAGATCTGCAGGTCCTCCTGTTCCCCTCTGTGGTCAGAGGTGTATTAACCATGATCCCAATCAGCCTAATGTCACAACCCTACTGCCCTCTTTGACCCATGTGCCCTGCACACACACACATACACACACACACACACACCCAAAGAGTGTAACCTCAGAATTGCAGCTGGAATCATCTGGAATCAAAAGACAGAGAAAAGCACATTTACAATCACAGAAATATCATATCACACATACAGAGGAAGAGAGCAATCGCACGCACACACACACACACACACACACACATACGCACACACACTCACACACACACACATACGCACACACACACACACTCACACACACACACATACACCCACACACATACGCACACACACACTCACACACACACCTATACCTTCTTTATCTTTGAGACTGAGTTGTCTCACCTCACATCTGCCTTCCCTCATCTCAGCTACTGCCCCTGCTGTAGCAGAAGAAAAGATGGGGAGGAGGGGTGAGAGAGAGAGAGAGAGAGAGAGAGAGAGAGAGAGAGAGAGAGAGAGAGAGAGAGAGAGAGAGAGAGAGAGAGAGAGAATCTGTTGTGGCAGTCAGGAGCAAGAGGAGAGGTGTTCAGGGGCCAGAGATGGAATGGGCATGGAGACCACATCCCACTGATGAACCATCTGTTCTGAGAGAAGGACAGACAGACAGACAGATAGACTATGATTTGGTATCAAGTATACCAGGTGAGATGAGTGGCTGTGAGTGAGAAAACGAATGTTGAGTCAGTGGATAGAAGTGGGTGTTAGTATACTCTACTCCCCTGTCCGTCCTCTCCTGGTTTGACCCCAGAGTCTCTCATTCTGGGGTCTTTCTGTGAGAAGACCATGGTTTTCAGGTGGATTAAAAGCAAAAAAGCAAAAAAAAAAAAAACTTCAGAAAATCTGTTTCTGTTCTCTCACACACACTTCTGTCTACATTTTAGTTCAAGGTATTTTGGCTGAGTGTTAAGCTCCTGAATGCACTGAAGCTACATACTGCCCCCTGTTGTTGCCTACTAGTAAGACAATCTGCTGCAATAGGAGTTTTTCTCCTATCCAGCCAGAAACTGGGTCTGTCTCTCAAAGAACAAAATGTACAATATGACTATTGGCTTGACTGGATTTTTTTATCAACATAAAAAGTGTAAACAAAAAAGATTTATTAGAAAAATAAAAATACAGCAAGCAAATTCTATATTAACGGCATAAAAATAATGAAAGTCATTTTCAAATTATATGAAATAAACCAGTTAGCTCATATACCATGCCATGAACTGCAATTTGTTTGTTCAGAAGTGCCATTAATGCCTGAAGAGACTAACAATTGGCTCGTGACAGGTTTAGCTCAGTGTGGTTTTGCTGATCGATGTTCCAAGAATGAGACACCTCTATTCCTCTCCATGGAAACAGGTCATGGTGCCAGAGAACTGAGAGCAGAGAGGTGTTCCATGGGGAAGGGAGGGGAGGGGCCTCATTTGAATGACATGAATATTCACTGGTGTTTCTGTTAGTCCTGAGAGAAAGAGTGAAAGATGATGGAAAACAAGTTAATCCTCTCTCTTTTATGCAGATCTTTATATGTCTCACTCTGCTCTTTTGATGCACCCAGTACTGGTATTGGATTCTCGTCCTTCTGCACTGTGCAGTTTAGTATTACATTAGCATATCGCTGTTCGAATGCAAATTACTCCACACTAAGGTTAGACGGCAAGACCTTCATGTGCTGGGTGAGGTGAGCCAAAGCAGGTAAAACACTAAACTGTGCAGTGCCTCTACTCAAACTGGCAGACGTGAGGCCATCAGTTCATTCTATGCACTCAAAGCAAAGAGTACAGTAGTGGTGGCACAGTGTTCACGGCTCCCCCTGCTGGTCTGCGAAGGGAGTGTTTGGCCCACGTGGAGTCAAGCCAGTAGTGCTGTTCGGGAAAACCTCAGGGAGGAGCCCTATGCAATCTGTACGTTGACCTGGTGGCTGGCAGCGATTAATTACAGCTGGGCTGACAAGACCCCTCCAGCACGTTCCCTTCTGTGACCAGGCTGGAGGTGTTGCCACAGAGAACCACACAGCTGAGCACTGGCAAGCTGCAAGCCTGAGAGGGAAACGGTTCCCGTTAACACATTAACATCTTCCTCTCTCTGCCTGTTCTTCCTTTCCCTCTTTTCTCTCTGTTTCTATCTCTCTTGCTCACCTTCCTTCTTTCTCCCTTTTCTCTCTCTATCTTTCTTATCTCTTTCTCTCTCTATCTTTCGTCTCTCTCTCTCTCTCTCACTCACTCTCTCGCTCTCTTGCTTTCTTGTGTCTTACTCAGTGACAATAGCATGATGCCAAGGTAACGGTCCTAGTGTGTAGCTCCAGTTAATACCTACCTGGGAGATCCTGCATGGCTCAGGCAGAAGCAGTAGGGCTCTAAGCTCTAAAACCTTCCTTCTGCTTCTGCCACCAAGCTGTTCACCCCACAGTGAACTGTGTGGTGCAGTTCTATGTTATGTATGAATTTCATTATTCCTACCCATCAGCTGCCATCACGGAAAAGTACAGGATACTCACTGATATTAGACCCCCCCCCCCTTTCCTCTGCAGTTCAGTTCAGCAAGCTTTATTGGAATGGCCTTATTCATCTGCATTATTTCTTCCTTTCTCTCTTTTTCTCTCTCTCTCTTTCTCTCTGTGCCCCCCTCCCTGTTGGCCTAGACTGTGGGCTCTGTT
>JAOYMR010000001.1:18982347-18989703 GCA_025802075.1 Tenebrosternarchus preto
ACTTGATATGCATAAAGAAAAGGTTGTTTTTTTTTATCACACAAAATGTTGCAAATGATGAGGTTTTGTTGGGAACAAAATGGTTCAATTAAAATTATTTAGATAAAACAAGTGACTACGATTTATGTGCTTTTCTTCTCTGTAGCAACAACAGAACATCAAAACATGATTCCGCACTGGCATGTCTAACCACAAGAAGTCATAAATGTGTCTTAAAAATAAGTGGTTGTTTATGGATCCTGTGGACTTTGAAAATGACACTTTAACTGGATGTCTTGTTGTTTTTTCCTTTTTTTGCATATTTTGAATTAGACCGCAGATTAACTGCATTTTTCATTCTTTTAATGCAGCATTTGTTTGCTGTTTTCACATGAGAAACAACCAAGATTTAAATAACTCTAAAAGCTCGCTTAGAGTTCAACACCACGAACACCATTTGCCTTTCAAATTCCAGCTTGAAGCAGATACACTAGGCCCTTGTGCGCCTGAACAGAGAGAAGCAGTTTAACACTGTCACAAGTCAGTTATGAAAATAACACAATTAAAGTTTGACTTTCTAGTGTCACTGAAGTGGTTGTGAGTGCTGATATTGTGGATCGTGCTAATGTTAACCAGCATTTCCCCTCTGAGGTTGTCTTTCATTCTCTGCCAGTATCCTAACAGCTCCGGGTACTAACATTTAACGGACGGTAGACGGACATATGGCAAAGTGTGATTTGAACTACTCTGTAGTCCAGAGAATTCGGCGACATGCACAGTGATCTCAGCTTCTGGGCAAACCTGTTCACCTGTCAGGTTACAGGAACTTTTTTCCCCTCCTTTTTAGTCAATATGTGTAATGTAAATAATGTCACTGTTACATGAGTACAGTGCTTGGGCTGATGTTTGTGACCTGAGGTTGTGGACTTGGAGCTGCAGGTGTGTATGAGGTTGGTATCAGGATCATCCATGCAGCTGCCACATGCCATGTGAGGGAGGCTCAGGGGTGTGAGGGGGGCAGGGGTGGGCTGAGGAGGCTCAGGGGTGTGAGGGGGGCAGGGGTGAGCTGAGGAGGCTCAGGGGTGTGGAGATAGCTTGGCTGGAAATGAAGACAGAAAGAACAATAGCAAAGGTCCCCCTCAGATCCCAGTGAATTTGAATTGTGCCGCACTAGATCTATTTTATCTGGTTGTGTGTGTGTGTGTGTTTATTTCAGTTAATACGAAGAGAGAAGCTATACACTTCCAGTTAGACATTTCCGCTGTTTTATGATTTCCTGTCGTGCACCATGCAAATACTGAATGTTATAGCTAAGTGCAAACACTCCACACGCGCATATACATGCTTCCTTCTGCTTCACTGTCTATACTCTTTACAGAATACATCAACTCTTTAAAGAATATATCAACTCTGCAAAAAATTCCACATTATTTTATTGCAGATTCCAAAGCCATACTTCGTACAACTAAAACATAACTTGAAAGGAATTTCCAAGTAGGATTTTTTTCTGACAAGTTTATTCCCAGTGTGTTATAATTTCTTCTGAAGTGATTTCAACATACGAATATATAAGACCTGACAGTTTAACCGATCATCTTTCAAGAAATCTTGCATCCTCCTCCAAATGTCGCGCCGTATCGTTTTGAGAATTTTTTTTTACACGGGGAGGAGTTTGTTCCGGTCGCTTAAGAGTTTGATTCTCAGCTACAAATTTAGAATAAAGTACGTGTTGCGCTGTGGGTGTTTGTGTGCGTCAATTACAGGACGCCTTTCACGTGTGAATTTAGTTGTCCCGCTAACGGCACCGGACAGTGATGAATGGGGGTAATTATTCTTACTTTTAATTCAATCAATTTCAGTTGTTCCCGAGATTCATATAGTTTTATAAGACGATGATTGCACATCTGTAACATTGGGTCTCTTTCAGCTGTGCCGATACAAACAAATACTTTACCATTTTAATCTCAAACCATACAAATATTAACGTTATTGTAGAAAATTAGAACTGACTCTATGGGCTATTTCGTTCGCAGCGTAGTTTAAAGCGGAAGCGAATATATGGATTTTTCATCTTTCTTGTTCCTGTCTCAGTACATTGACGCAATTATTGATATGATATCGCTTCTTCTTTCTTACTTAAACTTTACTGTCCTGTTGTCAATAACCGAATGTCTTTTCTGACACTGGAGAGCACGTTAAGTCACATTGTGCATTGTTTTGTTTGTCGATATTAATCTGTTATAGAAAACCTGTACTTAAGGTGTAATCTGCTTTATAAATTTTACCCAAAACGGTTTAAATCTTGGTGTGATGTGTTTTCCTTGTCACTTTTTTTCATACAAGGTAGGTTTAGAGAAGCTAAAAGTCAGTGGTCATCTATAGCAAAGTCTAGTGTGAACCTTTCGTTTTGTAAAGTGACCAGCATCTATTGGGTTAGGGGTGTTACTGACTGACAATGAAATTAAATACTCTGTGAACTGGAAAATGGACGTTTTTTGTGTTACATAACACAAAACATAAAGGCCGTTTCCTATTCTGATGCCATAACAAAACATCAGTGAGCCAATGGGAGACTAACATGCGTTCTCCTTCTGCCCTGGTAGCATGAGCAATCATTACACATTGATTCCTACAAATCTTCTCTCTTTTTTTGGATGTTTGCGTTGCCTTCGATTCTCACATAAAATATGCACGTAAAATTGTATGGTTCACCCCGATTCACCGGTTTCTCTGCCCTGATGTGAAAAGGGTTGCTTTAACCCAAAAAGGGATTTGGACCTGGTGCACTGTAACATGCCGTTCTCATCAACACCCTGAAGCAGCGTTATTATCAGCAGCTCAGTGCTCTGGGTTCGTTATACTCGCCATTCCTAATCCACCATGTTCTCACCTTATTGCTGTTGTGTGATATATAAACAGTTGGTTCTTCTGTCTGTTCTTGGACCTGCTGCCCAGTTAGAAAAGACCTTTTTTTTTGTTTAGTGTGTTCAGCATCACTTCCTCATGGATTATATATAGATGATTATCTGAACTGATTTGCATACCACTCCTTTAAATGGCAAAGAAAGGTTCTTTGAAAGTTCATTTATACTAACTAAATGTTGGTCCAGCGCAAGATTTGCATGTTAATGTTCGATTGCTAGATCCATAATTTGTGCTGCTTGTTTCTTGAGCTGTAGAAGATGGTGGCATTAAAGATGACGCTGGTGGCCCTTTTAATTTGCTTTATTAAAATCACATATAATCACCTTATTACAACATGTATTTATAGAATATATGTGATTATATTTATTAAAATCGTCTTTTCCCATATAGAGCTTTGCATGTTCCTTCGTCCTGTTTACCTGAACCTGAGCTTGTGCTGTTCAGCCTGAGTGCAGCTCATTTGCTGTTCTGTGAGCAAAGATGTTGACTGTGTTCCATACTGATATTACATCCACAGTCATTTAAACATGATTGCCCACTCTTTTGCTCTCCATTTGCTGTACATTTTGCTATACACTTCCTCTCTCTCTCTCTCTTTCTCTCTCTCTCTAAGATCTTTTTTTTCTCTATTTCTAAGCTGATACAGAGTGCTTTAGTACGCTTTACCTGTTAGGAGCACCTGTCCTGGTGATCTGACCCACGTGGGTGTTTCAATCACAACTTAAACAGAGAGGACCTTTTCTTTTCCTTTTCAAGAATATGTTCCCACAGAGAGCTCTCAATGCACAGAAGAGTCGTGAGTAGTCATTGTAAAATGACATTTGAATCTAATTAGGATGGCAAGAGGTTTTTTTGTTTGGTTTGTTTTTTTTGCGTATGGTGGTCGCTGCTGTTCTGGTGTTACACTGTAAAAGGGATCGTTTTACACTCAAAAGTTTGACTAATCTTGACTAAACAGTTCAAAGGTCGCAGGTCTTTTTGTGCTTGATACTTGAGGCTCTTACATTTACAAAAAGTCATTATCTTTTTTTTTTTAACTTCTGTTCAACTTCACTGAGATTATACACATTTTAAAAGTGGGTTAACATGTATATAATCTGAGAAGGGTAAACTGAGAGTAATCACTTGAATTTTGGTCCCTCCCTGCACCCATCACATTTACATTTACATTTTAAGTTCATTCAGTTTTATACCACAGAATGGCAGACATTGATCATGCATTTTATTTGCAATCAAGATTCAAAATCTGTGACATGCTCTTATGTTAGTGCTACAGTGAGGTCTGCCATTAAACGAGCTGAGGGGACTCTTGCAAGAGCTTGTAAAATAGTTAACGACAGAACAGAAACCCTAAGTGTTAGAACTTGAAATTGTGTTGGCAGTCATTCCCTGCTTTGATGCACCTGTAGAAGGAATTTATTCTCCAAAGCCAATGACTTTTGTCCAGGGGCAAACTTTTATTAATAAGCAATAGTCTCTGCAGGAACGTTTTCATTGGTGAAGACTGTACTGGCCTGATGAATATATTGGCCAAGTTCTTATTTTTATTCATTGTGTACGATGATCACATTTATTGAAAGTGAAAAAGACAAATAATGGATCGCCCTTTCACCAGTGCTCTGCAGTGCAACCCACCCTCAACATGAAATAAGACAAGAATAACATCTGATGCTTGCCGCTACTTTACCTAACCAGTGCAGCTTTGCTTGGGCGTGTTTATTTTGGGTCGCGTTGACGCTTGAATGCATATGCAGAAAGAGAATTACCTAGTCAGACATTTTCTTAAACGTTTGTTCATTTAGCGTTTCCCGATCCTTGAACTGATAAGTTCCTTGGGAATTTATGGTCCGTGAATTTTCAGATGTAAAAGTCAAACTACTTTTACTTGACCTTGTAGAGAAGCGATAGGTGCAGGAAAGCGTTTTTTTTTTAGTACCTCTGTGAGGACTCTCCCCTCACCAAGCCACCCATCTCCCAACAGCACGACAAGCAAAGCCATGCTTTGTACTGTAGTAACTGAGCGTAATCCAATTTGCGATCCTTCCTGTGTTGTTTGCACTGGGCTTCCTTATTTCTGGAGTGGGATGGACCCTCGTTACTCTGGCCTTTCCTGAAAAGCCTCGCTTGAGAGAGAGAACACAGAGGTCCAGTTCCATTTGCTGTCGATTGCGTGAGGGGCTTCCTGTACAAACGCCTCATGGTCCTCAGCAGTGACCAACGGTCGGTCTGGTGACAAGATACCCAAGGAGGGGAAAGCCCAGGGTGTGAGCTCCAGTTCATGATTTAGTACTGGGTGATAAGGACTTAGGCAATATGCTTGGCTAATCTCTTTGGTTATCTGGCCATGTGGTCGACAGAGCTGAACCCACAGAATTCTTTTCGATTACAAGACCACCAAGAGCCACTTGGCGTGAAAAGGAATTATGGGGTCAAAGATTCTGCACATTGTTCATGACCTTACTACCCTGTTAAGACTTGTCAACTTAAAAGATGTCAGCTATTTGTGGCATTAAAACCTGTGAAAGGTGATTTTGAAAGTATTTCAAATGCGATGGACTTGGCTTAGATGACTGAAAGTTTTAAATGTGATAAACTGAACTGGGATATTTTGCAGCTGATTGTGACTTTGTTTGATAGCAAATGCTGTTCCCATCTTACAGGGGAGAGAGCAAGTAGAGAATGATATAATGCCTGTCATAAGAATGATATAATGCCTGTCATAAGAATGATATAATGCCTGTCATAAGAATTCAGTTGCTTCTTAAAGGAGGTAAAGGGATAAGTGGTGATGAACTGTCTGTCTTGCTATTCTATTTCCTCTTCTGCCTCTGTCTTTATTGTATTTTATTGCCTCTCTATCTGTCTCTATTGTGTTACTGTGTTTATTCTGTGTGTGTGTTGATATTTTTCTCTTCTGTGATAGGTAAAGTTATGATACCCTCTAGGAACATCTAGCAGTGCACCACCATCTCCGTGTCTCTGAATCAGCAAGAAACAGAATAGGAGTAAGACAATTATCTCTTCTCTTTTCTGAAATGCTTATTGTTTGTTTTTGGAACTGCTTATGTCCTGTGTCATGGTGTACTTGTGACGTGCTAATAAACACAGGGTATGTGTAGCCCACTTTCCATTCAAAATACAATAGAATAATCAAGATTGCTTATAGTCAGGGCAATATTGCTTTAAACGATAGTAAACTTTGTCAAATGCATAAAGCCTCTCCAAATACCAAAGGGTTCATCAGTATAAACTTTTTGCAAACCTTTTTGTCTTTGTAATGCATGTGAATGTGCGTTGTGTGTGTATTGCGTGAGTGTGTGTGTGTGTGTGTGTGTGTGTGTGTGAACAGTCAGAGGCCTAACATTATGCAGGATTAATGAGTATTATGGTGGTTTGTATTTATGAAATTTTAGATACTTCAGTAGTTTTGTTCAAGCACATCTGCAGCTGAATGATTGACTAACCACAGCTGCATTCTTGCTAAGTGGCTGCCTGCTTTTGCACTCAAATCGAAGCATGAACAGGTGTTTGACCCCCTTTGGCCGGAGATCTGAGGTTAACATGTATTCTCAGTCCCCGCAGGCTCTTTTGTGACTCCCCTACCCCTCCACCCCCTTTTCGTTGACCTTATCTACTGCCCTCATTGCATCATTCCGTTGCCATGGAAGCTCGAGGAAAGTACGACTTCAACGGCACGGCAGAGGATGAGCTCAGCTTTCGCAAAGGTGACATTCTGAAGGTATAAACGACAGGCTCGCTGTGTCAGTACGGACGCTCGCTGTTTCAGTACGGACGCTCGCTGTCTCAGTACGGACGCTCGCTGTGTCAGTACGGACGCTCGCTGTCTCAGTACGGACGCTCGCTGTGTCAGTACGGACGCTCGCTGTCTCAGTACGGACGCTCGCTGTGTCAGTACGGACGCTCGCTGTGTCAGTACGGACGCTCGCTGTGTCAGTACGGACACTCGCTGTCTCAGCCGCTGACGAGGAACTGTGTCACTGATGATGGAATTTCAGCTGTGCTGTTGTTTAAAATAATGGCTTTCCGTCTAGATTCTGGGCTCTCAGGAGGACTGGTTCAAGGCAGAAATGCATGGACATGAGGGATTTGTGCCTAAAAACTACATCGACAGGCCGATACCGAGGTGAGAGCAAGAGCGTAAGCTCCAACTTCTGTCTGGATGTTTTGGGTTAGTGGATAGTTTGGGTTAATGGATAATGTGGGTTAATGGATAGTTTGAGTTAGTGGATAGTCTGGGTTAGTGGATAGTCTGGGTTAGTGGATAATTCAGGTTAGAGGATTGTTGAAGTAAGTGCATAGTGTGGGTTAGTGGATACTGTGGGTTAGTGGATAGTTCAGGTTAGTGGATAGTTGAGGTTAGTGGATACTGTGGGTTAGTGGATAGTTCAGGTTAGTGGATACTGTGGGTTAGTGGATAGTTGAGGTTAGTGG
>JAOYMR010000001.1:18989803-19010230 GCA_025802075.1 Tenebrosternarchus preto
TAGTGGATAGTTGAGGTTAGTGGATACTGTGGGTTAGTGGATAGTTGAGGTTAGTGGATACTGTGGGTTAGTGGATACTGTGGGTTAGTGGATACTGTGGGTTAGTGGTCTGCTGTGTTATCGCTGCTCATCCTCGTCTCTTTCAGCTGGTACCAGGAGAGCGTTAGCCGCAGCTCGGCCGAGGAGATACTCATATCTCGAGAGGTCGGAGCCTTCCTGATCCGAGGGAGCCAGACGTCACCCGGAGATTTCTCCATCTCCGTCAGGTCAGGGCAGGGTGCAAGGGTGGGGAATACTCTAAACCGGAGGATGTTATAGGATGATAATCCTATAATGCTGAAGTGGCAGAATTTCATTGGCTGTTTTAGATGTTTATGGTTCCATACAGTGAAAGCCTGATTGGCTGATCTGGATTGTTTGTTACATGTCTGGACGTTTATCTGTACAGTATTATCTTTTTTTATTTGTCCCTGTTATACTCACATCTAAGTGACAGTTATTGAAACCTCTTAATATAAACATTGAGGAAAACATGATGTTATCCAGATATGCAGGAATAACTCTTCATCTGTCTCTCGCTGTGTAATTTTTGGCATTATATACCCCTCAGAGTCCCCTGATGTTTATGTGTCAGTTATTATTGCCCACATAGAAATGCCCCATTAATATTACATCATGAATAGCCACCCCCCCTAATGTGGATTGGAATTGCAAAATTTGTTGGTGCCATCTTTCCATAAATCATCCACGAGCTCCATCAATCATGCGTTTGAAAGAAAGAGGGAGACACCTTTCACAAGCATTCCCTCTAGTGGTGATAAATGATAACATAATTTTTGTGTTAAAATTTTAAATCAGCAGCTTTTAACTTTTAAGGTCCAGTTTTTTTGTTTGTTTTTGTTTTTGTTTTGCGATAAGTAGTAGTTAATTGAACATTTAAATGATTGATTCATGTAGTTATTTGAACATTTAATGTACATGATTGATTCATGTAGTTAATTGAACATTTAATGTAAATGATTGATTGAATAATGTAGTTAATTGAACATTTAATGTAAATGAATGGCCGTCTTTTCACTTCACAGTTGAAAAGTCTGTAGTTCTGTACCTTGATGACTGTGATTAAATATATTCTCAAACAAAATAACAACTAACACAGTCCAGTACCTGATTTGAGGTCTTAGTTCAACATCAATGCCTTGGCTTCAGATTCTTTACGTCTTTCTCTTCACGTCTTTCTTTTTCTATGCTGATTTGATTAGTACATGCTTAATGTTCTATGCTAGATCCAATATGGATTATTTTCCTAAAAGATTAATTGAATTGGTTCCCCTAAGTGATATTCTTTTGCTTTCTGGTTGACTACTGTAGGCTTCAAGCAGTATTCAATTCTTATCATTTCCGGTGTAATTACCTGTAATGTCAATATGCACCAGCAGAGGGCGTAGAAAATTGAATGAGATTAGTGTCTCGTCTCTTCTGACTTTTTACAGACATGACGGTGACGTACAACATTTTAAAGTCATGAAGGACAATAAGGGCAGTTATTATCTGTGGACAGAGAAGTTCACTTCTCTGAACAAACTGGTAGAATTCTACAAAACCACCTCCATCTCGAAGCAGCGAGATATCTACCTGAGGGATGCCAGCAGAGATGAAACCAGATCGTCAGCACCTCAGCCGGTAGGCAGGGCCCACATTTTAAGCCCAACCAAACTACACCTCTTTTTTTCTTTTTTTATTTAATCAATCCTTTACTTTACTTTTATTCCCTCGCTCTGCTATATCACTTTCTCTGTTTGACTTCATAAAGCCTCTTATTAATGAAGAGATTTAGGGTGATCCATGGCCTTGCTCCTCCTAAATGTTGTAATGAATAAATCGAGTTTCACCCTAAACCCTCGTTATCATTGGAGAGGTGCGTGAAAAGCAGTGATTTCTCCACGGATGTCTGGGCTCGTGAGTTGTGGCCGGTAAACAGCTTGTTGTGGTGAACCATTGCAGTGGTGGCCTGATGCACTTCTCCTGCATTGTTCAGGTAAAGAGGGGTAACTTTCACGAGGAACGGTCGCAAGTGGGAGGTTACGGAGGCCCATCCAGCTCGACGGGCCACCGGCGGGGAGCAGAATCCACTTATCCTCATCAGGTAGATCTCACTCCACTGCAGGCTTGTGTGAAGGGGTCTTTAAAACACCAGAGCTGTTTTCAAGGGTGCAGTTTACCCAGTAGTTCGGCCAGCAGTTCGTAATTTAAGGTCAAGTGCTCTGGCACAATGTATTCAACTGAGGAAAAGAGCTTTACTAACTTGAGACATTGGTACGTTTTAAAAAAGGCTTGTTGCCTGTCACATCTGTACACTGCACATTTTTGGGTGATGTGATATTGCATACTTAGTCTCTAAATATAGATGTTATTGTAGTTTTTTGTGTGGACTCTTAAAACAATCATAATTGGGTTTATTAATGTTATTATGCCACATGAACTGAGTTTTTAAAGATTAATGCGTAATTAACGTGTAATAAATATAACTTCCCTAATCTAAAGGATTACTATAATGTAGCCTGTTTTCTTTCCCTTGCTTTTGGATTACTTTTTAATGTATTAACTGCCAATAATATTCGGAAAACAGGTCCCCAACCATGTTTGTCAGTAATTGGTAGAGGCTTCATTAATTATTTTTTTATATTTAATTGCTTTTTCCTGTAATGGAAACCTTTAAAAAGGTTTCCATTACCTTTAAAAAGTCCTGTTTTAGTGTTTCTAGCCAGCCATGGTCATGAATGTTATCTTGATACATATATAACTCCTGTCACCTGTTGTGTGCTTTTTCAGAATAAGAGAGGCAGTTTGGAGGAAAGAACTCACAACATGGGCTCCACAGGTAGAAACAGTCCTGTCAGCAATGTTCCAGCCCCCCGACGAACATCTGACAACGTACCTGCACCGGTACGTCAACATTATACACACACACACACACACACACACACATAAAGGGACACAGAGACACACATACACAAACACACACACAGACACACGCAACAGTAGGCCATTCATAATACATTAGTGTCAATGTACATTCTGCTGCTACCTATTGCATTGTTAAGACTTTAAACAAGAACAAAAAGATATTGATTTAAAAAAAGCTAGAGATATTGATTTAAACCATTTAAGGTCAAATCTTTGTGCGTATATGTGTACACGTGTGTGTGTGTGTGTGTGTGTTTGTGTGTGTGTGTATGCATACGTGTGTGTGTGCATGTTTGCATGTGTGCATATGCATACGTGTGTGTGTGCATGTTTGCATGTGTGCATGTGTGTGTATGTGTGCATGGATGTTTGTGTGTATGTGTGTGTGTGCATGGATGTTTGTGTGTATGTGTGCATGTGTGTGTATGCATGGATGTTTGTGTGTATGTGTACATGTGTGTGTGTGCATGGATGTTGTGTGTATGTGTGCATGTGTGTGCGCATGTGTGTGTGCGTGTGTGTGTGCATGGATGTTTGTGTGTATGTGCCATTACAGAGGCCAGCCATGCAGGTGAGGGCACTGTATGACTTCACAGCGGAGGAAGATGATGAGCTGGGCTTTAATGCCGGTGACATTATCGACGTCCTGGACCGCTCAGACCCGTCGTGGTGGCGGGGACGCCTTCATGGCCATACTGGCCTTTTCCCAGCCAACTACACTTCTCAGATCTGACCTGGGATCAGCTGAACCGCCATGTGACCAAACAGTGCCTTGAAAATGCATACGGCTGGAAAATGCGAACTGAATAACTTTTAAAAAGTCATTACTGGTTACAAAGATGTGAAGGAAGTAAAGTAACAACAGGTTAACTGCTCATTAATGAGTTGGGTAATTAAATATGTATCTGACATACATATTTATACTTTGAACAAATGAGGTACGATTATAATTACCTAATTTTCAAACCATTGTATAATGTAAGGATAAGAATGGGTTTTTATTCATAACCACATCTTTTTAATGAAAAACAACTATAATGCATCCCTAATGTTGCTACAGAGTAAATAGAACCACAACCTGAAAATATACCAGATTCCTATGCATTTCTTTTGTTATTTTTCAATTAAAACAACTGATAACAAAATGATTATTAGAACTGTGATCTTTTAAAACATGCAGCTCTAATCTGTCAAGAAAAAAACAAACAAATTACACAGTAAAGCCTTGCGTATTTCTTCAGTAGAAATATTTCAATTTAGTTAACAACATTTTATTAACGTTTTGTTGCTTAAATTGTTACACTAAACAAAAGGCCGAAATATCGTCATACTGTACACAATTACAGGTTGTTTAGCTCCTCCCCCCGATGTCGATGCTATAGTATTACAAGAAGTCACCGGAGTCTCCGGTGAATCGAACAGGTAAAGGTGCTCTAAGTTCTTCCGGGTAAGACACACGAGCTGATTATTTTCTCCTTGAAGAACGCTGCCATGGCCGAGTCTCAGCTCAAATGTATAGACGATGAAAATGTTAATGTCAAGATACCAGAGTCTAAACCGGAGTTTTATTACAGCGAAGAGCAGCGAGCCGCCCTCGAACATCTACTGAAACACGGCGATGGTGCCTTCAAGATGAGACTCAAGGAAGATAATATCAAGGACTTTCTATCAGCCAGGGAAGTTAAGTGGATACGAGAAACCTTCCAGGAATATGACGACGAAAGTGATTCGGAACCTTGCGGGTCTCAGACAGTCAATGACTCGAACGCGGACTCGGGTGTTCATTCTACTTATTGGCCGACAATGTCTGATACCGAGGTGCCCCAGCTGGACATAGGGTGGCCAAGCAGCGCGTTTTACAAAGGCGTCACACGTGTGTCCGTTTACACACATCCACCCAAAGAGAACAGTCCACATATCAAAGAGGTGGTGCGCAGACTCATACAAGAATCAAACAAGGTATGCAAATATTGAGTATCCTGCTGAAAGGCCATGGAAATTCCAGTAGCCTCTAAAGGCTGATAAAACCGTAAGCCATTCATACGGCATTATCAGACTTGTCTTTATAGTATTTAGTTGCACATGCTGTCAAATTAAGTTATAGACTAGCCCATGAAGAATCAAGGCATCCAGTGTTTTTTTTTTTTTTTTGGCGTGAATATGCTATAGGTTGCCCAAATGAACATTCGCAAAAGTGAAAGATAGGTGGAACGAGTCTACACCTGGCCTTGGTCACAAATGTCTGAAGACGTTTATGTGATAGTGAGTTAGTCACATCTTCACCTTTGTCAAAGTAGGCCAAGCTCTCAGATACTCTTTTGCTTTCACTTGGCAAAAGTAGAAGTAGTTTTACGTCCCAGATTCAGAGCATAAAACAACAGTAATAAATGAAAGTCAATATTTCAATGTTGAAGTCAGTATTTACATTGTGATTAAGACCACAGCCTAAATAGATATGTTAAGTAATATGCTATTATCCAAATATTAACTAGGTAAGTCTAGATTGGCTTATGTAGTGAAACACTAAATTGTAAAACAGGAGTAACTGAGACACATTGCGGTGATTACAATCTGTGCCCAAGAGGAGAGGAGTCCTACAACAGAATGGAAAGATGTGTTCCAGCTTGCACAAATGTCATGATATTGTTCATTTGTCATAGATTAAATGTCACAGTGTGTGTGTGTGTGTGTGTGTGTGTGTGTTCTGTATGCGTATAAATGCGTTTTGTATATGCAATGGAATAATACTAAACTACTATGAACTTCAACTCACACATTACAAAGGCTCTTTTCTTAAGGTTCCAGTCATCTCTCATATATTTACACTTTGTCAACATACAGAACAGCGTTAACAGCAGAGTTGCTGGAGGTAGCAGTGCATGAACTGTCTCTCTCCCATATTGTGACCACATCACACCATAAGGCCTTAGACATGATAAAGTGGATTGGCACTGAAATCCTCCTGGTTTTCAAACTAACTGAAACCACAGATATACCACAGATAAGCTTCATTACACGGGAAAACCAGTGTAATAAGCATTATTAGCAGTTTTTAAGAGTGGAGAAATGAGTAATAACTAACTATTAAGAATGTGTCTGCGTAGTTTTATATGTGTTTTCACAGACAGGTCGATGAGGGTTTGTTTTCCAGTTCTTTCCCTGCTTTGGTTATAATGCTGTCATCCACTGGTTATAATTATGTGTTTCCTGGTTTGAACTGGTTCTTTACACGAAGAATGTTAAGATGCGATAAGCTTCTGTAGAGCTGTTTCAGTTATTACAGAGATACTTTATAGCCCAATATCCAAGCTTTCCTGCTGAGCAAACAATAGCAACAGTTTAAAAGCCAGGATAAAAATCCAATTCATTGTTATTACGTTGATTCTAACATTATGGCTCAGTAATGTGCCATAGACCAGTAGTGACAAACACTGCTCTGTGGTAGACATGAGAATCATTCAGTGATGGACAGTCACTGGCTTACAGAATTGTTTATTATATATTATAAATTGTTTATTTTTTACATTTTTTTCTGATCTTTACAGTATTTGAGCAGAGTTCCTATTTGTACAGTGAATACCTCAAGTAAATTCCTCTAACAGGTTTTCTGTCATGTGACACTGAGCTGTTGACATTGAAATAAGTGATCCTAGAGCAGTGTAGCTTGAGATATTAGATGTAGTACATCACAAAACAGAGATTATTTCATATGCCTCTTTGAACCTATTAAACTTTCTTAACAAATTAAATGAAGAAGCCCTTCCTTCTTCTCCTTATTATAACTGTTATAGTGTAGCTAATCCCAGATATATTATTATTATTCTTATAGTGTAGCTAATCCCAGATATATTATTATTATTGTTATAGTGTAGCTAATCCCAGATATATTATTATTATTATTATTATTATTATAGTGTAGCTAATCCCAGATATATTATTATTATTGTTATAGTGTAGCTAATCTCAGATCTATTATTATTACTGTTACAGTGTAGCCAATCCCAGATCTATTATTATTACTGTTACAGTGTAGCCAATCCCAGATCTATTATTATTACTGTTACAGTGTAGCTAATCCCAGATCTATTCATTTTAGTAATAAATTATTAAACTCACATGCAGGAATCTGTGGTTGCATATATTAACAATATGCCCCCCCCCCCCCCACACCTCCAAAAAAATCAAAACCTATTTTCTAGTTCACTAGAAACTAAACATTTTCTAGTTCACTGTTCAAGTATCATATAACAATCGGACATTGTTTCTCGTGTATGTGTGTGAGCGTGTGTGAGCGTGTGTGGACACATGAGGAGCACAAAGCTAATCATCTGATCGTCAGGAACTGCGTCACTGCAGATGACAGATTATCAGTATCACACACTCTCTTTCATGTGTCATGTGATTCAGAAGAATAGACCATAGTTCACTAATCTGTTCTACCTTTGTATTTTACTTTTATTTCCTACCAAAATCCAGCATACGTAGCATTACATGTTTTGTGCACGGGGCCAGAGTACTTTATTTTAACTTTATATTTAAGAGGCTTCCTTTATCTGTTAACACTGCACACTGTAGTTTTATGTTGCTAGATGGGAATTTGTCACAGATAAATTAACACTGTGATGTTGCTATGGTCACAACCTATTTCTTGTTAATACAAGTTTACAAATTATATAGACTTTACCTAAAGTAAGCTGAGTCCATTGTGACAGAAGTATATGTATGTTCTGGCAGAGAGAGTGGTAGAGCGAGAGAGATAGAACTTGTACTTGAACACACACTTAAATAGTGAGGAACAAAAGATGGCACATAACCCTGACCTGAATTTTTAGAAGAAAAAAGGCTGATGCCATTCTGGGACTGTTTCAGCATGTACTGGTAGTAGATTTTCCTCCCACACACAGCAATTTTAAATCAGTTATGCAAAAGGTTGAATGAGGACAGGGTTCTGCCACATGTTCAAGTGTTAATTAAAGCTGGTGCTGGCCTTCTAGCCAGCAAGACTGCAGCGATGGAGTTGAGACCATGATCGCAACACCCCTATCCATGTGTAGGAGCTCTCTGAGCTTTGATAGATACGTCATTTGTGTTTGGTTACTTAACCAAGAACCACAAGGAACCAGTCTACACCCTCTTTACCTGAAATCTATTGGTAGCACTAAGGTGTATCTATCTGACATTTAAACCTGTTTTTCAAGGCTATTAAAATACTACATCAGTCTTGATTTCACTTTAATGTTGGCTGAAAGCTTGTGGCATGTCTGTTCCATGCCTCAGGCTGGAAGATTGTTTTTTGACCTGATGTCAGAAGGGCTTGGAGGCACGAGGATGTGCACTTGTGAGGAAGAGGGCAGGTGCTTGGTGGGAGGGGCCTTGAATTGTGAAAGCACTCCATCATCATGACGCTGCACTGTGTACTCTCACCCACCAAACCCTGTGTGTCTTACCCGGAGCTTAGAGTCCAAACCCCGGCTCGACAAGGCGGCCACAGCGGGCAAAAAAAAGTTTCAAAAGTGCCTCTACATCTTTGGTGACAGTGATTCCTTCATTGTGTGTGTGTGTGTGTGTGTGTGTGTGTGTGTGTGTGTGGACAGCTGGTGGCGGTGGTCATGGACCTCCTGACAGACCTGCTGATTCTACAAGACCTGCTGGATGCTGCGTCCAAGCGCGGTGTGGCTGTCTACCTGCTTCTGGAGGATAGAGGCCTGCCCCACTTCCTGGACATGTGCAATCGTCTGCACGTCTCCGCGCAACATCTACGGGTGAGCGAGCTTCATGAGACCCACCAGGACAGCAGCGTTTCTACAGGAAGAGGAGCTTTTGCCTTTGTTTCATGGTGCAGAACCCTTGACTCATTACCGGCTCCCCAAGTTGTTTGTGTAAAGGGCTGCACGCGATGCTCAGTGTTTAGTCACAGTTAGCATCACAGCTCTCATGCATGGTTGGCTAAAACTCAGACAGAAAATACATATACTTCAGAGTGAACAAGACTTTGACAAATATCAGGATAAACACCAAGCACTTTCCCTTACTTGTCAGAATCAGTGCTTAGTAATTACAGAAGTGAAACCAAAGTGTTATTTCTCATATATGAAGCAAAGACACAGAAGTATGAACAAAAGTAGAATTTTGTATTTATTTCGAAATGCTACTCATGGATGGAGCATTTCTCATGGCCTTGCCTACACGAGGAATGAATTGTCTAGACTAACAACCAATGACTTTGATCACTAACTAGTGTTTATCTAGTCATGTTCTAGTAAAAGGAAGTAACAGTGGGAAAGTTTGTGGAAATTTGAGAGGAAGAGGGAGAGGTTAGAGTTAGTGGCAGAGGATGGGAAAGACAAGGAAGGTCTCGCTCAAGAAAGCAAATAAAATATAATCTGCTAAATTAATCTTACAGATAATAATAATAAATGAAATATGTGCTCAATATTATGTTAGATCTGAACATTTACTTTTGAAGAAAATGTCCTTGGCTTTGAAGGCAATTTTATTATGCTTGCAGTGTATAAAGTTTTGCAAAAAGGGAGTAAATGTGTGGTAAAATGTTTTCATTTTAGAGCAGAGATCCTGTGTCCTAAAATGTGTGCATACAGTTGAAAGAAAGAAAGAATGTAAAGAGAGAAAGAATGTAAAGCGCTTTCTGTCACCAGCGATCAGCCACCTTGTGCTTGAGCAAGAGGTGTAAATATCAGCTAAGAAAATAGGTGTTATCAACATGTCAGCATATGACACAGCAAAGGAACATAACAACCAGCAGCATACAAACACATTCACCTTAGCTAGAAAAGAGTGGAAGTTCCGATTTCTCGTGGTAAGCCAAGCTGACTCTCCTGTTTCTCGTAGGACACATTTACACACCCTGTTGGTGACCTGGACTTCTTCAAGCACCCTTTCCTGACAAATGATTAGTCATGCAATTGTTGGTTCAAGGTTTCAGTTTACCTATGAGTTCCCTGTGCACGCTTGTAAGAGTCTATGCTGTGTAAATGACACAGTATCCCAGAAGCCTACCCTACTTTACCCTGATCCACCCAAGACATCATGCTGGTCTGCTGTCCCCCAAGCTGGCCTGATGTGACACACTTTACTGTGGGGCGTGCTCACACTTTATTGTGGGGTGTACTCACACTTTACTGTGGGGCGTAATCACACTTTACTGTGAGGGGTACTCACACTTTACTGTGGAGCGTGCTCACACTTTACTGTGGGGCGTAATCACACTTTACTGTGGGGGGTACTCACACTTTACTGGTGAGCGTGCTCACACTTTACTGTGGGGGGTACTCACAATTTACTGTGGAGCATGCTCAAACTTTACTGGTGAGCGTGCTCACACTTTACTGTGGGGTGTACTCTACAGTCACCCAATCTGATTTATATAGAGTGGAGGAGAAGCGAGTGGGATCTGTGGGTGGTTTTAGGGCAGTTTCACACTCCTTTCATACCAGTGACCTGTACTTTCTTCTCCTCATCTCTCACATTATTTCTTTGGCTTTTATTTAGACTTTGTTTATTGTATTTTATCTTCTCTTTAACACCACACAGGCGCCCGCCCCCCCCCCCCCCCAAAAAAAAAAAAAAAAAAAAACTGGTTTCGATCATTTTCACTTCTGTTTTATTCTCTCGCCCACATTCTAAATATTCCATGGCAACTGTGTGTTTGTTTTTTTCTTTCTTTCTTTTTTTTTTTACCAGATTTCCTTTAGATGTTTGCTTAAGTGAGAGAGTTCAACTTGCACCACCTACAATCAGAACCCTTTGTTTCCTTCATCCATGTTTTTGAACGTTATGGCCTACTGCAGTGCGGGTGAAGCCGATATCTGATTGGCTGGTCTTCCCTCCTCAGAACCTGCGTGTACGTGTCATCAGGGGCTCCGGCATGGCGCTGTCCTTTGGCAGGCTTCCAGGAACCATGTGCTCTAAGTACATGCTAATTGATGGAGATAAGGTGATGTTTGGCTCATATAGGTTAGTATCGATAACACATACATAGATCTTTACCAACAGCCTGTTTGCAATAGTTATATCTCTATTATTAATGTCTTAGTCATTCGTTCATTCGTTTGTTTCATTACCCTGTTCAGTTTTACGTGGACATCCTCCCGGATGAACCGCAACACAATCACTGTCATGTCGGGCCAAGTCGTGGACTTCTTTGACAATGACTTCCGAGAGCTGTACGCCGTGTCGGACAAAGTGGATCTATACCACGAGTTCCACATCAACAAGCCCCCTCTGCCTGTCCCAGTGGTGAAGGCCCCTGCTGCTCTCAGCAAGCAAGTCCTGCCTGTGTCTACCTCTCGCTTCCAGGTCTCCTTGGAAGACCCCAAGCAGTTCAACATTAAAGTGCCTGCCCATAAGTACCATAATCCCAAATATGCGCTGGTGGTGGGCAACAGTCTTGGACTAACTGGATCCCTCCAAGATCTCACCAAGCTGAGGGAATATGTTGGGCAAAACGCTGTGAGTAACATTGAGAAATTACTCCAGCCAAGTGGCGGCGGTAACGAACAACTAAACGGCGTGTCCCCACAGACTCACGAGTCCCCGGAAGACACAAATGAGAACAAAGGAGACAAAAACAAGGGGCCGAAGTCTCCCTTCAGTTTGAAAAAACGGAGCTCCTTCCGGCTTTTCCTCAAAGGCAGGTCACCCAATCAAAGCCCAGACTTAAGGACAAACCATATTTCAGATTCTAAAACATCTGGTCACAGCCAATCAAAACCTGACAATCAGAGCAATGACATTACACCGGCCAATTACACTAAGGAGGTGCCTAAGATGGCAAGTCCGGTAAAGGAAACGTCAGCTGAGGACACGCCCAAGCACACAGCTTCCTCTCCTTTGCAGGGCATCCCGGAGAACGACAGCATGACGGATCTGGACAACACATATGTGATCATTGAGAAGCCGAGTGCACTGAAACTGAAAAAGGACAAGAAGTCCTCCAAACTAGGCCAAAAAAGCATGTCTCTGCTGACCCTCAACACAGCAGAGGAGGACGGTATGCTTTTCCAGTTTATACCAGATCTTTTCCAGAGATTTGTACCAGAAAGGGCCTTCAGGGATGGGAGTTCTCCTGGTGTGTTACTGTTCATTTGCTTCTAGTTCAGCTTCAGTTTAGCATGGTGCAAACAGAGTTCACTAAACTGTTGCCTGTGAATGGAGATTTGGTAATGTGGTTACCTGATCTTTGTGGCTGTTGGAATAATGCAGCCTTTGTGTCTAACCCTATCTTTGTCTCTCCTTAGGTTCAAGAGGGCGTAGGCAGAACCACAAGAAGACCTGTATTCAGTCGTGAGATTAATGAATTGGACTTTAACATGGTCTTTCTCATTGTCTTTGAGAGACTATATGATTATTCAAATGAATTGGATAAAAAAAAATTTCCGATTATTTAAAGTCATAATCATTTGATACTTTTTGTGATTTTTTTAATAGAATTTTGTATTGCAGACAATAAAAATGGCCTTTGGCCTTTTGAAAAGGTCATGGTTCATCTATTATGTGCTGTCTTTTTTCATTAAACTGTGATGAACATCACTGGCATAAAAAGCCTGGCTCAGACACATTCTAAATGTATAACATAAGACATTAGTTGAGCTTATTCAAACTAAAAATAACCCAGCACATTGCTGGCTTCCATAAAAAGCCAATTACAGTTTATAATATCTCCAGGATGACACACAGGAAACGACACAGGAAGAAACGGATTCTGTTGCTGTAGACCACAAATGCAGTTTGGTTTTGCAAAGCTGCTCTGCTCTCTTCTAGAACAGCTGTTTGCAATCACCTGCTTTCTTCCATGTTCTCTGTCGGCTCCACAAGCTTCCAAGCAATAAAGGTGAAGACGATGTTCCATACATAAGGTTCTCTTTAATGAGAACTTAAATAAGAGTGAGAATATAATGAGAAATAATATAGCGTATCATTTAGTAGCAAGAGTAGGTCACGTGTCACTACTGAAGTTGCTTGCAGGTGGATGAATGTTGCCCCCTGCTGGTGAAAGCTTCTACTTACACAGAGACTATATGTACATACACACCACCAGTACCTGTCAAATGTTTGGACATGCCCTCTTTATTTCTGCTATATTATACATTGAAAAAACAGGAAACATCAAACTAATGAAATAACACCTGATTACATTGTAGTAGTCCATTTTTAAATATTTTTAGAAGTAACCAAACCTTTACTTTGATGACAGCTGTGTGTTCTTATACTTAATTAGCTTCATGGAGCGTCTCCATGAAGAGTGAAGGACTAAGGTTCTGAAAACAATTTGTTGAGGGTCCTTCTGAAATTTATTTTGTGTGTGTGTGAGTATATGAGTATGATTTGGAAATCAAATGTATAGACTATCACCTGCCCTAATTTGTAATAGAAACAAATTTAAGCATAATCCACTGGATTAAAATTATTAAAATTACTTATTATGAAAAACATAAATTCAGTCAAGTGTGTCCAAACTTGACTGGTATTGTATACATATATATATATATATATATATGTATACAGTAACATTTTCTGGTTCCTCTTTCTACAAATTCAGAAGTACTTCGCTTGCACAGCTAATGAAGGATCTTTGTCCGAAACCGAAACATCCTGTTTCTTTGGAAATCTTTGAATCTTGTGAACATTTTTAAATATCTACTGTCCAACTACAGTACACTGCAATTACTCATCTGGGAAAAAACTATATTCACTGCTCAAAAAAGGGAACACTTAAACAACATAATGTAACTCCAAGTCAGTCACACTTCTGTGAAATCAACCTGTCCAGCTAGGAAGCAACACAGATTGTGAATCAATTTCACCTGCTGTTGTTCAAATGGAACAGACAACAAGGAGAACAGGCAAGAGGCAATTAGCAAGACACCCCCTATAAAGGAGTGTTTCTGCAGGTGATGACCACAGACCATTTCTCTGTTCTCATCCTTTCTGGCTGTTACTTTTGCATTATGTCAGTTGTCTCACCCCTAGAGGCGCATAAGGTGATGTCTACAACCCACAGACGTTGCTCAGGTAGTGCAGCTCATCTGTGGTAAGAAGGTTTGCTGTGTCTGTCAGCACATTGTCCAGAGCATGGAGGAGATACACCAGGAGACGTGGAGGAGCCCATAGGAGTATGAGGGCCCGTTGTCCACAAGTTGGGTTTTTTACTTATAGCCCAACAAGAGTGCTCTTCAAGGATGAGAGGTTCACACTGAGCACATGTGACAGAGTCTGGAGATGAAATGTCTCATTCCATCCACCAACAGACTGTCCAGGAGTTGACTGATGCTTTAATCCAGGTCTGGGTGAAGATCCCTCACTAGAAGCACCGCCTCATCAGGAGCATGTCCAAGCGTTGTAGGGAGGTCTTACAAGCACATGGAGGCCACATGCACTACTGAGTCTCATTTTAATTTGTCTTGAGAAATTTTCACTGTTGGATCAGCCTTTAATTTGATTTTCCACTTTTATTTTGAATATGATTCATGGAACCTCCATGGGATAATCACATTGATCATTTTTATGTTATTTTGTTCTCAACGCATTCCACTATGTAATGATAAAAATAAAGGTTTTCAATTGGAATATTTCGTTCATTGAGATCAAGGATGTGTTATTTTAGTGTTCCCTTTTATTTTTGGAGCAGTGTATATATATTGGTATATATTTTACAATTTTTAAGTAGTGAATACCCAGTCATATAAAATGATCAAGCTATTAAAAGCATATATCACTGAAATGTGGAAAAGCTTTCAAATAAAATAAAGCTGCCTTAACATGTGACAGTAACCATCTATTGCCATTACTAGTCAAAGGAGGACATAGCTGACGTGAATTTTAGCGGAAGTGAAATTCTGTTGGCTGCTGGAACTCTTGCATGAAAATCTCAAAATGACTTCATCTCTGTGCCAAGCATGCCTTCAAACCCAGAAGAACCGAAGGCGGCTGTGGTAAGTGAAAGGGTGTAGTGGGGTGTGCTGGTGAGTGAGGTCGGACGCAGAGACCCAGACATGTCTGAGCAGACGTGTGTAGAGACACGTTTGGAAATAGTCCTCACAGGATCCGACTTATTTTCAAGAGCTCTCCATGCCGACGACTTTCTTTCTGCGGGCTGTTACCAGGTCATAGAAAGGGTCCTTGGTGATGCACGCCCTGAGGGTGTGGTCAAGACAGGTTTGGTTAGATTTGATTGGTTCTAGGTGTGTTCCAGGTGCATTTGGAAAAGGTCCAGTTAATACATGCTAAATCTGGGTGGTGTGTGTGCAGTGGAGGTGGGGTGGGTGGTGAGCGTGCAAGTGGGTGGTGTTTGTGGTGTGGGTGGTGTGTGCAGTGAGGGTGAGGTGTGGGCCTGATGGTGCATCTGGCTTCAGTGCAGGATGTGTGTGGCGTTACCTGATAGCTTTAACCCAGTCAGCACGCTCATTAGCGCAGGAGGCACTGATGCGGTAGGACTGGTGTTTCCCTACCACCACCCTCCCGTCCGGATCAGTCTTACACGCCTTTATCGTCTGGCCGTTACTGTGCGGGATGAAGAGCTCCAGACAGAACTGCACACACAAACACGTGTGCACACACACACACAGAACCGACATTCATTCATAAATACATTTTCAGCACTCAGTACCCTCACATGTGCACGTACACCCAGGCATTTGCACAAATCAACCCAGCACAAACACTCCAATCACATATAAACTTTGTATTATTAGCTAAATGGCTCCCTGAGCTACAGAGGAGCCGACACATGTAAGTAGAACCAGAAGTGCGCCGTTCAGATCATAAACCCGATTTTCTCTTTTACTCACTAGTCTATTGACGCCCAACCTTGAGTAATGCTGAGACATTTCCACTTCTGTTATGAAACCGTAAAAGGGGTCTGTTCCTGCAAACCTTCATCAAACTCAACTTTCATAGGCTGGGTGAAGTGGGGTAGGTCAGGGGCAAAATGAAACCCTGCAGGATCGGAGGGTTACTGGGAAGCCTGTCAGGCAACCACTGTAAGAAGGGGACAGCAAAAGCCCAAAGGCATATCAGTGCAGTAGTACCTGTTTGTGTGGGTCGTCTATCTCCCTCACGCTCAAGTTCTCTAGAGGGATAATCCCTTTCGGTTCTTTGTCCTAGAAAAGAAATCAAAGTGAATCCATGTTAATCATTTCTTGTGTAGTGCTCGGTACTTGAGCAGTCATTCATGTAGCCACTATTTGCTCAATGAGAAATCAAAAGGTCAAAGATCAAAGGTCGAGATCATACTCACAGTTGTGTACTGAAAGTAGTATAGGCAACTGTCAGTCAGGATGAACCACCTCCTCTTCCACGTTTTCACCCTGCCCCCTATAGTTGGGTGACATATATGTGGCACATGAGTTCAAATCTTACAAATTTTCCCATTTGTTCCCAATAACCTGCCAAGTTCAAGTAAAATATATAAAAACTGACAGGTGACTAATATTAAATAGTTACAATTTATTAAAGGATGAACAAAATGCTTTATTAAATAATAGACTGTATATGTTGGGCAGAGTAGTGCGTGACTATATGTGTGGAGCAGCTCACTAACCCTCTTTCATGAGCCAGCCCTCACGATCCGGATTGAAGAAGGTGTGAGTGAGATCATTCCCATCATCCTCTGGGATCTTAAAGGGTTCGTTCTTAATGCTCTCGTACAGTTTCTAAAAGAAATCGCCACAAACTAAAGTCACGGACACGGATTCCGGTTTTCCCACATGAACGTTAGTTGACGTGGCTCGGGCCAGGAAAACCTTCGTTACCGTGAGGAGGTCATTGGGCAGGTCTCCTCCGTTGTTGATGCCCCGGTTCATGCAGATAAATCTCTCAAGTGTTGTTTTGTCCTTCACATTGGGGTTGTGCAAACTAGTGTTCAGCATGATGATGGCGAAGGACAGGATGTAGCAGGTGTCTGTAACAGGAAGTCGAGCACATGTGCGGAATTAAGCTTCATGAATCAAAGAACCCATCCTTTTGAAGTAAAGAGCAATGAAACCTTCGTGTGGTCAGGTTTTTCTCGTCTGTACTCGTGTTTCACTACAACTGAAGCAAGCCAATGCTTCTGCAGATAACCCTGGAGTCGAGCCCTGCGGGTTAGTTCTGCCCAAACATTGCATGCGGAGGGCCATCTGTACCTGTCGACTGGAAGACCCCCGTGTTGCAGGTGCAATATCGCTGGGCAAAAGTCTCCATCATGCGATCAATCTTCTGAGCCTCACCAGGGAGCCGGAAGCTCCACAGGAACTGCCTGCAATCAGGATCATTGAAAGCATTCAGGAATATTAATTTAGTTCAGTGATCTGCCCCAGTTTGGATAGCAAAGTTGGAGTGGGAGGGGGGACTGGAGATGAAAGGTCTCTTTGCCTACCTCAAGGCCTGCACCAAGTTCAGGTTTGAGAACTCATGGAGATCCACAAAGGATTTCAAGATCTTAAGGTGGAATTCTTTCCTGTGAGCACAAAGTCACACAATACCACTCAATAATACCACCCCAAAATGTAACACTGATGACGGTGATGATGTCATTTTATGGGTATGACTATCCTTGTTATCAGTGTGATGTCATTGATATACCTTTCTCCAAGAAAGTTGCCAATGGCTGTTTTACTGAGACCCTCCTCTTTGTACAGGAACTCTGCAATCGCCTCTGCGGAATTTTCCAATAGTTCATTGTCCACCAGGTACTGGATTCCCTGTATCGAGAAGACAGAGGTACATTGACAATCAGCATGTCTTCAGCTGTAATGTGCTACTAAGACTCTGTGAGACCAATGAAATCACCAAACTCATAAATCTAAACACAGGGACAGGAGAGCAGTCTACAGTATGTCAGGTGCATCTATACCATTTGAAAATGGTGGATTTTTAAGTGATTGCAGTTTCCAATCACTAATAGCCTTCACATACTCGATGCATACTTGTTATCTTACCTGCACCACATATTCTTCTACTATTCTATTATACTATTCTAGTGTTCTAGTCTATTGTAGTCTAGTTTCTTAAATGCAGTACTCTTTTCTTAAATACATGTGTCAAATATAGGTCGGGTTTCCAGTATAACTTTAATGCATCTGTTCTTTGCAGCACAGGATGTGGTTCTCTAATCTGCTCGTTTGCTTGCCTCTCTTCTTCTCTCTTGCTAGCTGTTCTCTCTGTTTTCTATATCTTGTCCTTCCTTTCCTCCAATCTGTATTTAGTTAGGCTTTGCTTATCATTTACGAAAAGCTTTAACTCTCATCTCTGAATATATTTACAGCATCTGAAGACACTTGCCTTTATTGGGTCCATGTTAAACTTCTTCTTTCCACACAGGAATCTTTTTGTCCTTATGACATTCTTACTAATAGAAAACATGGTGAAACAAAAATTAGAGAGTAAGTTCAACAAAAATACAAAACCAAGGTTACCATGGTAAAGGAGAGTGCGTGAACACTGCTTGTCAAATATAATCCATGACATCATCAGAATACTCACAGACACACAATTTTCAGACTGAATGTGTGTGTGTGTGCGTGTGTGGATTGCTTTCATAGAATTGCACCAGTCTCTGCTTCCATTAAAATCCACCACCATTCTTGACAGCGACCCAGATAAGGTTTGGTAGTTTCTGGTAAAGCTGTATACTAGTGAAACACCCACACTCTTATGCTGATACAAGCAAGAAAGCAGGACGCACATGCCCTTCTTACAGGCTGTATCCAGAAGAGCATGAGGCAATGCATGAGATCAGTGATGTGATGTAAATTAGACTCTGTAGATAAGGTGCACAGATCAGAAGCAGGATAATCCATCTTCATGTTAAAGCACATTGAATCATGCTGGTAGCGAGCAGATGAACCATACGTCAGATTAGTTGTATTTTGTTGTGTGGTTTCCAGTTCGGGATGGTATCTACAACCATCCCACCATTACCCATCAACAAACATGATCTTTCTGTTAGTGAAGTGGATATGTGAGTAGAAGCTTCAAGTTTCAGGTTGAAGAAATTAGGGACCTAACAACTTTCAGGTTAGGTCCTCAATTCCTAACTGTTTGACCTCAAGCCGATGATCAAACTGGCCTCTGTTACTGAAGCTGCCAGGGGGGGAAAGATACTCACTTCTCCTTGTTCGACTCCATTGTGTGGATCTCGGTCAGAACATTCTCAATCTCCAACCGGAGTTTCTGTCAGAGAGAATGCAGTTGTAAGACTGACTGGTGCCAGTGGTTGGCATGGCTACAGACACAATTAAACATGATGACTCTGAGCATCAAACAGCATGCGCAGCATTATCTGGAAACTTTCAAAGGTCTAAAACTTGAGAAACAAATATTGAAATCACTCAGCTGTTTTGCTTTTGTATCAAGGTCTCTGTTTACCACGCAAAAGTGCAGTAGAGGCACAAAACCTTCACCCACCCTTTCACTGTTAGTTATATCATCAGAAGCCAAAATATGTGATCCTGTTGTGCATGAGAGTTTTACATTTGTAAAGGGGAGTACCTGGATGTCATCTAGAATGTCATTCTTGTTGATCCTGTTGGTCTCCGTTTGTTTTTTTTCCGTTCGAGTGGGATTTGGAGGAGCTTTCGGGAAAATATTAACATATTAGAATATCAGCATTTTCAGCATCAGTCTCAGATGGTGATGGACAAGGATAGGATATGGATGTGAACGAGATTACGGCGTACTGCTCTAACGTGCTCAAAAAACCAAAAACAAATATAATATGGATGAGGACGAGATTACGGCGTACTGCTCTAATGTGCTCAAAAAAACAAAAACAAATATAATGTGGATGAGGACGAGATTACGGCGTACTGCTCTAATGTGCTCAAAAAAACAAAAACAAATATAATATGGATGAGGACGAGATTACGGCGTACTGCTCTAACGTGGCCAAACCCCCCCCCCCAAAAAAAGACAATTATAATATTGCTACATCTCAGGTTCCCATATACTGCAAGTGTACATTGCGAAAAAAACACTCATAAGAAGTCCCTCGGCCACACACACCCCACAGTTATCACTTCAACATCTTATTTTAACTTGTATGTCAAATTCACAGGGGCCAAAGGGAGCAGTCTCTTCTAACCTCTATTTTCCATTAGATGGAAAACAATGCTAGAAGAATCAACAGGAGTAAAGCCTAGGACAAACATCCCCTCAGTCCACAGCGTCTCACTGTTCCCAGGTACGCTTCCTGTTCAGAACATCACCCAAACCTGGTCCCGTGGCACTAGAACGTTATGTGCAGGTGTGTGCTTTCTCCTAGAAGGAGGAAGAAGCTGGTGAGGATTACTAGTTTACCTTTCCCCCACAGGAAGCTGTCTTTCCTCCTGGAGCCCATTCTGGTTGCTCAGCAGAGGAACTGTCAACATACAGGAACTTCATCCATTTAAAGTGGGGGGGGGGGGGGGGGGGGGGGGGGGGGGGGGGGGGGGGGGGGGGGGGGGGGGGGGGGGGGGGGGGGGG
>JAOYMR010000001.1:19010329-19040735 GCA_025802075.1 Tenebrosternarchus preto
TAGCTGTCTTTCCTCCTGGTGCCCCTTCTGGTTGCTCCGCAGTCGAACTGTCAACATAAAGGAAATTCATCCATTTAAATTTTGGAACCCCCCCCCCCCCCCCCCCCCATGTGTATTTATATCACTGCTGCACCAATGCTTCAGGCATGAAGAAACTCTATCAACCTCAGAAGTGGCTCCTAAAAGTGTTATTGTACAAACTCTGTTCTTGTCAGCAAAAACACATAGCCAGTATTGACCTCACTTTAACGTGTATTTTTTGTATTTTTTTTCAGTCTATTTCTTTATGAATGATACAAGTAAATGTAATTAAGAAACTGACCAGACTATAAAATATATAAAAGTCTATAAAATATAAAAAGACTATAAAAATATATAATATTGTGCCATTATATAGACAATAATGTATAGGGTATATAATAACGTACACTGCATATATGCATATATTTGTATATGCGTTCATCTGTGATGTATGTGCAGCAACATCAAGTGTGTGGAAAAAGTTCAATAAAGTGGTTTGCTTACCTTCACGCGGCTAGTTGCATCTCGCTGTCTGATTCTACCACCAAATGTCATTCAGAAGACAAAGCTGTGACCAACAGACGGCAAGAGTGACGCGTATGAACAGAAGACTTAACTCCGGGAACTCGCATCTCTCTCTCTCTCTCTCTCTCCATATTTTACAATTAAATACTGTGCCATGTAAATATAGCTTTTAAGTACAGTTGAATATATTATTATCCACTACTGCCCTCTTGTGGTTGACAGTACGAATTGCAGCATGGCAAGCTGCAAAACCTGCACCTGACACAATACTTCACAAAAACGCGCGGTTACTTCCTGATACGTAAACTACTTTAGGTATTTGTGGAATTTACTCATTTAAGCTGATCTGAGATCAGGTAGTTCGTCGAAGTGCTTTTAGAGTTTCACAAGCACATGCGCAAGACCGGGCGGATCGAAAGCGCGGAACGCAAGAAGTGCAGCGAGCGATAGGGAAGAGTGGGTGGGCAAAGAAACTGACAGCCGCAGTGAAGCAGCAGCTTTGTTTCCTGTATTACACCTTTACAAAGTTTAATCGAAGCACGTCAGAAGTTAAGTTACTCAAAGTTAAGAAAAATGCAAGCTATAAAGTGCGTCGTGGTGGGTGATGGGTGAGTAAAATACAGACTAATATCTAGTCTGAGTTTTTATTTATTAGTTTGATCTGTTATGCAAAACTTACTATAAGACAGATTTAGGGTGAACTTGAAGTATGTGGTTTGGTGTTTTAATATAACCGGGCTGCCGTTTTTCTTTCTTTCTTTTTCCTTCTTGATGATTTGTAACATGTTCAAAATGAAATGCTCTGTTCCTTACACACATTTTTGCGCGTTCTGAACGTTTTACCACAATCATTTGATGCCCCGGTTGAACCGTTACAGGCTCATACGGCGCCTCAGTGTCGCTTGTATATAAAGTAACTCTTAGTAAGCAGGAGTGAGTAGCTTTGCAAAAAAAGTCGGACCCTTTTTCACGGCACTGCTCCCTTGCTCTGGCAAAGTATATAAATGTAATTGTTTGTTCACCTTGGACATGTCTAGAACAGTCCAGCACAAATCAGTGAGCAGCCAGTGCAGTGCGGGACACAGGCACGTTCCAGCGCTCGCAGTGATTGACTGTCAGGAGAAGCCTCGCGTGCCATCCGTCTGCCCCGCACAAAGGAGTAGTCGAGCTCTCGCGCGCTGTTAACGCGAAATAACCTAAATAAGAGAGACCTCACCACTGACATAGGCCAGTATTTCATCATTCCTTTAAGATCATGCAGGAAGTTATTATGCCACGTTCAGTAAATTGCACAGTGATCTTTATCAGTAGGAAGCCGCTGAAGCCTGCCGGTGTTGGTAAAACTGCAACGCTTCTTCTGTGTTTTAAAATGGCAGTGCAGCAGGGATGGGGCACGGTTCCCCAGGCCTTCCCGGAGTGTGAGAGTTCCTTGTGCCTGTTAAGTGATCTAGTAAAGACCGCCGTAGTGCCGCGACTGTATCTTTGAAGGGGAGGAAGGAGCACTGCGTCTTCATTGCCGTTCTTCGACTTCCTGAGTGCTTATGTCTGCCACATAGTTCTGTTTTCATCTAAAAGCCATGTTACGATTACTCATCAGGGGAATTTTGACACTGAGTCTCGATACATGGATACACAAGATAACACATGCTATAATTTTGAAACTACACTGGGGGATTTAGCAAGTACTTAAGCTGTTGTTATTTATTAATTATCGAGTCTTCGTCGATAACTGAAGAACCCTGATGCTGTAGGGCGGGTGTGTGTCGGAGGGCATACGTACTCGGTGGATATCAAAGTACACAGATCCCATGGTAATGGTAGAGGGGGAATACACAACGCTGGAGACGTAGAAGCGTAAACAGATGCGTGCGGGTTTGCTATGAGCAGGCCACGCCAAGACCAGGACACACGTGACTGTGATCAACAAAGATAGAAGTGTAATAGCCAACTAGACCAGGTTGGGGATTATAACAAAGATGGATGTCTGGGCAGATTAGTGTCAAAAAACACTCTGACACTTTGGCAGATTTTCACTTGCCTGATGAGAAATGAAATGTGAGCGTGTGGGAAATGTTAACATTTCCTTGAACAGTAATATGAATATGCTATGAATAGATCAATACATGATTAATGTTTACTGTATTCTTCTTTAATTTGTTTAAACCAGAGTATCAATATCCCTGATTTTGTGGTTCCTCTCATTCATGTCTAGAAAACTTGTTTAAATCACTCTATAGATATAGAGAACTCTTGAGTATGGCATTTAATAGGGCAGATACAACGGCCCTGCTAAAGAAGGTCAGTCTCTCTCTCTCTCTCTCTCTCTCTCTCTCTCTCTCTCTCTCTCTCTCTCTCTCTCTCTCTCTCGCTCGCTCGCTCCCTTTCATTCTCTCATTCTCTACATTTGAGGATATCCTGTTTAAAACATGTGCACAGTTCTCCATTTTAAAGTTACACAGTTCCTCTTAAGCCATTTCACTGCTGAAGTTCACTCACTCAAGTCCCACACTGCAGAGTCACCTGAAGGAAGTGTCCCCCCCCCCCCCTCCCGCCTCACACATCAGGTGCTGTGTTAACCTCTTCATGTCCAGTCAAGTATCAGTAATTGCAGTAACCCAGAGTTTCGAATGGTATTGCCATCACTGTGTGATTACCACACTGTCTGTTACCATGCTGACTGTTACCATGTTGACTGTTACCATGTTGACTGTTACCATGCTGACTGTTAGTAAGCCCAGACCTAATTCTAGAACAGAACTGCTTCATTGGTAGTTCCTCATTTGCTTCTTCCAATGTTGTAGAAATCAGCTTGAAGTTTGAAGGTCATACCAGTTTGAACTAGGACAGCACTGCTAGAGCTTAACCTTTAACTCGGGGAGCTGCAGGAAGCCATTTCACTAGGACTTGTTTTAATCACTGGATTAAAGGGAAATTAGGAAAGTTCTACTGCACTTAACGGCATTTCCAGCTGTGACCATGACAAGATAAACATATTCTTGAAGTATTCAGCATCACCTTCATCAGGTTTGTGTACAGTGACCATCCACATGTGGGGGGAAAAGCCAGAGATTTTATTTGCTTCCCTTCAAAAAGACCAGGGACTGTTCCACTATTGCAGTGTATGGGCTGTTCCAGAAAACAGGGCAGACTCTGTGCAGTGGTGTTTTTGTTGGCTTCAGCGAGTGGTTGGAATCGTCCGTTTGCAGTGTGTTGAAGGCACCAACCCTTCGTCTGACTAAGCACTTCCGTAAAGAAACACTTTTGCAACGACTGTGTGAGAAACCTGGCTTAAAAAGATACACGTGCACAAACACACCCAAACATGTCTATTAACTTAAATAGATACACACTCACAAACACAACCAAAAACATGTCTATTATCTTAAGGTTACAGAGGACATAAATAAATACTTGTGATGATGTTTGAATGGTATCTCCTACTATAGCATCTTAACGAATGAAAATGACTTGCGGACCAATATGTGTTTCTGAGAGTACATGGAAGAGAACTTGGAGGACCAGGCAGTGTGAGGAGAAAGCACTGCTGTGAACCGCCTGCTGAGATGGACAGATTGAGATTCAGGATGGAGAAATATGTAGCAAGATTGAGTGAAATACGGCTCGTTCAAAGACACACTTTAAAAAGAGGCTCACTGTCTCTTCCTGGAAAAAAACACCCTTCTTCCTGTCACTGTGTCGCCAGCAGCCATGCTGTTCTCTCTCTCTGTATCTCTCTCTGTCTCTCTCTCTCTCTGTAGCTCTCTCTCCATTTGTCTTTCTCTCTGTCACTGTCTCAGTCTCCAGCTCTCTCTGTATCTCTCTCTCTCTCTCTCTCTCTCTCTCTCCATGTCTCTTGATCTCTTCATCCCTCAATCTCTCTCTCCTCTGTGATTCGTGACAACTTAAAAGAGTCTTTCAATCCCGTAGTGTACACAAGCACCAGTCGAAAAACTTCTCAGACAATTTCACAGAATATACTCATATAACAGAGATACACGAAAATAAATATATAAATGCTGTGTTGCAATTATATTGTCACATATTGTGAATGTGAAATTCCTTGCAATATGATCTAATAATTAATTGTGGTGTAATAATTAATTGGCTTGAAGAGTGAGTTTATTAAGTTCAAAATAATTAGTGACGTTCGAATCATACCAGTGCTATGACTAATTAGAACACGCCCACTGAACACACATCGTATGAAATTGGTCCGCACTAGGAGAAAAAAAAGATTTGTTTGGGAGCATTTTTATTTATTGCAGCTTTGTGTGATGCGGGTTTCGTAAAGACTATTCTCACGCTTAACAATTAACAAACGACAAATCATATATTGTGCTGCCTTGTTGTGCAATTCTAACATTAAAACCTATTGTCTCATATTTCCTGCTTTATTTTTGTTTACATTTACATTTCTATCTAAAAGTTTCTCTATGAGGAAGCTGAACACATACCACATAAGCTGTGGCCTATGATACATTTGTGATATAAAAAAAATTTTGTGCCGAGATATAATGTATTGCAAACATCCTGTTTGGGTCTGATCCACAATGTATCTTTTTTATGTGAGTGTGTTTGTGTGTGTGTGAATGTGAATGTGTGTGTGCGTGCGTGGGCGTGCATGGATGTGTGTGTGTGTGTGTGTGTGTATGTGTGTGTGTGTGAGGAAGTAGAGAGTTAAAAGAAAAGATGGAGTGACTGAGATGGATAGATGTTAGTCTTCTGTGAGTTGCTACAGTACATGTGTAGCCTGAGGGAAGTGTTTTTAGTGACGATGGTAGATATCTTCTGTGTGTGTGTGTGTGTGTGTGTGTGTGTGTGCATGTGCACACATGCGAGCGTGTGTTCAGCATTCCTTTAGTTCTCTCTGTGCATGCAGTGGCATGCTCTGTACTCCCGTTGCCACACACACATACGCACACGCACTCACACACACACACACACACACACTTCTCTCCAAGTGGAATTGTGCACAGAACCTCTCATACAGCTGCTTGTTCAGACAGCATAAGTAAACAGATTCACACACGTTTCTCTTTAGGAATGTTTCTCTGTGCACTGGAATAAGCAGTTTTACATTTTTAAGTAAGTTCTTCAGCCCTCAGGTACTAAAAAAGTAAGCTGAGGTTTAAAGCATTGAAAACAGTATTGGCCCAAATTGTTTTTGTATATGGTTTTGTATAATAGTATTTATATACTATTATAACATTATTGTGTGACTATTAACATTAGCAAAATTTTGTATGACATACATTGTAAGACGTTTTTGGCTTAAGTACATAATGTGTGTGTGTGTGTGTGTGTGTGTTTCTACTGCTTTAGATAAAATAACATGGTCTTACATACAGATTTTATAGTCTACGGTGCATAACATGTACACCAGTAGTGTGTGTTGTGTGTACAGAGATCTGACCTTTTTTGCCCTGTGTGTTTCAGTGCTGTGGGTAAAACATGCTTGCTGATCAGCTATACCACCAACGCCTTCCCAGGAGAGTACATCCCCACTGTGTGAGTGCCAGGCCCCTGTCTACAGTACATCCAGCCTGTCAGCCTGGTGCAGCATATATGAGATGTGTGTTTTATGCTCTCTGCCAGGTTCGACAACTACTCTGCTAACGTGATGGTAGACAGTAAGCCAGTCAACCTGGGCCTTTGGGATACAGCCGGACAGGAGGATTACGACAGGCTCCGACCCCTGTCCTATCCACAGACGGTAAACACACACTCACACTCACACGCATGTACGCATGCACACCTTATATATACTCACGCTTCTCTGTGTGCAATTCAACACCGTCAACAACAGCCCATAAACATGTTCAGACAAGGAACTTTGTTCACATGAGGAACTTCATAAATGCTAAACAAATGCTCTGTTCCCTGACTGGCACTGACCACCTTAAACAAACAATGAAGTTCATATTTCACCGTCATATTGTTTGTTTCTATCTATATTTATATATATATATATACAATTTCTGAATTGAAAAGTAATAGTGAATGTGTCTGTGTGTATAAACCTAGTCAGCATGCAGGCCATAGGGGGGAATCTGTCATAACTGCCGTGTTGTGTGTTTCAGGATGTGTTTCTCATCTGTTTCTCGCTGGTGAGCCCAGCATCGTTTGAGAACGTCAGAGCCAAGGTCAGTGTGCCTTCCATGTGTACATAGAACACACCAGACACCAACAAATGTGAAATAGTTTGCTGAGTTATAAACACACACACACACACACACACACACACACACACACTCTCGCACGCACACACACTCTCTTTGCTGTAAAGATATTACAAGTCAAAAAGATGACAAGGCAAAAATAAAGAAAAAACTTAAATATAATATAACGCCATTCTCCCACATAAAGACCGGAGTGACCATGCAGTAAGTCTGCTTGACACTAGATGGCACTGTGTTCAAAACATGTGAGTTGCCCACTCACTCACGTATTTTCAGGCTTTTTTTCCCATCTTATTTAAGTTACATGAAAAAAAAAACACGTGGCAAAAGTGCAAAAGTGACCGTGAACAGAATCTGAAGCAATACAGAAGATGTGTATGACAGGTCTGTCTTCTATACAGAGTTCATTGGCTGTGCTAGTGTTTGGTGGCAGTAGTGCGTGGAGATCTTGGTACTGCTGTATTCTCCTCCAGCCTTGGTAATTTACATTTCTTTAGCTGCTTGCTGTTTATTCGTCATGTGAAAGCAGGAGAGTTAATTTAACTGAGTAGTCACTTCATTCGCTTCAGCCATTTCATTTACTGCTTACACACACCTGGCAATGCTCACAGTGTTGGCACTGATACCCTTCCTCCAGCCACAGCAAGGGGACAGGGAGACGGGTCTCTCAGGACAGAGAGATGGGTCTCCCAGGACAGGTGGGAGACGAGGGGGACAGGGAGACGGGCCTCTCAGGACAAGGAGATGGGTCTCTCAGGATAGGTGGGAGATGAGGGGGCAGGGAGACAGGTCTCTCAGGACAGGTGGGAGACAAGGGGGACAGGGAGACAGGTCTCTCAGGACAGGTGGGAGACAAGGGGGACAGGGAGACGGGTCTCTCAGGACAAGGAGATGGGTCTCTCAGGACAGGTGGGAGATGAGGGGGACAGGGAGACGGGCCTCTCCTGACATGTGGGAGACGAGGGGAACAGGGAGACAGGTCTCTCAGGATAGGTGGGAGACGAGCGGGACAGGGAGACAGGTCTCTCAGGACAGGTGGGAGACGATGGGGACAGGGAGATGGGTCTCTCGGGACAGGGAGACAGGTCTCTCAGGAAAGGTGGGAGACGATGGGGACAGGGAGACGGGTCTCTCAGGACAGGTGGAGGAGGCTGAGGGCCAGTGACATGAATCTCCTGTCATTCCATGCACTGTGATGGGTTTATAGAGCATATGTGTGTATGTGTGTGTGTGTGTGTATGTGTGTGTATGTGTGTGTTGGGGGAGGCTGATTATGATTAAATTTGTGAAGACTGCATTATGAAGACTGATGAAGCCACACTTTAGTTGTTGTAGATTGTCTGATTGGCAAGTCTAGAGTGCTTGTTCAGTGCAGCTGGTACACATCCTGCATCTGAATGATGTTTCTTTATAATCTACACTGTACCTCTTTAACCTAGAGAATCTTAATTAACAAAATGAAATCATGTGCTTCTATGCAGGTTGATGAAAAACCTGTACACACCAAGACCTCGGTTGAATAGCCATGTTAAACAATACCAGTCAAAAGTTTGATTGAATATATGTTTGTAATAGTAGCAAAGTCCATTTTAATCTGCTGGAATATGCTTAAATATACAAACTTTTAAAGTCAAATATTGGGAAAGCCTATATATGAACTGATTTCCAAAACACACACAATTCATTTTAGATGAAGGTCAGCAAATAATTTTCTTTGAGAACCTTAGTCCCTCACCTTAGAAGTGCTCTGCATATGTGGGAATTTCTTCAAAACTGACGGAGAAGATTCACAGGCGACTGCTTCATGAAGAACATCAAGAGTGATCTCTTAACCAAAACTGAAGGGTGGCTGCTTCAAATAATCTAAAAAATTTTAAAAATCTAACTCAAATATATCACAGCAATATCACATGTGTTACTGCGTTAGTTTGACATGTTCCCTGTTTTTGTAATGTAGAAAATACTAAAAATAAACAAACAGTAGGTGAGAGTCTAAATAAATAGTACGTGAGTTCAAACATTTAACAGTAGAGTAGATTTGAGTGGAATACTGCAGTTATCATGGAGCGACATTGGCGAGTATGAAGCGGTACACTGTACTGCACAGTTACACACAGTCAGCTTTTGATCGGTGATTCAAGGCCCAGCTTTTCCGTGACGAATAGTTCCATTTACACCTTTTTAGTGACGACGCTCACGCATGGCTTTAATGCCAGAGTCGAGTCAAAAGCTCAGAACCAGAAAACCAGAGCAAGGTCTCCATCTCCGAGAACAGCACATGTCCATGAACCGTGCTTCAACACTGGCTCTGTGAGGAAATAAAGGGTTAGAAACTGATTGAAAAAAGTGCGTGCCATCGCTCTAAACGTCAAAAGGACTTTCCACCCAAGTTTGTCATTTGTCCCTTTGTTTAGTTTTCGCAGTGGAAATGTACATTTAGAGAAAACCTGGAGGGTGTAAAAGACACGTCAGAAAGAGAATCCCAGACCAGGAGCCTCGTGATGACGCTCACATCACATGACTGACACGGTACACACCACTAAAATCCGCTTTTAAAGGAGACGGCCGTGTCAGGCCCTGCAGGAGAGGTTGGCGTGGTGCTCACAGCATGCACTTGGGACTTGGCCAAGTCTTATCTTTCAGGGTCAGCGTTTACGGTGATTTCCCTTTGAATCAGTACGTTGTGAGTCTGGCCATGATCCAGACAGATACAATCGAATCAGCTGGAATGGGAATAATTGTCATAGTCATGTCAAAACTAGGGGAGAGTAAAGGCAAAATAAAATACGAATCAGTAATGACTAATAAATGTTTATTATATTAGCTCTGTCAATAGTAAGGAACAGAATAGTTAAAGTGGGATTCGTCTACACTTCTAGCTTTTTCAAATTTCAGATGATCCCAGTAGCCCTTATTCAGTTGAAAATAATGTCATATGAAATAGATATGCTTTAGAATAGTCTGGGATTTATAAATGGTATTAGAATAGTCTGGGATTTATAAACTAGACCTTTTAGTACTTTAGTACCTTTTGTTTGTTTAGTAATATGTAGATTGGGCTCTGATAAAACCGAGCTGTATCAAGTGATGTAAGAACATCTAAACGTCCCTCATCAACAACTATCACAAAAATAAAACAGTAGAAACCTTGAAAAGAACCTCTGAGAAAAAGATGTTTTGAATCAAGTGTGTCACCGTTATTATGGCATACGTTATGAAGGCCGCACGCACACACACACGCGCGCGCGTTTCAGAAAGGTGGTGAGGAAAGCAAATTGTTGTTGATGTCAGCGATTGTGGAAACGCTTCATACTTAATCCTTTCCAATTTGTTTTGTTTAAAATCTCACTGCTTGCATAAACAACAAACAAGTCCTTTGATTCTTTATTAAGTTCCAAATAGCATCTCAGCTCCACTCCTCCTCAATGCTCCCGTTCCTTTATGAAATGCATCACAGTCCTTCAGTTCTTGCCTGCCTTCTTGTTCTATTTTCAATATTATTTCTACATCGTATCGCCAAGTCGTCGCCATGGTAACACTGGTCATATGCAAATGTAGACTTGATAGCTCATGCAAGGTTAAAGAGATAAGTTAAAATCTATTTGAGGCAGTTAAAAAAGCCTGTGTAAGGTATAGGGGAGACAGGACAAGCATGTCTCACGCTAACCTGCTAGCATTTCGTGCATTTTAGCAAAGTTTATTTTCATAAAAAAAAAAAAAAAAATTCTTATTAGTGCTGTGAATATACTATAGGCATTGCATAATAGTAAAAGCTCTGATGTATTACACAAATGAGTGTGGTGTGAAAAGTGCTGGGCCCTAATGATGGTGGCCATTTGGGGCCTTTTCCTTTGAAATCTCTTGCTAATGGGCTAAGAGGAGGAACTCAACAAAAATGCCCTATAATGAAGTTAGTCTAGCAGCTAGGCCCACGTAGCATTCACCCACGTATCATTCCTGCGGTTCAGGGACTGATGACTAACACGCACCCATTTTAGAAACTCAGCCAGGATGGTGGAAACTGGAAACTGCTACTATAGTGTCTCCTGACTGATGTAGCTGGGCTAAGTGTTTTTTGTTCACTTTTTTTTTTTTGTTCTTTCAGACAACAATACACCATTGAGTTTAGCTGAACTGGGTTTTTTTTTAAAGTGGTTAAAGACTGCTGAGTTCCACCTGTTCTGAAAGATGCAATTACTGCCTGTTTCCAGTGGACTTAAAAACAATGATGGCACCTTAAATTTGTTCTTACAGTTCAGCCAGTAGCCACACCGTGTTATATGTATCTCTGTGGGAATCCAAACTTAGAGATAACCTGAAGATCAGTTTTGATTGATTGTTTAATTCTTGCCTTATGTAGCTTACATTTACATTACATTTATGGCATTTGGAAGACGCTCTTATCTAGGGAGACTTACAAAAGTTTACAAAAAGCTTGACAAACACCTGCCATCCTGTTAGAGTGGTGTCATATCAAACCAGAGCAGAGCAGGAGAACTGAAAGAACAATCACAATCTAGTTTACTGACCAAGGAATTCGGTTCTGACCGTTGTTGACTCTCAAGCAATACACACAGCCTACAGACAATACACAGCATGAACGAAAAAAAGAGTAGATTCAAGAGGAAATGTCTAGAAATCAGCCCCCCCACCCACCTTGCAGCATGAGCTGTGATACCTGATCTTTTTCCTTGCTTTATATGCCTCTCATGGCCTCCTAATGGATGACAATCACCCTGAAAGGTGAGCCATGCAGGTAAAAGACAGAACGGAGCAGAGATCACAGCCTCCTATGAAAACTGAATACCATTTAAAAGCCACTGATGTATCCCCGAAAATGACTCAATGTGCATGGGCTGGAATTCATGATCCACACCTACCCATTAGACTTTGGGCTTCGTGTCAACCTCACTCTACTTTTTTCACCTCAGATCGAAACGTTTTATGTCATTCTGGCAGGTCTATGAACCGTGCTTTTTATTACAGCAGTTCACACATGATCACTCATCACAATCTATTCATGTTGTAATACGTGTCTCTGAAATCTGAGGCATGATCAGTGAAAACGCTTGCGGACTGCTGCCTTGACCAAGAACCCAAGCCAGACAATTTGTAGATGAAAATTAAACTGATATCAAGTGACCTTTGTAGGGGCCTTTTCTAAAGCCATCTTCATATGCTGTTCTGCTCCCCCTAGTGGTACCCAGAGGTGAGACACCACTGTCCCTCCACACCCATCATCCTGGTTGGTACTAAACTGGATCTGAGGGACGAGAAGGAGACCATCGAGAAGCTAAAAGAGAAAAAACTGTCTCCAATTACCTACCCACAGGGCCTTGCACTAGCCAAAGAGATAGGTGAGATGACAAGAGGGAATTTGACTGTGTTCTGTGCTAAAGAATGGACATTACACTTCAATTATGTGCTGTTTATAATAGTTTTATTGCTAAGGTGTTAATAAAACATAATAAATGTTTAATGAGTCATTTAATTTAAGCAATAAAGAGCGCCTGTAAAAGAGCACAATTTATTGTTAAGTTCACACTTAACAATTGTTAAGTGTTTTCCCGTTCAAACTGTGTTCTGTTTCCACCCAGGACTTTAAGGGAAGAACTGTAACATTCAGTTCATATTATGAAAACCATCACACAAATTTTCACATTGCCATTATAGTTCTTTCATTGCAAAATGGTGATTTGCGAAATTACAGTGTTTCTTAATTTAGCCTCTGTATAAAAATACCGAAACCCTGTTGTGTGTTGCATAGCATGAGTCTTTACCTTCTGGTACTGGCTGACATTTGCTGTCATGGTGATTTGTGTTATAGTGATTGTAGGAAAACATGGGATGGATCTCCCACACATCTGATACTACAACTGCTTATCAGCATTCTGATTCAGAAGTGCCTGCTAAACACTGAGACATCTTCATTCTGAATTGAGAATCATTCAACAAATGATTCTGATGATGATTTTCAACAAAGGTTTTCTATAGTACATACAGAATGATGATGCTGAATACAGAATCAATCTACAGATGATTCTCATGATGATTCTGACAATGATACTGATCATTTGCTCTAAACCACAAGCGCTGACTAGTTGTATTCGAGGAGTAGATGTACAGTTATAACTTGAGCCTGACATTAGTATTGTGTTTGTGCTGTCCTCTTGTGTGTGTGTGTGTGTGTGATCAGATGCAGTGAAATATCTGGAGTGTTCTGCCCTAACTCAGCGTGGCTTAAAGACAGTGTTTGATGAGGCCATCCGGGCTGTGCTCTGCCCACAGCCCACCAAGGTTAAAAAGAAGGGCTGCGTCCTGCTGTGAGAGTGTGGTGAGTGGTGCAGGGGGGCAGGGGGCCGGGCACCACTGGGTGGGGGACGGCCTTCCTGCTGCGAGGCAGTGTGGTGAGTGGGGCTGGGAGTCAGGGGGCGGGGCACCACCAGTTGGGGGACGGCCTTCCTGCTGCGAGGCAGTGTGGTGACTGGGGACGACATTCAATTAAAAAGGAATCTTGGTGTTAACCATTCATGTCTCTGCTGCTATGAGGATTTACACAAGCACTTCTTGGATGAAGTAAAATATACTAATAGCTAAGTTGAAGGTGATATCCTTTCCTTTCATGGAGAGAGAGTGTAAGTCATTGTAACACTGAATGGTTTTCATTCTTTCTCTCTTTCTTCCTTCTGCACTCTCAGGTCTTCAGAGATAGTCAAGATTCCCCTAAAATCTACGGACTTTCTGTTATTAAAGAGCTGAAAATAAATGCCGTTCCTGGTCAAAATACAAACACATTGTTTTGCTTACTTTACTCATTCTGCTATGATGCCTTGATCCTATAAAATATTACATTTAAACATATATAAAAGAGATATTTAAGATGTAATGTTGTTTGTTACTAGGATAATAACTTGGATGCTGTTAATAACTTTGGATGCTCAGTGTTGTCTTGTTTTCTGAGGAGAAAACCTAATTTTGTATTTCAGTTTTTGTTTCTAAAATGTACTGGAGGAGGCTAAGCAAGCTTAATCCAACATGATATCTGTACTGAGACAGTTAGATGCTGTGGGATGGTCTCTGTGTATACACACAACAAATAGGCCAAAGCACAAATCGCATAATGTTAAGCATAATTGTAATATTTTGAAACACCCAAGACGTGTGTTGTTTTGAATTGTATATTAAAACATTTCATTTCTTTCATGATATTATCTTTGTGTATAAGAAAGATATGTAAGTGAATTTTAGTGTTCCCAGCTATTCCTCCAGTTATGGGCAGTGAGGAGCTAATGGTAACACAGGTCACTGGAGTGTATGGTTTTTTTTAGCTAATGGTAACACAGGTCACTGGAGGGTATGTTTTTTTTTAGTTCTTGTTCATTTCCAGACAAATGCTTTGTCTTTAGGACAATAAAACTTAAATATTGTTTTGGCCCATTTGTTTTGCTCAGGAGTGTGTGTTTATTACAGCAGGACTTACCGACCGGTTTGAAAACAAACTGTGTATTACAGCAGGACTGTGGTTTGAAAATAAACATCCCATATTTCCAGACAAGTGTCTCCAAGTTTCTCCTTGTTCTTTTATTAGCTTTTTTTTGGGTTGTCCAGAAAATAACGGGCTCAGATGTTGAAGCCATGAATACTCGTGGGGACTTTAATGGCAGATGCTGGACATGCATGTAAACTAATTCATTACAATATGATCATGCAAGTCAGTCTTTTTTTTTTGGAGTGTAACCTACCATGTGCCAGAAAAAAAAATTACACACACAAAAAAAGTACACGTACTACACAAAGTTGTATAAAAGGAAAACATACACTCACTGTGACAACCCAACAGAATAATCCAACCCACGGCCGAAACGCTGTGATGTAACATACAGGAAATGCCAGCAACACCAGTAGCAGCGTGAGCTCCAGTTAAACCCACGGCCCCTCCAGCAGGAGGCACCTCAAACATGGGCAGAAAGTCCAGCACCTGTTCCTGAGCTTTGACATGTTCACTTTTCACTGACGTTGACGTTACATTTTAGCCTAGCTTTGTTTTTAGCACATTTTCTTTATTCTTGTACAGAGTGGCTAACAGAAGTAGCTACACTGCTACGTAAACATATGAGAGACTTTTGCAAGGCTCAGTATTTTGTTTGTTTTGCGTCTGTCATGCTCTGTGCAAGTAAGATGGACAGTTGATAAATGTGAATATTATCCTCGTTTTAGGACTTTATTGTTAGACTCTGATTCTGACATAATACACTAATACAATTTGTAGGTTGAAGGATTTGTCTGGTTTATCAAGGACAACGTGCCCCCCTCCAATCAAGAAACATGCGTAGAGGATTTTAAAGGGTGTAAAGGATTTACATTGTCTTGTAGATCTGACTGGCCTGTTCAAACTTCTCATATTGTTACCTCTAAGCACAGTCAAATGGAAAATGAGTCAAAGCTCCTTTTATATTTCTGTGATAATAAGATGGAGGCATGAGTTTTCTCACAGACAGTGTCCCGAAATCTGCCTTAAATGCTATTTCCAGTAAATCTAACCACACAGTGCTGCTGCTAAAGTGGATTAAGTTGCTTGTCTCCCTCCTGGGACTAATCTAGGTCTTTTACCTGTTCCAGTATCCTCACAAATGACTGCTCCACTGCTGTCCAGTGGACAGCATCAAGAACCATTTGCTGGTGGTAAAGCTGTACCAGGAGCTGACAAAAGTCTCATTGCAGGAACCCCCATGCATACGTGACCGTTTCAGACGAAAGTTCACTTTCTTCTCCATAGACTTTTTGTCATTTAGCTTGAATGTTAACAGCAATAATTAATGCGCACCCACATACATAAGTGCAAATAACATGCCCTTCTCAAGCCTGCTGTTTGACGCAGTGCCTATAACTCCTATGGGCTCACCAGGTAACGTGACGACCCACCTAGCATGGACTTCAATAGAGCTTTCCTGAGATAACATCAAAGAGCTGCCATTTACCATCAGATTTGGCTCGATGTCCTGCCTCAATGGAATAGCAAGGCTGGGTGAGACTGCATTCACATCACCCCAACACAGCACTGTCATTCCTAAATGTCGCCATAAGAGATCACTCTCCATAGCACCTCAGCAATCTCTGTTCATCTAGATTGCATCTGTCACCATGCCAGATGGTCCCAGCTAGCACACCAGCCACATACTGTAATGATTTTACTGTAGCTCATTACAGAAGACAGTTTTTGCAGAGCAGGGTCTGCTCATTATCTTCAGATATCTCCCATATGCCTTTTTTAGCCATAGGACAAGTACTCGGCAGGGGTATTGAACACTGAACAGCAGCTTGGAGCCATGTGTAACCTCCCACGCCTTTGCTTCTTTACGAATAGGGCAGTCAGTCTGGAAGGTATTCTGAGCTGGAGTCTGTGAGGCAGCCTGAGGCAGGCCAAGAGGATGTCCGAAACGCAGTCTGTGAAGGAATCTGAGAGGCAGTCGGTGAAGCAATCTGAGAGGCAGTCAGTGAGGCAGTCAGAGAGGCCTCACAACCTCCCTTAAAAAAACTGGAATGCAGCAAAAAAGGTGGATTTGGGGACCAAATCTGGGGATTTGGCAATTTGAGAGTCAGTCAGCAAGGCAGGAAGTCTGAGGCAAGCCAAGAGGATGTCTGAAATGCAGTCTGTAAAGGAATTTGAGAGGCAGTCAGTGAGGCAGTCAGCAAGGCAGTCAATGAAGCAATCTGAGAGGTAGTCAGCGAGGCAGTCAGTGAGACAGTTAGTGAGGCAATCAGTGAGGCAGTCAGTGAAGCAATCTGAGAGGCAGTCAGCAAGGCAGTCATTGAGGCAGTCAGTGAGGCAGTCAGAGAGGCCTCACCTCCTCCTGTTCTCCTGCAAGCACAACCCGGAATGCAGCAAAAAAGCTACAGGGATTTTCTTTTCGTAAATTGCATGGAAAATAATCAAGCTAAAATGTCTCCCAAGCAACCTTAGCAGTAGAAAACTGGCCTTCAATTGGCAGAATCTGCGTCAAAGCCTTTGATCCTACTATTAAATCATTTAAAAGCTTGTATCTGTCCTGACTGTCAAAAGAAATACTTGTCAAAATGTAATGAATGAGAGTGATTGTGGTTTTGACAAAGGCAGAACATTGCACAATTTGACTGACATTATGAAAATGAATATGTGATGCTTAGGGAAGAAAAACACCATGGCAAATTATAGCTTTTATAGAACTGCAATATCCCAAACAAATTTATATCCAGGCGATCATCATCCTCTTCGTGATAAGGTCAGAATATGAATGATGAGTAACAACGTTTGAATGAACGCTTTTTACATTTATTTTGAATAGAACAATCTTCTCAAATGTGCATCCACGTAGAGGAGGCTACATTTGGTGATTTATTCACAGTTTTTAAAGCGAAGCAAGCCTTAAGCATACATTGGGACTTGTAAAGTTAAGCATCATATTAGTGTCTTTATCATAAACATAAATATTTGGCACTGAAATTCATACAGTACTTTATACATTTCTATGCCAGATGTTGTGCTAAATTAGTCAAAAATGGAGACAGTGTGGTTTTGTGAGCAGTGCATTAGGTTTCGGTCACTAATACTGATGAAACAGGAGTAAACCAGCCTAATGCAGACTGCATAGTGTTTCACAACAAGCCCTTCACTGTGAGAGCTGTCACTGCCAGAGCCACTATGCAGTAATAAGGGCCAGGTTGAGATACATTACTGCCAGTGTCAGTATCTTATGGGCCTGCTTTCTCTCCAGCACCACGCCGCTCTCACCCTCCACTTCACTTCGTTATTCTGCTCCTTCGCACAACCGCGAGCCCCGGCGTCACGACGAGGACGGGTGAGCTGTAACGTAGTCGCTGACCTCGGCGGAGGCTCGCGCTCTGCCAGCCTCGAGTTAGCGGCCTGGAGGCGAGGCTCCGCCGCGTGATGATGAAGAAGATGATGATGATAATGCAGTTCGCTTGTCGCTAGTCGATTGCTCATACCGGTGAAATGCGCGAGCCGGTCGGTAAACAAGTCTGTATGGCTGACGGGAACGTAGCTTTTCAATGTCTCTCTTTTCAGCGTGGCTTTGGCTAACTGTGAGCTTGGACGTGGAAGCTATCAGTCACTCTGATAAAGTCTGCTCGGAAGGATATAGTCAGCTCTTGGATGGAAAGATATGGGAGAAAGAAATTTAAGCTCCTTGGAGTCGTGCTCTTTTGTTCAACACTTCTTTCAGCCTCGGCTTTTCACACGAGCTGAGTACTAGTTTAAAATGAAGCAGTCACTGAAAACTCTCAGATTAATGTCTTTTATATGTGTGCGAAGTGTGTGTGGCTTTATGTGAGTGCGTGGGAATGTGTGTGCGAAGAGGAGGTTTGGGGTGGGTTTTCGTTTCAGTAATTGAGAATCATATCGGCAGGTATTGTGGTAGGTTAGCTACAACGCTAGTCTGCAGAGGTCCAAGGACTCTCCATGGCCTGGTGATGCACAGTGCAAACTGGTCCTGTACACCTGCCTCTCTCTTCACATCTTTATTGTTATAATAACTATCTCAGGTTAATTGAGAAGAGTAGATGAAGAGGATATATTTGTTAAAAAAAACTTTCAAAAGTAAAAAAAGTAGCTAAATTAACAAAGTAAAAAGAGGGACTGGTATCAGCATCAAAAAATAAACCATGTTATTAATAACACATACAGTGTACATACAAGCAAAGCAGTCAACAAGCCATTCTTGCAATGTTTATAATCTCCAGAAATGTAACGGGGACTGATAACATTTCCTTGACACTAATAATCTGCTTCTGAACAACCTATTGCCCCTGAATCTGTTAGTCTGTCAACACTTAGTACTGACCCATTCAGATGCAGAAGCAAACAGGTTAAGAGCACACTAGATGGAGGACATAGGACCAAACGCATAACCGAGGCTTATCTTAAGGCAGACATTAGTCATGCTACGGCAATGCCTGTGGCGTGACAAGAGTGACTAGGAGCACCGGTGCTGACAGCACAAACCAGGCTGTTCTGAGGTAGAGGAGGGAGCTGGAGGCTTTCTTCCTCCTGACATTTACAAGTCTCATTTAATGGTGTGGGGAACAGCATCTGCCTGCTCCACTCACAAGCAACCTTTAGTGCTCGGTGGGAGTGGGAGCAAAAGACCATGGATTAGCTAACTCATCCCAGGAATAAAGAACAGCATAACCCCTCTGCCCTGATACCCCCCAGCACTGCTGGCTTGCTCTAAAACAGGAAGTCGGTTGGTCCCGGGTGCCCAGCTTGTAAAATCGATCAGTAGGTGTCAGGCAGTAATGGGTGGTTATGGGGGACGTGGGTCTGATGGGTTCATACTAAAAGCAGTACAGGTGGATTTGTTTTTGGTGAAATCTTAAGCAGCTCGCAGATGCCATAGAGACAGCAAACAGAGAAGAGCAAGATGTTGGAGTCAAGTGCAAGTAATGAGCAATTGATTTTTTGCGTCCAGCCACATGGCCTTTTCTTCAAGGCCTCTGTCTGGCCAATGGGTGAGAAGGATATAATCCATATATCTGTTGCCATCTTGGCCATCTAATGCAAAACAATGAAGCAAAACACAATTAAGTCCAAGAGTCGGTGAATAGGAATTAGCTAATGGGGATAGAAAAGTTCATTTCATTTTTGATTTTTATCACCACTGATCTTGGATACTGGATCAAGTGAATGTACACATTCAAGATTAGCAAAAATGTGAAAATGCAAACCTGTCTTGGGAAAAAAAAAAGTTATTTGTTTCAAAACAATAAATACACATTGAACAAAAAGAGATGATTTTGAGACATTACCCAATCAGTATCACAAAAGGCCGTAAGAAAAAGACAAGACTGTAATACCGTCTAAAATGATGGACACATTTCCATAGCCAAATTATAATTACAATATTATTTATTTGCCTGCAACCCAGCACACCACTTTAGTTCAAACTAAAATCCTTGTGTACAGCTATGTTCAACCAGTGTGATTTTCCTAGTCAACGAAACTATTGACATTTTGCTGTTAGCTTTCTCGAAGGCACAGCACTCTTTACGTTCTCTAACCTCTCCTTCTCTAATTTGTCCTCTCACTCTCATCGTAAGGGTTTACTACCCTAATTGGCACATAGCAACTGATTGAGGGTTGAGCAAAAGAGAGAAATTAAGCTTTTGAAAATTAACAAGTGTTTGGGAATGAACAAGACAAAAAGACAAACACAATAGTCAACACAAAAGCTTTGATATGCTTTATATTTTGTTTATTTGTTTTAGAATGGAAAAGGGAACATCTTAAGTCTATTTGGCTACTTATTTTTATTCCTGAATTTCCCTTTTATATTAATGGGCCATATGCCCTCATGGTTACTCTTGAGGCCTGACACACCAAAATGTGAACATTTTCAACTATTGCAATCGTACTTTTATCATTTTAAATAGTTCAGTAGAAAAGCAAAAGAGAAACGTAGGTTTCAATAGGTCGTAATATACAATTTAAGTGTCCGTATGTTCCATTTTATAGTTTATAATTCTAGTTATTTTTTAAGCCTAAATGTTGGTTAACAGACAGGGAAGGTTGGTGTTTGCAGTAAGATATGTGGACATCATTACCGTCCTCGACTCGTTTCATGAACCTCAGTGTTCAGTCGCCCAGTGTCTTGCCTCTGTGATAACATGAGGACCTCAGAATTGCCTCACTGAGACTGGGTGATCGAGGTTAATGTCATGCAGACGAGATGCTAGTGGCTGGAGAGACGGTTCTGTTTCCTCATCTTGTTCAAAATGAGCTCATCAACAGCTGGTTTTTGGCTGGTAGGCAAATTTTCACTGAGATGCAAGTATGTATCAGAAATCTTCAGAATATGTAAATGGATTCGGGGCCAGATTGTAATGGGAGATTCATGTCAATGTGCCTTTTACTTTACATGGGGAAGTAGGGAATGAACTGGATATTACACTATCAAGCTAATGTCTGGCATCATTTTGTACAGTTATTCTGAAGTGCTTTTCATTGTTTATTTTTAGTTACTGAAAAATAATATCAGTTTATTTTTCATGCTTTGCTTATCACAGTCCTTCTGTATGATTACCCAGTGCCTGAGAACAACCAAAAGGTTGATAGTAGATCTGCCTTCCTTTCTGCATCTCCTGTTGGAACATTATGCTATAACATTTATAACTGTTCCCAAGTTACTTCAATCAATTTTGGTTCAAGGTGTGTCACCAGCTCCAGACTGCCTGTCAACTCTGATTCTCCATTCTATTTACTATTCAATTCTGGGTTTAGCTAGTAAAACCTGGTATTAGTGTGAGGAGCAAGCAGCTGCTCCAGCCTCCTGGCCCTCCAGCCTCTTGGTCCTCCAGCCTCCTGGCCCTCTAGCCTCCTGGCCCTCCAGCCTCCTGGCCCTCTAGCCTCCTGGCCCTCTAGCCTCCTGGCCCTCTAGCCTCCTGGCCCTCTAGCCTCCTGGCCCTCCAGCCTCCTGGCCCTCCAGCCTCTGTCCTGGTTGTTGCTGATGATCTTATATGTGATTATGGATTTGCCTGTGATTACCTTGTTTGTCTGGTTTGGGACTTCTGCTGTCTCTGTGATGCCATTTTCCTGAAAACAGCTACATTAAATCTACTTAGCACACATATCTGACCATGTCTGGTTTCTCTGAGTTGTGAAATGTCATATCAACCCCCCAGTGCTGAAATATGTAGGGATTTATAAACTTAAACAAGAGAAAGAAATATAGAAAAATGTTTTGAACTGAGAACATTTTTTACATTTTTGGCCCAGTCTCAAAGAGGTTTATTGTTGTAATTATACAAGGATAAGATGTCAGATATTCTGTGCCAAGCCATTAGAGTTTCACATAGAGCCCAGCCCACTCATACTAGAAAACACAATACTGCATTCTTCTTCTTCTTCTTTTTCTTCTTCTTATAATCATTTTTATTATTATTATTATTATTATTATTATTATTATTATTATTATTATTATTATTAGTAGTAGTAGTAGTAGTAGTAGTAGTAGTAGTAGTAGTAGTAGTAGTAATGGTAGTAGTATTAGTAGTAGTAGTAATAGTAATAGTAGTAGTAATAGTAGTAGTAGTAGTAGTAGTAGTAGTAATAGTAGTAGTAGTAGTAGTAGTAGTAGTAGTAGTAATAGTAGTATATATGTATGTATAACATTTCCACAAGGGGTTCTATGCTTTCTGAGCTAGAACCATTTAGAGTCTGTTCACAAACCTTCTAGTTCACATATGCCTTCTCTGCACTGAATGACACTGTGTTAATCTGGTAATGAACCAGATAAAGATCCCCAGGGTGCTACCATTTATAAAGCCAGGCTAAAAGAAGACACATCAGAAACAATTGTAAACACAAATCTGAACACAGTGGAAGTAGAACTGGGATAGGACTTGTATTTTTACCACATATATATATAACAAATATCCTTAAACGTTTGTTTGTGTGTGTATGTGTGTGTTTGTGTGTGTCTGTCTTTGTGTCTGTGGGTATGTGTGTGTGTCCTAATTAGTTCAAATTGTTTTTTGGACCAAAGACAATGAGATAAAAAAAATACCTTATTCAGGTATTTAAGAAATTAATTCTAAAGTCATGTATTAACATTTCATAAGAGATCCTGAAATCAGTTTATTGGTCTGAGAATAAAAGAGAATACAAGGCATGAAAATGAAATCTTTTACATTATATAATCTGTAGTTTCCATTACAGAATTACTACAATACTACACTGTATGCCTCAGATTCTGTGGATGATCCTTGTGAGAAAACACACACATTCACACACTTGCACACTTAAAGTAATGTTACCGTGTTGTTGTAAGTAATTCTTATTTAATTACATTACTGTTAGTGTCTACACCTAAATATAATATCCTTGTCATTAATAAGAAGTTTATTTTAAAATAACAATGACATTCTATGTAAAAGGAAGAAATAGGAAATATAAAATTTGTATTTTATATTATCACGAGGATATCTGATCCCCACAAAGAGAGCAAAACCAACGTGCGCACACACTCGTGCGCCAGTGATTTATATCAACACCTCCCACTTTCTGTCCCTCGGGCGTCTGCTTGCAGAAGAGCCGTTACCTGGTTACAGGCGAGCGATGGAGCATCTAGTAATGTAATGTAAAGGACTCCTCATCAGGTCAGAGCAAATTCAGATAGCAAAGAGTTTCTTGTGCACCTAGAAAGTAGCACACTTCGCGCGCTTCCCACTCTTAAACACAGCTTCACGCGCTGAGTTCACGTTTCATGTTTGAGCAATGTTATCTAGCCTCATCCTCAAGTAGCTAAGCAATGTCAACAGAAGGAGTCTTTTCTCTTTCAACCGTGTAATTCCCTGCAAATCTAGTTCCTGTTCTCATTCCTTTTGGGATGCATTTCAAGGATCCAAGGTTTTACGCGATTGATCCGAGGTAAGTTTATGTAATATTCTGGTGTCGTGCAACGGTGGGTTACAGAGTTAGCAGTAACTCGTTTATGGATGGGTTAGGTGTTTTACTTTAAACCACTATTTCATGTAACCTGTGAAACAGAATCATTGCGTCGACAGTGGTTTTAGCCGCAGGGCGCACAGACAAGTCCGGTGGTTTTAGTATAACGGAGCGCTTGCTTTGACGTTCGGACGTAACGTCGTTGATGTAATTAACGCTACTCAATACGAGTTATGCTGAAGGTGTTATTCTAATTGCAAGTTCAAATGTCAATGCCATTAATTTTAGCCCCTAACAACCATAGGGCTTATGCAATGACTGTATCGGTATCTATATTCAACAACTACAGTAATAAAATCGGTAGTAATTCAAATGATAAATGTCTCACACAAACTACAATTACTCTACGGTTATAATTATGATATATATATAGTTATTATATAGTTTTAATTGCTGTAGTGTAGATCCCCATTACATTTATTAATGATGTGTTTATTTTATATAAAAGATTAAAAAAAAAAAAAGTTTTTTTTACCGTTGCTAAAAAATAGATTCCCACAAAAGACTATAAGAAATAAATTAATCAGGTTATTTTGATCTGATATCCTGATATCCTGTATTGTTTCTTTTGAAACCTTGTTTAATTTCTATAACATATATACTTTTTTTCCTCTACATGTGTGTTAGAAATAGATAGATAGATAGATAGAGAGAGAGAGAGAGAGAGAGAGAGAGAGAGAGAGAATTGACACATGCTGTAATTATGAGATAATTCCCTGAGAACACCGTAAGGAGTAACTGTGAAAGGGCGATTGTGTGACTGCTGGAATTCCACTGAAACTGAGAGCTCCACATTACTCAGTACTTCCATTAGACTACCCAGCCAGAGTGCTTTCTTGTTAATGTATAGGCACTGGTCAACTTTGGCTGGAATCACTCACCAGTCACCATAGTTTGTGTTCAGATCCATGAGCCTGAAGATTGCAGAGACTGTCTACCACCACCACAGAGCATGTCTTAGAATATCCAGATAGTTTTACCCCAGGCTGTCACGTGTTCATTCCACAACACTGGGATTGTGAGAGCAATCATTTGCCCAATGTTTATTTTATTTTATTTATTTTTTTTACATAGGGTTATATTTCACCTCATTATGAAATGTTATTGGTGAATGCTGGTCATAGCACTAAGGAGTAGATCATGATGTTTGTCTTTGTTCTTTTGCTGTAGTTATAGCTGGTCCTTCCACTGTAGTATAAAGCAGTGGGTGCAAAGTCTAAACCACTCTCTGGTATGATGATAAGACTATCGCCACTCCCTAACCAGTGTTGATTGCCTTTTGGGCATTTGCTTTCAGATAGCTGCTCCCAAGTGAGCAGGATTTCAAGTTCTGCTCATGTTCCCTCAAACCCATGATTAGTTCACATACCACCTGTCCTGCTGGAAAAGAATTTAGAATTTAGGATTCCCTCCCCAGTACACAGTCTGCTGGATAATTGCCAGGGGATTGTTCCTGATTGTATCTGTACTGGGCACCTGTGTGGCTCCCACCCGAGCTAAGCCTACCATGTTTTTGTGAGCACGTTCCTCCACCTTCTCTCAGGTAATAGATATGGCTGGCGTGGGTTTCTGCAGAGGCTTCATTCACATATGGTCTCAGTGACTTGGGCTCGTTGGGATCTCCTTTCATGCTATTGCTCTGACACTCAGGTGTCTGGCGAAGAGTTGAGCAAGTTTTCTTTAAACCCTTGGAAGAACTGCTATGGAGGAGTCATGCTCTGACAGGAGTGTTGTGGGGGCCCAGCAGCTGGATGGAGCCAGATGTACTTAGCTGCCTGTGAATTTGATTGAAAGGAGAAGCAGGAAATAGTGTGGAGACTCCACGTCTCCTTGGCTTCTTCGGCAAGCTGAGATGTCATGGGAGACCAGACACAGTCACGGGAAAACTTCAGCCCTAGAGCCCAGTCTACCTGAAAAAAACAAACTCACTCTATCTTGAAGTAAAAATAGTTCTTAGTATTGGTCTCCTTTGACACATGTAGTCTGCAGTTACAGCATTATTAAATCAGTGATACTTCAGTGACCTGAAAGTAGTGAAGGGTATGGACTTGTCGACCACATAATCTAGAGTACTCTAGTGCATTCATGACTCTGCTAAAGTGGAGTTTTTCATTTCTGTCAGTCTTGTCATTGTTACGGGGTGTTGTGCAGTTGGTATGAGAGCTGCTAACGTTACCAAGTAACGTTCCTGTAACCTTCCATCTGTGACTGAAAAGGTTACAAAAACACAAGCAGCACATTTGCACTTCTCAGTAGAGAGACGGGCAGAGACAAAGTGACGGAGGGAGAATGGGGGAGAGCGAGTGTGAGGAAGAGTGACAGTGAGAGTGAAATTAGGTGAGAGAGAGACGGAGGAGTGAGAAGGTGTGATGAATGTATGGCCTTGTACGTCACGCAGTTAGCAACTCCTCACCAGCTGGTTTGCAATCTCAGGTGACAGACACAACAATCTGTCTCTCAGAATCAAACTTCAATTGTCGCTTTAAACAGTCCATAATTACTGACACACAAGCCACTCATCTGCACTCGTGGCATATGTGCTGGATGTGTCGTTTGTCTTAGCCAATCACAACTCAGCCGTGGGAGCCGTGCGTTAACTCAACAGAGTTCCAAAAGCAACAGTACAGAAACACGCATGCAGGCAAATGTGCAATTATTACGGCAGATATGAACGAATGCTCGTGTGTGTGTGTGTGCGCGTGTGCGTTTGTGTGTGTTTGCACCATAAATCGTGCAGTTCTGCTTATTTCTCCTGCATAGTGCGTCAGCAGCACTGCAGTGTGTGTCACAAGCCTTTTCGACTCCCTGTTCATATGCTTCTCGACAGCAGCATGACACTCGGCGCACGGGTGCAAGCCCCTCCCTGCTCGTCCGCTTCCATCACCGCGGTGCTCACACCAGTCCGCCCACGTTCCGCCCGCCCCCCCCCTCGGCCGTGCCGACGGAGTCGCAGTCCTGCCGGCTTCACCTCGATGCACGTCGTTACTCGTGTTAAACACCTCTTACCTGCTCGGCGCCACGCGATGTTTCACTTCCAGCATTTCTGAAATGCACAGATGCTTTATTGATCATAGATTGTTTTATGATTGCTGGTGCCTAGGGGTATGGGAATGTGTTTACTTTCAGTGGGTCGCCATCGGTTGCTCTCTCTCTCTCTCTTTCTCTCTCTTTCTCTCTCTCTCTTTCTCTCTCTTTCTGTTCACCCTCCCTGTTTTATTCTTTGTTCACCCAAACCAATACATTCTGTTTTCTGACCTCAGACAAAAAATGAAAGAAAGATAAAATAACTTTTCCCCATCAGTTGTTTTTTTCTGCATACAGTAACATCAACATTCTCATTGTTTAGATTTAAGCTTTTAAACAAGCATAATATTCCTGGGGTTTTTCCTGCCTGTTAGCTCTGAGTTGAAGAACGTTGGGTGCTGTTTTCTGAGAACCAAGAGATTTCAGTGTGCACAGACATACTGACACTCGGAGTGACTGTTCAGCCCAGACAGTGATAATGACCAAACCAGTTTTTTTTCAAATGCTATCATTTGGACCCAGTTCCAAGGGACTGGTACTGACTCCAAGTGAGGTTCCCAAAAGCATTATAAAGGACTTTATTAGTAGATAAAGATCATTTGTTCATTTGTGTGTTGGTTCCTTAACTTCCTCGTGTATCTACCCATGTGTTAATCTTCATGTGCTTGACTATAGTCACAACATATCATAACGTGTTTTAATTCCATATATCACTTACAAAATGCTTAACAATGTTGATTAATTCCCAAAAATGTCATATACAACCTTTGCTAAGGTGTCTGTCATAACTACGTTTAATTAGGATATCAGGAAAGTACTAAAAGAATCAAGATGTTATGAACTATCCATCTTGGTTTTGTATGAAAGAAATACTATTTCAATAAAAGCACTAACAAATTCCATTCTTGTGAAGGCATGTTGATCAACTCTCTTATGATTTATTCAAAGCCTTCTGGCTGATTAGAGTCGAGTAGGAAGATGGGAAACCTCGCAGATGGAATATCCCGGCTACTTGCCTGGTAATATCATACATGTGAAATACACACACATGCATGTATGTGTGTGTGATATGCACACGCTGACACTGTATTTCAGCAGCTCCTTAAACACAGACACAGAACAAGGGAACCAAATACCTCAGATAGACTGTCAAAAACGTAGAGTTTGTGGTGGCCACAAAGCCTCTGAGTCTGTGTGTAGAAGGCTTTAATTTTAAAAATGATTTTTCTTGCAGTTAGCCTTCTTTTTTTTCCATCAATAGGAGCACATTTTTGGACATAAACACACACACACACACACACACAAATCCTTTAGCTGTGGGTGGACCAACAGTGGTGGTGTAAAGGAAGCGTTTTAGAAAATGCTGTCCTCAGTGATTACACTTGAGCTACAGCTTCAAAGGAAGGATTGCAGAGCTGCTCACAGACACACGAATGCCAGGGAGGTGCTATCATCTAAAACACAGGGAGGGTGGAATGATCCATATCACACACACGAACGGCTCGTGCGAACGGCGCCGACCTTCTGCCGTTCTTGTCCATATCCATTCTGTACCGAGATGGTGTGATTTGGAGAGAGCCAGAGGGTTAGGATTAAGGTGAGGTTTAGAGACAGGGGCCTTCTCCACCTCGCTTCAGCGCAGGTGACGGCCCACTGCGGCCAGAAAGGCGTTGGGTCGGCACTTCGGCGTTGGCGCTTTCTGTTCGGTGCTTGAAGACATGATGCAGCCAGACAAAACCCTCTGGGTCCTGCTTGAGTCTGGAGATAAGGAGAGCAAGGGAAGTGAAGCACGCCACTCAGCCGTGGGTCCACCTCTGAGAGCAGCTCATTGGCCGCACTATGAGAGGACCGCTCAGCCGGGTCAACTTTTAGTTAAGAGGAGCATCTCTGGCACGGTGAGCGGTGATTATCGGCATTTCTATATCTGATATAGATTTTATTTCAGCTTCTGTAAAAAAGCAGGTTAGCCTTGTATAATCACACACGCCTTGTCAGAATTCTCACAAAAAAGTTGAATGATAAAGACTTAAATCTCCAAAGTCATAATATGGAGGTCAGACCTCAGGGGACAAAGCGCTTCTTTAGTCTCCATTCATCAGGAAAGTGTGCAGCACCTACTGCATTCAGGCCCACTGTGATCTGAGGAGCTCAGGTACATCTTCATTATGGCCGAGTGCCATGGTTTCCTGTCCGTGCTTTGGCTGAGCTGCGGCATCCGATAACTGCCTTATTAAAATGTATAATGTGTCCACTAGGCATGAGGGGTTAGGCAGAGCTGCACTGATGAGCAAGCGTGGATTGATTGCAAGCTATGCAGCCTAAAACAGCGATGATCTGATTGATTCGTACAGCCGAGATGAATTTCAAGGTGTGGGGCCTCCTATCCACACTAGTTTGTAAGCTTAAGATGCAACGTGGCCTGTGTTGTTCAGGGCAGAGGGTGGATGGTTCACCGTGGCTCATTCATGAAGAGCCCTTTCTGCTGCTTCCGTGACTTGCATATCCAGCATACTGAAGTTGAAGAAGAAAGATACACCAGGCATTAGACACTTTATAGGAGCCATTCTGGGGCTCTAAAACACGTGAACTGCTCTATCAAATTAGCGCTTAAGGCAAACATTAAGGAGGTCATCTACGCAGTAGTTTCGGGCTCAGATTGTACTGTTACCTGCCCTGAAGTGAACACAGCTAGAAAAGAAAATCACCTGAAAGCTTTTCTTATCTGAGTCACGCAGCGTTTGAGTGCAGTGCTCTTGGCATCAGGCATTAATGGGAACACGTCCGAATTCTAAGAGGTAAGGCGACAGATTGTCCATTGTTTTTCAACATTATGTACTTTGCAAGAAACCCTTCTGGGTTGGGTGAGGGCATGTGCGTGGGTGTGGATGAGTGCCTTTCAGTGTTTTCTCCTTTACACAGTGTATTCAGAGCCTTTGAATGGAAAACAGTCAATTAGCACAAATCTGTGGTTTATAGAACAATCAGTTTCAAAGAAAACCGTTTAACTAGAGTAAAAACTCCAAAAGTGGATGTCTGAGCTGCACTATTTTGTATTATTGAAAAAAAATCATTTGATCTATTTATTTTGTTATGAATATAACTGATTTTTTTTTAATAACATACCCTCATTTATTCATGAACTGTCCCAATCCACCAGTGGTCTGCAAAATATCAGTGTTAATATTTATTATATTTGTAGGACATGATTTGATGACACCTAAACCTGGCACTAAAGCATCCTTTAAAGCCTGACCTTAAAAGAGTAAATATTTGTGTACAATGCTTTATTCAATCATGATATGCCTAAATTAACAGGTTTGGAACAGTAGTCATATCAGGACAGCAGCTTATTAGCTTGTAATCTAATCTCTTTCCTGCAGCATTATTGTATTTGCACCTTGACAAATAGATGTCCTTTTACTACTCTGATGTAACTCATGGTGCATCTATCAGAATTAATTATTATAAAATATTATCAGTGCAAGAGTCTTGTATCTTTAAAATAACTGCACTGTAATTCAGTAGTAAATGTGAAGGTTTAGTATAAGAGAGAAGTGTGCTGTCTTAGTTGAATAAATGTTCAAATTTCTTTTGGAGAGAAGTCCTTCATCATCTGTGCAATGTGGTAACATACATTGTTACAGGACATGTTCCAGTATTCTGAATGCATAGTTCTTTTTCAATAAGTTTCCTAGCTTTAGTGCTACCATAGCAACAACTAACAATGTTTAAGAAAGATGTTCAAAGTGTTTAGTCAGTTGAAATGAAAGGTCCTTGATCTAAGTACTTAATGACACAGCCACCAGTCTTATGATTGTTTCTCTGGTGTAGAGGTTATCTCTTGCAGGACAAGTAACCCTTTCAATTCCATGAATAAACAACCTTTTCTGTAATGTAGAAGGAGTCATGGCTGATAATACAGGCCTTGTTTAGTGGCTGTAGTTTTAACATTTCATGTGCCACGTCTCAGTCAGATATATTCCAGAGTGCCAGAGCTGTTCTTTGCCCATTGTTTCTTCCACAAGTAACCAGTGGCACAACTCCTATGAGGGAGGAGGAGGGTGGGCGGGAGTAACTTTATTGGTGCCCATGGCGTAGTGGGGGTCTATCAAAAATTCCCAGATTTTATATTTTATATATAGTACTATTGCACATATAT
>JAOYMR010000001.1:19058032-19077022 GCA_025802075.1 Tenebrosternarchus preto
AACCCTGCTTAATAAAACCCTGTTTAAGCATGTTCCCTGCAGCGTCTGCCTCTGCTCCCTCCGCCCCGCCGTCACAGTAGGCTACTAGCTACGTAAAGAACTCCAGCTAGCATGGGGCAATTTTAAGGGTTTTTATATAAAAAAAAAAAGGAAAAAAGAAGAATTAAAAACACTCTTTTAAACACTCAGACCCCTCATCTGACCCATAAAACTAAATGAAAGCAAACAAATATACACACAATTAAATGTAATGGCCATAACTGCAAATCAATGGTTAAGAAATGAACAAAAATGAAAAGAAAAAAAAAAAAACCTGAGACCTGCGCAACTATTTGTTTGACACTGTTCATGACTGCAGTGAACTGTTAGGGGTAAAAAATGTAATCAAGGAAATTTATATACATAGTCTTTTGTACAAAAAAATAACATCATAACAAAATCACAATACCTTACATACCTTAATCTCCCTTTTTAAACCCTGAAGCATATAAATATGACATACAATGTATTGTTTAACCAATTTTAAGGTTTTCTTACATTTTGTGTTACATCATACATGAGCCACAGGTGATTAGTCAGTGTGAGAACATACACACTCAACCAGGTACTGGGGACATAAAATTATTCGGGGTCTTTAACACAGTCCGTGTTATCCACAATTACTGAAACATTTATCAGACTATACCACATATAACAGCCATTTTCAAGTAAAAGTCAGAATCATTTGAGGGCCTGTAAGTAACTGATTTTGAAGTCTGCTAACACTCGTCTAATAACATATCTCTAATAAGAAGTGTGTTATCCTTCTAATGGCCTTCATTACAGGTTTCTGAAGAAAAGATTTCAGTGGGGGATTCAGAGGGGTGTGTTGGTTAGAAGAAGACCCTGCTGATTTGGTTTGCATATCCTGAAATTATATTTTTTCAATAACAGTACAACACTCTTGTCACCAAAAAAACCCCCTTCTAAATGCCAGTTTTCTCAGCACACTATTACACTTGCAGTAAAAAAAGGTTAGTTCAATTACTATGATCCAACACTGCCTAGAATGTGTCACCTGAGGAAATAGTGCACCATAATGGCTTACAAAAGCTAAATATTAAGTATTTAGGTATTTTTTGGATTACTCTAGTTTCCTTTTTTCTTTTTTTATGGTATTTTTTGGATTACTCTAGTTTCCTTTTTTCTTTTTATGGTATTTTTTGGATTACTCTAGTTTTCTTTTTTCTTTTTTTATGGCATTTTTTGGATTACTCTAGTTTCCTTTTTTCTTTTTATGGTATGTTTTGGATTACTCTAGTTCCTTTTTTATGGTAATTTTTGGATTACTCTAGTTCCTTTTTTTCTTTTTTATGGTATTTTTTGGATTACTCTAGTTCCTTTTTTTCTTTTTTATGGTATGTTTTGGATTACTCTAGTTCCTTTTTTTCTTTTTTGTGGTAATTTTTGGATTACTCTAGTTTTCTTTCTGCTGCCTCCTGCAGGAGCCATTTATTACGCAACACTGTCATTTATTTTGCAAAAGAGAAAGCAAAGGAAAGTTGTGCAGAGAGAGAAATCCTACAAAGTGCCCGCAGACACCCCAGCCTTAAAGTGTCCCCTCGAGTTGTTAAAGTGCTTCTACGCCTTTTGTGTGGCATGAACATCACTAATGAGCTGCCATCCTCATTCTAATAATCTTTCTGATTGCTCTTTGGGGGTGTAATCTGGTTAGACAGAAGCTTTACATAGGTGACAAGATAATTGTAAAAATGTTTGGGCCTGCCAGTGGTTTTGCTCATGTGCTGTCATCTACCACTAGTTTGTGAGCTTCGAAGCAGAACTACCTCCAGCTATGTCGCATTCTGCAATGTGGAATGCAGAGGGCTACAACTGGTTCATCTGCTTGTGCAGGTCATGTGTGGTTTACGACAATTCAGTGTGCAGCTACTGAAGCAGGGGTTGATAAAACTGAAGCAGCTACTGAAGCAGGGGTTGATAAAACTGAAGCAGCTACTGAAGCAGGGGTTGATAAAACTGAAGCAGCTACTAAAGCAGGGGTTGATAAAACTGCAATACTAACTTAGTGTTTAAGAAAGTTTATTTCGGAATATATCAGTTTGACAGAAATCCTTTTGTACTGTGCAGTGCCCCTGGGACAATTTCACATTTTCTGCAGCCTCTTTAACCAAGATTTGTCCAAATCCTCATCTTGTACCTGTACCTCCTGTACGTCCTCTTGTTTTTTTAGCACCTTAGTTCTAGCACCCGCCCAGCATTGCCATCTCTATGGCAACGGCTTCCAAGAGTTCCTTTGATTTGGCTTTGGTTGCTGTCCCTCTTGTTTTGTTGTGTCTTCCTCCACCCTCCACCTGTGCACAGGTGTTCCTCATCTCACTGTTATTCCAGTGTGTATTTAAAGTCTGTGTTAACTAGACTGGTTATTTTTAAGAACCAGTGTATTGGTCCCTGTGTTTCTGTTTTACTGATTCCCTGTGTTTAATTGCAGTTCTGTTCCACACAGTTCAAGCTCATGATCTTTGATAGCTGTAAATATAATATATAATATAATATAATATAATATAATATAATATAATAATATAATATTAAATTAAATATAATATAATGGCTTTTAAGCCATACTATGCTGCAGTTGTGAAATATTATGGATTATATAAATATTACATAATGATATTGGGCTTTCAAGACAGCAGGATATCAAAAGAAGCCCACGAGCAATATCCAACTGAAATATAGTTACAGAACTTAGGCCATGTTCACACTTAGGGTAGAGTTATTTTTTAATCTGCCTGGAGAGCTTTTTGTGCTGATATGAAAAAATCAACTCATGGCACATTGTAACCATAACAACAGACCACTCATTTCAGCTTTGTATCTGATCATGCAGACTAGCTATAAATATCATTACTTCCTCATCATTTATCGATGGTAGGAAGGGTGGAATAGAACAGAATGCCTTTAAATCATTGCATAAGCACAAGACTAGAGACTGTTACTTCTTTACATGGTGCTATGCAAAATTATAACAATTATAAACCAACTACTGTGCAGTTGTAGCTAAATATGTATAATTATAAGGTGTCAACATTGGGTATGTAGATGGTTTATAGATTGAACAGAGTACTTGTTTTAAAGGGTAGATGGTGAAAAGGTGGAGCAAATGATGCACATTTTACAAAATGAGCTGTTGGTATTGATACTGTTGATAGTCATGTATTGAATACAAAGCAGGCATAAGTCCTGACAGTAGTACCCAATGAAGAATGGACTCCTGATGTTCATTTGATGCTTATTGGTGTAGGGCAGTATGTCCGTTATCTGGTGTAGTGCGATGTGCGTGTTAAAGAGTCTGGTTTGGCCCATAGCTGACAGCATGGTGTGCCTATAAAGACGCAGTCTGCTCTCCCCAAACAGCAACAGTGGTAGATGTCCTTCAAGGCTGGGAGCAAAATCTTTATGTTCTTTTGAGAACTGGAGATGACTTGCTGTGCAGCAGCTGGTGGCACATCCTGCAGCAGGTCATCTCCAGCGCTGCAGGAAGCTGCTCGCCTTTTAATCCCCAGCTTTGAAACATCACATTATAGCTGCACATATTCACTTACTAATGAAACCAGTCTTTCAATGGTCACTCTAGGGGGGAAACCTCCAGCCTTTCTTTTCTTATCATGATAGATAATAAAGTCAGACGATAATAAAGTGGCTGATGTCACTCGGGGCTTATCTGAGAAGTGAAACATTTTATAGCTCCCAAAAAATATTTTTGCAGCTGCCGAGATTTTTAATGCAATTCTGCATTTTTCTGCATTTCTTTGTGCCTCACGGCTACTTTCCATGTAATTGCATGAAAAACAGCCAGGGACAGTTTAGGGAAAAGTGCAAAAAGTGTGAACGCAGTCTTGGAACCAATGGGTAAAAAGTAGAAATGTTTCAAATTTGGTGCAGTCTTCTCCTTGTGATGTTAATTACAGTACTGAGTTCACCAGCTCTGGTCTCAGTACAGTTGCAGCTCACCGCCAAGAGGTTGGTGGCATGACCTGCAAATGACCTGGAAATAAATGACAGGTGGAGATGTAAAACAGTACCTGCCGCTTCATCTTTTCTAATTGCTGTTCTTTATGAGCGCTCAGAGATGCTTCACCAAAAAAGGCAAATTAAATGTCACCACCTCTAATTTGATCCCTCGCACTATCACATGCCAGGAGAGCACTCGATGTGTCAAGGCTTCCTGTGTTTTGATTACTCTGGGAGTGACACATCCAGTTTTTTTTATTTTTTTAGTGGAGGTAAAGGACTGATGAGTTTATGCAGCTGCATGAGGGTTGACTGCTTCATGTGAGAATATGGATGGGGGGGCTCTGTGATGACATAATGGAGGGGCCGGGCGGTCCTGACTCCCTTACAAGCCCAGCTAGCGCATTCACTGGGTAAAGGCTAACATTTTCTGGAGGCTTTTAGACATCTACAATTTATGGATTTGTAGAAGATCCAGCAGTGAGAGATTTGCAAATCAATCTCTGAATAGAAAAAAATAGACCCTGACCAGGAAAAAAGTCTTTCTGAGTGAAATAATGACAGGATAAAAGCTTCATGGCATTAAAGACTTTACGTGAATAGTGCTTTACGTGAAGTGCTTTACGTGAATAGTGTTTTACATGATTAGTGCTTCACGTGAAGTGCTTTACGTGAATAGTGTTTTACATGATTAGTGCTTTACGTGAATAGTGCTTTACGTGAATAGTGTTTTTCTTCAGAAACATCATGCGAACACATACAGGCACACACACATTCTTGTATTTCTATTCTACATAGATAAATTATGCTATGTCTACACAAATCTAACCCTAACTTCAGTAATCAGAAACAATACTCTTGCCTCTTTTATTTTTTAAATAAAAAGAAATATTACTATATTATATATTATATGCATTACATTAAAATGAAAAAGAAAGAAAAAATAAAATCATCCCCTCTTTTGTTCCCTGCAAATAGATTAAAACATGCCCCACACAAAAACACACACACACAGTTTCAATAAGAGTCACCTCTAAGCCAACCACATCCCAACCATATGACTTCATCTCCCTTGTTGGTCTCAAAGGAAATGAGTCACGTTGCTAAGAGACCGAAAGTCTGGTAGTTCTAGAGACAGAGAGAAAAGGAAAGTTTTGTGTGATGTTATTAGATGGAGAGAAAGGCAGGTAAGTGGGCGGATGGAGCAACAATATCGCAGAGAATGTGCCAATGAAACAGAAGCAAGAACATTGAGGAACAGAACACCCATCCAGTCCAATGCTCTTTGTCCATGCCTGAAAGTCATGTTAGTTATGCTGATAGTGAAAGCAGCATCAAAAAATACCCATCTGGTGTCAGATAGATGATAACATAACAGGGAGCTACAGGAATTAGCATGTCAGAATTTGAAGTAGGACAAGAGAGTGAGAGGAAACCAGTTGGGCAGGTCAAACAGAAGGGACAATGCAAACACTTGAACTTTAATTAACCTATAACACACCACAAAAGCTTTGATTCTGCAATGACTTCCATTTATCTTATTGGTCTATTCAGCAGCTAGAAATGTCTTCCCTGTATAAATGGAAAAGCTCGAAAATAAATCTCCTAAGGTCTTAATGTTTGAACCACGTTACTGTTCAAACATTAATATCTACTTTCCATCTCACCTACAGCAAAACACCACCCCCCCCAAAAAAAAAACACACACAAACATCCCAGTTGAGCAGTTTTATGATAGGCTGATAATCGTGCTTTATGATAGGCTGATAATCGTGCTTTCGGCTCGTTATCAGTTGGCCTTACCTGCCTGGCTTTCATTGGAGGCACCTCCATTACTCTTAATCGCCGGAGCCCAGCCTGCTGATTGGGTTTGGATGCTTATTCTTCTCCTGATGGCTGCTGCACACTGATGACCTCATGAATCACTACCAAGACCTCTTACCTCGCCAGCTGTCAGCTTTGCTTTGTCTCTGAGAAATCCTCCAAATTGCATGTGGCAGGTGCTTGTTATTCTGCACAAAAAAAAGTCTCTGTGAAAAAGAACACAGACGTCTTCTGTACAGACAGAGACTTAATAAATTCACGGAATGTAGTCCTGTGTACTGTTTGCCGAAGCGGTTCTTCACGTGAATTTTCCACTCAGAATTCTTTCATTCAGATTTATTGTGGATCATGTGTTTTCATACCAGCCGTCATCATATTTGTGCATAAATGTTATATACGCATTGGTAAGAGAGAAAAAGAGACTTTTGATGTTAACTTGTGTATGAAGTTCAACAGAACCCACATACATTCACTTCCTAATTGAATGCTCAAACAGCAGAGAAGTGAGTGGATAGTGATTTGAGGTTGAGATTGTTTTATTTACTTTAAAGGACATGTATAAATATCTATATATATAATAATGGATATATATATGATAAATAAAAATGTCTGGGAGCATTTGAAACCTGACAAAATATAAGAAGTTAAACACAAAGAGTTGTTATTCATTTATTCATATTACATATGCAATAATATATTTTAATGACAGCTTGTTTTAAATCCAGAAAAAGGTACTGGGCAACAAGGGACAGGCCTACTGCATTTTTGACCAGTGGGTTAAACTGGAGAGCTATTTGCTAAATAAGACAGCTGTTTTACTGAAACTTGTGTATAAGAGAGCAAATAGCTCTCCAGTTTGAGCTCTGTTTTCTATCTAGCCCCATGCCCTGAGCCGACAGAGCAGATAAAAGTCTACAATTATTTAGACTGATGCTAAAAAGCATGGAAAGTCTAGATGTTGCTTTTATCTAATGAAAAAAGTGAGAACAGTGATGTGTTTTTGCAAGTTTAATACATATAGCTAAAGAAATAGGGATGATTCAGTCATTTCATATCATATGAGATGATATCATTCAAATGTAATGACATGACATTTTCGGTATGGAGTCTATTAACTGGAATAAACTGGAATGCCTGAATGAAATCTCAGACCAAATGGTCAAACTACATGAAGCTGTTCATCTGTAACTTTGACAAGTTTAATTAATTTTAAGATGATTGAATGAAGTAATTGTGTAATTTCTGCTGAAAGAGCAATGATGGGGTAATGGTGTGTTTGGGGAAAGCAGGTACAGGGTGTACTGGATCACTGGTAGCAGGTACAGGATGTACTGGATCACTGGTAGCAGGTACAGGGTGTACTGGATCACTGGTAGCAGGTACAGGGTGTACTGGATCACTGGTAGCAGGTACAGGGTGTACTGGATCACTGGTAGCAGGTACAAGGTGTACTGGATCACTGGTAGCATGTACAGGGTGTACTGCTGGATCCCTGGTAGCATGTACAGGGTGTACTGCTGGATCCCTGGTAGCAGGTACAGGGTGTACTGCTGGATCACTGGTAGCAGGTACAGGGTGTACTGGATCACTGGTAGCAGGTACAGGGTGTACTGGATCACTGGTAGCAGCTGTAGTCTATCTGCTTTCACCTTCAGTCTTTTGTGATCAAGTGATGCTCTTCCCATTCCTCATACTGGAGCACAATAACTTCTCAGCAAAAACATTCAACCTCACAGGCACTATACAAACACCTTTGTTCTAGTTTAGCATGTTTTACAAGGAGGCATTGACCAATTCTGCCTGCAGTGGGAGCTGACAAACAGAGGTTTAGAAGGTTTATAATTGTGATTCTAGACTTGAGATCTTAAGTACAATAAATAAAACATGTAGGTGGTAGAGAAACCCCTCCAAATGTTATACAAAGTATTTTCCACTTTGGTGTCATTATACTGTCAAAACAAGTCATGCTATTACAGAGCTTTTAAAAAGCTGCTACATTTGCTGTATTTTTATTAAATCAAAACTCTGAAGAACCTTGAGCACAGCACTGGTGTGCAATGGAAGTTTTAAAATATGTGATTTGCTAAAAATGCTCAAAGAAATCGTACTGGAAAATAATCCTTAGTATGGAATGGGAGTCAGTTTCATAGCAGTCACACTGCCTGTTCAATAGAAGCTGTCATATGCGAGCAAAGGTCAGAAGCGTTAGCTAGATGAGATTGAGCGAAAGAACACATTTTAATTTCTATTGGTTTCCTTCAACGTACAAACGTTCAGGCTGAAGTGTTCCATCCTCATTTCTCTTTTTTGATAAAAGATCATTTTTCAATTCACGTTTTCAGCATAGTTGTGAAAAGTGTCAGCTGGTGAGGGTCTTTCAGATAAAAGTGGTTTAAAGCAAAGCAATGAACATTGGTTATAGCAGAACTATAAGATGTAACAGGATAATTAAGCATGCGTAACAGGATAATAAAGCAGGAACTATGCTTTGCAGACAGTGTTGATGGAAAGGTTTTTGCTCATTTCCTGTGTTTGGAAAAGTTACCTTAGGAGGTACTTTTAGGAGGTTGGGTGGTACCACAGTCATCTTAAGACAGGGAAACCTGTAAATGACAAAAGATTGTGCATGCTTGTTGACAGTGAAAAATGTACATACCATGAGTGATTGTTTATTGTTCGTTTGTGTACCTAACAACATATCTGAGAAAATATTTTTAAATTAATTGGCTCCTTTTAATATTTATGGCTACAATGGACTGTTCTAGATGCAAAGGAACAGGGCTTGCTGTACAAAAGCCCCCAGCAGAGGGCAGCATGTGGTGATCAGAAAGACATGGTGAGAATGCTTGTCTGCTGAGAGACATTGGTTTAATCTTTGTGGCCTTGTTGCTTCCAGATCTATTATTGTATTAGTGACTGCTATAGGAAATAGACTACTGAGTCATTTAATAGTAGTCCATTACTCATTTGATTACTAAATTTGTAAATGTTTTCCTTTTATTTCATTACACCTCTATGCCTCACCTTTGCCTGACTAAAAATCTTTCTGCACTTTGAAACCCATTGTTCAATCCACTGTGGGCGTCTCCTTTACCATCTGATCCACACTACCAAGCACCCCAGTCATACTGAGTGCACAGAACAAAATGGCTGAAAGCTTACAAGAGTCATGATGGTTTGTACAGAGCTGCCTAAAATGAACTTGCCCTTTTGAACATCAGTTCTCAGTAGCATTTTTCAGCTGTAAATGTTGAGTTGTGGGTTCAAGGCATTTGGATCAGTTACACTTTCACCACTGTGATTGCCTAAATGCATAGCAAAGGCTATAGAGACCATTTAAAGCCTCCTCAATACATAGGAGACATCATTTATTATTTTTGACAGATTGAACATATATATACATATACACCAGGAAGATGGTTCCAAGTGATGGGGTGCTCCAAGTATCTCAGGCAACAGAAACCCAAGAAAGGTGATGGTGTACAGGAGCAGGAAACATCATGGAAGGATAAATCCTTACACTGTATGTATCAACACTAAATAATGGAACTGGCTGCCTTAGAAAAATCCTACCGATGGCTAGAGAAAGATGGATTGAAAGACAGCACAGAGGCACTAATCATGTCAGCGCAAGAGCAAGCTCTAAATACAAGATCAACAGAGCCTGGGATCTACCACACCAGGCAAGACCCCAGATGCAGGCTGTGCAAAGGTGCCCCAGAGACAATCCAGAACATAACAGCGGGTGTAAGATGGGTGATTCACACTTTTACAGATGCAGATGTTCCTGTATACTATGCCAGACACTTGATTACGGTGTTCCATGTACGCTCTGCCTGCTAGCATTTTGAATTGTTGTTGTGTGCTGGACTGTCTCAGGGGCATCTTCATAAACACTGCATCTGGGGTCCTACCTAGTGGGGTAGATCTTTGTAAACACTGCATCTAGGGTCCTGCCTAGTGGGGTAGATCCCAGCCTCTGTTGATGTTGAATTCAGAGCTCCTGAGCTGCCATGATTAGTGCCTCCGTGCTGTCCTTTACTGTATCCTTTTCCAGTCATTGGTAGAGTTTTTCCATATCATCCACTTCCACTATTTCCCAGTGGCACATATCAAGCAGGTTTTTATTCTCCTATATTGATTCCTGCTCATCCATTTCCATCTTCCTTGTGTTTCTGCAGGCTGTGGTATTCACTAAGCACTTCATCACTTGGCACCATCTTCCGGGTGTAGCTCCTGGATCTTGGTTCTTTTAAGCTGGATAGTTCTGATTCTCACTATTCCTCAGCCCCCTCCTTCTGCTTAGTGTACAGTCTCACACTGCTTGATTTGGGATGAAACCGTCTGTGCTTTGTGTGAGGAGTTTCTTTGTCTTGGTGTCAGTGCCTTCTATTTCCTCCTTTGCCCAGTGTATTATGTCAGTGGAGTAGCTGATCTTGTTCTTCACATTCAGCTGACGTCTTAGTATTTGTCTCATACAGGTGCTGGTCATAAAATTAGAATATCATGAAAAAGTTGATTTATTTCAGTAATTCCTTGTGTCAAGCCACTCTTGAACAAAAGACAGTGTCAGACGTGTCTTGCCTGGGCTAAAGACAAGCACTGGACTGCTGCTGAGTGGTCCAAAGTACGTTCTCTGATTAAAGTAAATTCTGCATTTCCGTTGGAAATCAAGGTCCCAGAGTCTGGAGGAAGAGAGGAGAGGCACAGAATACATGTTGCTTGAGATCCAGTGTAAAGTTTCTACAGTCAGTGATGGTTTGGGGTGCCATGTTATCTGTTGGTGTTGGTCCACTGTGTTTTTTGAGGTCCAAGGTCAACGCAGCTGTCTACCTGGAAGTTTTAGAGCACTTCATGCTTCCTGCTGCTGACCAACTTTATGGAGATGCAGATTTCATTTTCCAACAGGATTTTGCACCTGCTCACAGTGCCAAAGCTACCAGTACTTGGTTTAAGGACCATGGTATTCCTGTTTTAAACTGGCCAGCAAACTTGCCTGACCTTAACCTCATGGAAAATCTATGAGGTATTGTGAAGCGGAAGATGCGATATGCCAGACCCAACAATTCAGAAGAGCTGAAGGCCACTATCAGAGCAACCTGGGCTCTCATAACACCTGAGCAGTGCCACAGATTGATTGACTCCATGTCATGCCGCATTACTGCAGTTACCCATGCCAAAGGAGCCCCAACTAAATATTGAGTGCTGTACACACTCATACATTTCATGTTCATACTTATCAGTTGGCCAACATTTCTAAAATCCTTTTTTTGTATTGGTCTTAAGTAATATTCTAATTTTCTGAGATACTGAATTTGGGATTTTCATTAGTTGCCAGTTATAATCATCAAAATTGAAAGAAATAAACATTTGAAATATCAGTCTGTGTGTAATGAATGGATATAATATACAAGTTTCATTTTTTGAGTGGATTTACTGAAATACATCAACTTTTTCATAATATTCTAATTTTATGTCCAGCACCTGTAATTACATATGATTGTCACCCATTTCGGAGAAAGTTAGAGTTGGAGTGTTTATTTTTTGGGACACTGATTTGCTGATATGTTACACTTCCTTTGTCATGTACAGTGCCTCCAAACAGTTGGAATGCACATATTTCCAGAGTGAAGCTATGTTCCTAATAATATTCCTGATAGCACTACAAAACTGGCATGATGGGTGATGGACCTCAGCTCTAACTGAAGTGTGGTCTGTAAATACAATTGATTGCTGACCTCTGCTGTCCTTCACTGGTACTGCTTTAGAGGTTTGGCAGCTACCTAGCTGTGGCAAAGATGAGGGCTACAGTTTAGTTTGAAGTCATTGAGGAAAATCAAAACATTATGTTGGTTTATCAATTCAGCTTTCAGTAACCCTTATCCAAATGGAATGCACCTACTGTATATAGACTGATGTTAACCTTGTCATATAAAGAAGAAACTATTAAACTAATGTTAAAATATCATTCATTTATTAAACAAGATCCATATTTCTGCATTGGTGGTGGTGGTGGATACCTTCACATATTCCATATAAACTTAAGTGGAATATCTTTCATCCTCTCTTGATACATTTTGTCAAACATCTCATTTTGGGCCACAGTGAAGTTGTTTTTCCAGTCTCCTATAATACCTGCAATGTCACATATAGGTTTATGCAATACAAGTTTTGGGTTTATGTACAAAGGGAATATTTGTACATGATGTGGTCTTTTATAATTCAACATGTTACATTCCAGACCTAAATCACAAAAAACTGCCAAATCTCACTGTATACATGTATCTATGAAGTGTAATATTTAAGCACTGACCTTTACGCATGAACTTGCCCTTTTGAAGCGTCTCTTCAGGAAGAAACTCATAGTTGGCTTTGGGATCCTTCTTCATGTTTTTAAAGGTTGCTTTTTCTATGACATGAGACAGCGCAGTATCACTCAAATTCCGTCCCAAGAACTGGCTTATCTTCACCACTTCTGACCTTAGATCCTGGAGGAATCCCGGAGTCACCAGCAGGGAAAGGGCGGTTCCCAACAAGTACAGAGAAAGCATACAAAATATTTTGGCTTAAAATGAAATCAATTTAATATGAATAATATTGTATATTAGCGTACAAATTTAATTAGATTCTATGGTGGGGTTCCTTTCTTGCAGAGCCTGTGAACATTCTGTATAAGTTTCATAGTACATTAAGAAGATGCCAGGATTAGTTTATTTCAGGATCGATTGTTTTTTGTTTTTTTGTCTGTTTGTTTGTTTTTTTTTTTGCATATGGTAAAGCAGATCAGGGCACTAAATGTTCTGAGAAACAAATCAGATGTAAATATGAAAATGTCCTCAGCCCGGCAACCACCAGAGGGAGGAGCCAAGAATCAGTAAGAGCCTCTTTAGACTGATTCCCCTCAGGTGGCCCTACCCAGAGGTGGACATTCCAGGTTCAGAAAGTAAAAGTCCTCACCAGGACTTTGCTCAAGCATCCTAAATTATGTTGATTCCATTAACTACTTTTACCTGCAGGCTTGCACTAATTACAAAATCCAGGAAGCTTGACCAAAATCCTGGCAAGGACTTTTACTTTCTGAACCTGGAATGTCCACCTCTGGCCCTACCCTATATAAACAGCCTTGGAGCGTGTAATACTGGTACTGACTTGTTGGTATATAGGTAATCTCAAGTTCTTCTGTTTCTGCTCTCTGTTTTTTGAGGTACAGTCTTGTTTGTCTTCAGTTGTGCTTTCTGGGGGAAGTTACCCCCAGCCTTTTTCAGATGTTTGTCTCTGTCTGGTCTAGTCCACCACCTCTCCTCCCCAGTGACGGTTGCAGTTGTTACCTATAGTCTAGTGTGGACTCAGGTTTGCCTTCTGGATTTGGTGGGCTGAGTTGGTCTCCCATTTAGTTTAAACCCCCAGATGCAAGTGGAGGCTGGCCCACTTGTAAACTCATCCTATCTGGCTGGGTAAACCAACTACCGTCTTCACCAAACACTACCCTGCCTATTCCCTGCTGACAGTTGCACTTTCCTGTTCCTCAGTAGTACAGTGGGTTGAGCCTTGCTCTCCTGCTGTCCCTGGTTTGAATCCATGTTCAATTTGTCAAATAGAAGACTATGTAGTAGGGTAACTTTGTGCTGTTGTGTAGTTTCTAGTGATATGACTATTATAATTTTTCTTGGGGTTTGAGAGTGCAGTAATCCAAACAATATAACAGGCTAAGATGGGGAGAATAAGTGAAATTTAAAAACTAACATGAATTCAAATTTTGCAAAAAAGGTTGCAGCAACTAAAGTACTTTAAGATGACTATCTACAGTATTTGTTATTCTTAAAGAGCTAACATTTTAAAGCCAGACACTAAGCTATGTACTTTATGCTGTGTACATTAATATATGTATTTTAAGCTATGTACTGTACTATGTACGGGACACTTACCATGACCATGTCCTCATATGTCAGGAACAGGATGTTGTACTCATCTCTGTGTGAGTGCCACTCCCAGATGTGATCAAACCAGCATGATCCACCAACTACACAGTCCAGTAATGCACAAAGCCAAATGGGTTTATCGACCCAATCTATCCTTCTATAGATCTGTATTACGAACTGCAGATCTGCAATGCGAACTGTTCTACATCAGTTCATGAAATACAAGCAGGCAGTTCCGTTATTCTGGTGTTTCTCCATACAGGTTCTTGAAGCAGATAAAAACCCTTTAGTGGAGAGTAGTTTGGCCTTACCGTTTCCAGCAAGATATTGCTGGAGAAATTCCTCAAAGCTCTTAGGGGTCTCCAGACCAGCCCATGCATGGCAAAAATAAAAATAAGATACCGCGATGTCTTTTGGGTTCCTTGCCACATAAACAATCTAGCATTTGAAAGAAAGATTATAGAAGTATTATTTATTGGGGGCACTTCATTATCCATTTATACAATGCATGGTTTTATACAATTTTATAAAATGAATAGTTATATCTCAATTATATAATTTTGCTTGATTAAAGCAAGTTGTGTTAGTGTTAGTGTTAGTATAAGTTGGTAATATACTATACTTTAGCCTTTTTGTCCTTCAGGCCGGGTGGCATGAGTGCTGGTGTGAGGTGTGATGCGAAGAGGCGAGGAGAGGGTCTAGAAGCATAGTCAGAATGACCCTCTGGGTATTCGATCCAAGGCATTTTCTCAAGATTGTTGGCATATTCGGTTTCATCGTTGTCGTTTGACTCAACAATCGATGCTATAATATTCTGAGCCCAAATTGTACCTATGAGAACACGCTACAGATTTAAAAAATCGCCTCTCGCTTTACAAATTATCACGTATTAGTAGGGTATGATCTCACAGTGACTTTCTACTGACCTTATGCAATATTATGAGGTGATTATTGGCCCAACGAAGCGATTTCTTTAACTTTAAACGCATGTCTATAGAATCTTTATAGTACAGTCTCACATTAAAAACACACGTAATCGCACAGTCAGATTTTAATGGAATCACATCATACAGTCTGACGAAACAGATTTTATAAGCCCACGGAAAACGAATAGTGTAAACCGGGTTTAACGCTCACCTGACTTCGGATAAGTCACCAAAAAAATGTCACGGTCTCGTATTTCGAAGCTCTGAAGAGAATCGATGTGTTCTGCTGTCGTCATTCCGACTCCGAAAACATACCCTTTATACTTGCAAAGATACTCACTAATTTTTTCCATTATTTGCAAACGACTACACGAATCCAGTCTTTCAGTGGCTGTTCTCGTAGTTCTTGTACTAAGAATGCGATGCAAGTGGACTTTGAAATCACGTGTCGGCCACTGCAACCCGTGTGCAAACATACAGTAACAACATATAATAATTAGCCCTCTATGGGACTTTGTCATTTATAAATGACAAAAGAGAAAAAAAGCATTTTAAAACGTTTTAAAACCTTAAACCAATCAAATTCTGTTTTAAATCTATCACATGACTTCCACTTTAGCCAATAAAATTGAAGAATTTCATCATGTGCCCAAACTTTTTGGTATCTAGGGGAAATAAGTGAGACAGTTCCATGCTTTCGGCCACACGGTAGATAGGTCCCATGGTAAGATCATTTTGCAGTAGAAAATGTATTTATATTCCTTCTCAAAAAATCATGCTTGTAGGTTAATATGATAACATTTTTAGTCATTTTAACAGTAGTTTATTAACATTAAAGGCTTTTTTTTGACTGAAAGAACATATGTCATGCAGAAATGACAAAGTACCATTAGGGGATACAATTTTACAATAATGTGTTAGTATTGCAGCAATTACAATTTCAGATGTAATGAACAGTTTTGTCTTTAGGATACCAGTATATTTTATGGAAGGAAGAGAAAATGTGCTCTACCAATTCCTGAGGGTAGTGAAGACAGTGAGGGCAGCAGTTCAGATGATGAGGTCATTGTAAATATGCCAATGAGACAGGATGAGATGTATAGTGATGCGTCCGAAGAGAGTGAGGCTGAAGATGAGGGTCAGGATGAAGGTCAGTCAGGTGCAGCAAGTCGTAGGCTGCTATGGAGGACTCATGCTCGTGTTCACTATCCTGCCCCAACCTGGGCAGGTCAACGTCCATCTGTGTCAGAGGTCTTCTCTCCAACTGAATATTTCAGGCAGATGTTCACCCCTGAGTGTCTTCGGCACATTGTTGAGCAATCTAACCTTTACTCTGTGCAACAGGACATCAACTCACCTCTGAATTGTTCTGAGAAGGAGTTAGAGCAGTTTATTGGGATTGCTTTCCACATGTCTATCTATGGGATACCAGCAACACGGATGTGCTGGCAGGCTGGCACACGCATTGAAAAGATTGCCGATGTAATGCCTATGCGAAGATGGGAGCAAATCAAAGCTAACCTACATTTCAATGACAACAGTCTGGACCTCAGCCCTGCAAACCTATGCAGAGATCCACTGTTTAAGCTGAGACCATTGCTCAATTTTGCACTTGACAGCATGAACAATATTCCAATGGATGAACATCTCAGTGTAGACGAACAAATAATTCCTTACAAAGGAAAGAGTTGCCTGAAATTATACAACCCAAGCAAGCCCCATAAGTGGGGTTACAAAGTGTACATGCTCTGTGACTCCAAGGGCATTGCATATAACTTTGAGTTTCATACAGGCAAGATCCAACCAGTGAATGGGATGCCTGATCTTGGTGCCAGCAGCAACATAGTCCTGAGAGTGGCATCCATTATTCCACAAGAGCAAAACTTCAAACTATATCACGACAACTGGTTCACAAGCACAGGCCTTGAAATAGAAATGGCAAAGAAGAATATCTACTGCCTTGGCACTGTGCGAGCCAACAGACTGAAGGGTTGTTTAATGAAAACTGACAAGGATCTGAAGTCAGTGGGTCGTGGAGCTTTTGATGAAAGAGTAGCCACTTATGAAGGTGGGCAGCTCATTGCCACCAAGTGGCATGACAACCGCACAGTCACACTGTTGAGCACATTTGCAGGGGCCTATCCAACTTGTACCGTGAAGAGATGGGACAGGAAGCTGAGAGAGGTCAGAGATGTGCAATGTCCATCTTCTGTTATGCTCTATAATAAGAACATGGGAGGGGTGGACCTGATGGATTCATTGATTGCCCTGTACCGTACAAAGATACGATCTCGAAAGTGGTACTTGCGTATTTTCTTCCACCTCATGGACATGCTCTGCGTAAACGCGTGGCTTCTCTATCGCAGAGACTATGCATGTGTCCAAAGAGGCAAAGAAGAGCTTGGTCCGAGAGAGTTTAAGATGTCAGTGGCTGAAGTGCTCTGTAAGCAAGGGGCAAGCAGTCATCTGAAACGTGGCCGACCCAGCTCTGTGGGGTCTGACATGAAGCGGAAGAGAAAGAGGGAGTCAATGCCACAACAAGAGGTTAGGAGAGATGGCACTGCTCACTGGCCATACTATTCAGACAAACAAGGTCGTTGCAAGAAGGAGGGCTGCACAGCTCAAACCAGAGTAATGTGTGAAAAATGTGGAGTACATTTATGCTTCACACCCAAGAATAACTGCCTAAAGGAATTTCATACATGAACTCCAAGTCCAAAGTTCTGTGATGACAAATAAGTTGAAAGAGATGGTTCCATGATTATATGAATTTGAAAGATTGTTATAAAATTGAAAAATGTTTTCATGATTGACATTATAGGAATAGTTCAAGATTACAATATTTTTTACAATGATAACCTCCGCATATAGGTGTTGATGCAATGAACTTTTTTGTAACTTGTAAATACTTTTTAAAAAGTCATTCCAGACCAAGAAGTCTATAAATGTTGAAAGCATTGTTTAGCTTTATGTTTTCAAGTTGTTATGTTATCTTACATGTAATAAAATGATATATAAATGACACTATAAACTGGAAAAACTTTATCCCTAATGGGTCGAAGTCATTTATAAATGACATCAGACCAAAATAAAGGTCAAAGGTCAAAGGTCAAAAAATAAAATTGATTATTGTTTTTAGGCTCAGAGACAACTAAAATAACTATTTGTTGAGATTTAAAAACTGTTGTTTCATAATTACTCCCATAGAGGGTTAATAAGCTCCATGTAATTCCACCCCTAGAATTCTAACAGTTGTCATGGTTACTGATCTACACACCTGTATCTGGACAAACCTCAGAATCATTGTGCAGTATTACCAACACTCAGCGCTCATACCAACCTGTTATCTTTACTGTTTCTCTTTTTACCTCTGGATCTCTTCATGGCTTTTGGACTTCACCCTTCTGTACTGTTACCCTTCCCTGTTTGTTTGGTGTTTATGATCCTGGCTTGTCTGACTACTAACTACTGATTTTTTCCTCTGAGTCCTTGTCTGGTTTCTCAGTAAAAGCACACAGCACATGGATCCCCTACTGTGTCTGAGTCTGTTTCATTACAGCTCCACTGTCCTGCTGCCATTTTCCTGTTAGTTAATGTTAGTTTGTACAGTAACACATTCCTACTGATATGTAGTATATGTCATGATATGTCATGTGATCACTTCTCTCATCTGTAATAGGCTGTTAGACGGGTTTTGTCTGTGCAGATGTTCACTGACTGGTCTGACTGGTTTTTTACAACACTGACTGACGACAAATGTATTACCAAACTCCTTAAAACACTTTATAAAATCCTTTCATTTTATATCACCCCAAAACATCCCATGAATTAAACTACTAAAATTACCTTTGAACTGTTATAGTTTAAATCTTATAACTGACTAATGTAACTGTTTCCAGATCAGATATACAGTTAGTATGAACCGAGTGTAAATTATTTCGTTATCACCTGTTTCTCACGTCTTTCTGATACAGCAGTAACTGTATCATGGCCTCTGTGTTCCTCCATCGTACACAAATAACAGATGCAGCTTTGATCAGTACGACAGTAGATCTCGATTGGTTTGTCGTGCTGAGAGCAGATCTTCTCTTGTAGCTGTGAGGAGGCTGTGACCAGTTTATGATTTCTCCATGAAGGAATTTCATAGTGAGGTTTGAGATGAGTTTCACAGAAGGAGGCCAGACACATCAGACAGGACTTGATGGCTTTGAGTTTTCTCCCAGTGCAGAAATTACACTCCACATCTCCAGGTCCAGCATAACAGTGAGCAGGAGAAGCAGCTTGGAGTTCTGTCTTCTTCAGTTTCTCCA
>JAOYMR010000001.1:19088250-19102288 GCA_025802075.1 Tenebrosternarchus preto
ACCCCGCCACACAGCGCGAGAGAGCGAGAGAGAGAGACACAGAGAGAGAGAGAGAGAGAGAGAGTGCTTCAGGAATAAACATAACTCTGCAGAGGAAATGTAATGCTGTAAAGTGAAAGGTCATTAGTACCCACTACATGATTATATCTTAGTCACCATTTGTTGTGTGCTCTCAGCACATGAACGGTTTAACTCACTGTGGAATTCTCCAGGTCGTCCACGTGGTGGCAGTATTGCTCCATGTCACTGAGTCTACGCTCCAACTGATCCATATTAATCTACGTATGAAAAAGATCCATACATTCATACACCCTCATCCTGTACAGGCTGAGGTAAAACTCAGAATATTTACTGTTAATGAATGAACAGCTGACGCGTTTTGTACCAAATGATATGCTCAGAACTGTGTGATATAATATGCGAGTTTTGACTGTACTGGTTAAATTAGATAAAAGAGCTTTCCTGTGTCTATTTGCATTATTGTCACCTGGTCGAGTTGATTCTGAAGGGCCATGACTTCCGTCTTCAGGTTATCCCTGGTCTCCTGCAGTCCCTGAATCTCTTGTAGAAGGTTTTGTATAAGTTCCATACACTGAGGACCACAGCATGTCACATCTTAGTTCTCCCCCATCAGTTAGGGGGGAGGACTAAGTCAGATTGTTTTGAAACATAAGGTGAAAAGTTGGGGAAAGTCTTTGATAGAAGGAAGTGTTATTAAATTACCCTAGACACTCCATCCTCGTTAAGTTCCACTTTCCGACGCAGCTGCGTCATTTGCCACATGTCGTTCACTGATGTAGTGGTTCCAGAAGCGGTGTGAAGTAGCAACTCTTCACCGCTTGGAAGCCGCTCTAGCGCGGCTACCTTCTTTTCTAAAAGAAGCGTGTCTGCCATGTAGTGGTACTGGCTTGGTATTTCCCTTGGTACGGATGTCGTGTGACTTCTGGGGTCTTGGCCCTCGTCCCATTCTCTCCGTTCAACGGTTAGATTTTGTATCTTCAAGTGTTTCAAGATCGAGTGCAACAAAGTGTGCAAAGCGTTGAAATTCACAGCTCCAACTTCTGGTGTGCCGAGGGATAGATTCACCAGGTCAAATAAACTTATGTCAGCTGACATGGTCACACAAATAGGTTCGCTATTAAATTATTTGTTTAATTACATGCTATTTGCTCAGTTACTTGTTCACTTATTATTTAGGTTCGCAAAATACACTAAATGTTTTAATTACATTTTATAATCATAGATTAAGCTGTCCCATCTGTAACTGGTTCTCCCAAAAAGGGAGAGACGCCAAATATTTAGTTAAAAATTGGTGAGCAGCTATTTGTTCTTCTTATTTCCCACGTTACATACAGCTCTGGATTGAAAAGCTTTCAAGATTGCGTAACATTCTATTTAACTCGTCGTGCCCACGTATAGTAGCCATAACAATGAACAAAATTTTATGACATAACAATTCTCTGGACACCTACTCCGCCATTCGCAAAATATTTTCAGTCCTTTGTGACTCACGGTGTTACACAGCAACTGCTTCTGTCGTGTCTGTGGTGCGTGAGAATATCGCCAAAAAGTGACAGACCTCTTCTGCCCCCAAAAGTGATAAAATCATGCTCTACATACTTCAATTTTGCAAAAATATTCAGAATATATACTTGTCTGAAAATAATCTTTAATCGGGTCAATCTAATCTGATCCCCCAGCCAGCCAGTCAGCATGGTCTTTCAGCGATGACATTGATTTTTAATAATTTCATACCTGGAGACAAAATTAATTCAGCATATATCTGGTTCAACAGATTTCCGAGTCTGGGGGAGAAAACATTATAAAACAACACTCTGTTTCACTCACTCATCTGAACACCTGAACCCAATTCAGAGTTGGGGATGGGAGTGGATCACTGCTCTGCGTCTGCAAATGTAATACTGAACCAGGCATGTGTCATGCAACCATACTAGTTGGAGTTTTAATCACTAATGGTGGAGTGACAAGTGCACTTTTAATCTCCATATTAAGCCACATTTACATGAACGTATGTTCACTTTGTACTGACTGACTGGCGTATCTAGGTTATAAAAAAAAGTGTCCCGTATTGCAATGTGTGATGGTACTTATTGGCAGGTGTACAGATCAACCCACACGTCAGAGAGCTTTCTAAGTGACATTAGTGGAGGAGTAATTATGCACAGGACTGCACTTTCTTGTCATAGCAGAGACAGCCATAAAGCTGCAAGCCTGGGCAAAAAGAATAAAGAATGTATTGCACGAAACTCTTTGTTTCTGAGAAGGTCTCCTCTCAAAAATGAGATTTTTTTTTTAATTTATTTTGCCAACATTAAGCTCAAAAGCCTTACATTGTCACCACTGGCAGCTCTCAATCTGCTATGGCGGCTATGACATCCCTCAGGGATAAGCATTAGCTCTTGGATCGCTTCTGTTCAATCTCTATATGGTGGCCTTCAGCTTTTTTTTTTTTTTTTTTTTTTTACAGAACAACAACATTGATTTCCACAGTTATGCAGATGACATAAAGATACCGCTGACTCTCTCACTGGATGATTACACCTCGAAAGACTCTCTGTATCAGTGTCTGGATCATATACATAACTGGTTGAGGCAAAATGTCCTACAATTAAATAAAGACAAAATAGTGAAGAGAATTATTTGCATTAGTGAACACCTAAGTTGTCCAAGACCAAAATCTTGGTATTTAGATTAGGTGTTTTTAGATTCAGATCTCACCTTCACTAACCATATCAAAACCATCACAAAAACAGCTTTCTATCACCTCAAAAATATAGCCAGACTCAAAGGTCTAGTATCCCAACAAGATTCAGAGAAGCTCACCCATGCTTTTATCTCCAGCAGGGTGGACTATTGTAATGGTCTTTTATTATAATGGCCAACTACAGCTCACTCAGAGTGTTGCTGCTAGAGTTTTAACAAGGACTGACAGAATAAAGCATATTACCCAAGTTCTAATATCTTTACACTGGCTTAGTTACAGAACAGAGTTTAAAGTGCTGCTAATAGACTATTAATCACTGAATGGGTTTAGCCCAAAACACATTGCAGACATGTTTAAAGCATATGAACTGAGTAGATTTAAATCTGGTAAACCTGGCTTTGTACTGAGAAAGGCCAGGTGTGGCATTAGACTTCTCTGGATCATGGCTGACATGACCACTTTTTTATCAAAATATTGTAACTTGGCTCCCTGCACATCTGCACTTTTGCGACACTAAAGTTAAATATCACTGGATTTGAATACATTTAATCATATATAATAATTGTTAAATATCACTGGATTTGAATACATTTAATCATATATAATAATTGTTAAATATCACACACTTTGAGTGTTATATTTATATATAATATCACACACTTTGAGTATGTTATATTTATATATATCACACACTTTGAGTATATATTGTTATATTTATATATATCACACACTGAGTATATGTTATATTTTTATATAATTGTTAAATATCACACACTGAGTATATATTGTTATATTTATATATATCACACACTGAGTATATGTTGTTATATTTTTATATAATAATTGTTAAATATCACACACTTTGAGTATGTTATATTTATATATAATATCACACTGAGTATATATTGTTATATTTATATATATCACACACTGAGTATATGTTGTAATATTTTTATATAATAATTGTTAAATATCACACACTTTGAGTATGTTATATTTATATATAATAATGTGTTTTATCTTTTCTGTCCCCAGCCAGATTCTGATTCTGGTTTAATATGAATTAATCATTAATAATATACCTTTTCTAAGGCTAGATGAGTCATATACTTTAAGAGCCAACTGCCCATATCAACTACCCATATTCTTTAAAATGTCCTCCTTTTACTCACTTTATGTTGAAACTATTTATAGGAAAATTAGAAAACTAGCTTGACAAAATGTATATAGGGTTTTATTTATTAATATTCTGCTTTTTAATGAGTATTACAAACAGTACAATTATTAAATGATAAAATATAAATGTACAATACATTTTAGTACAATTACAAATATACACAAATACAAGAACAGAAAGAAAAGAAAAAGCAAAAAAGCATGCTTTAGCCAATTTTCAAATGATGAAAAGTGATGTTATAATGTAGTTTATGCATTTCTGTGGTTTTGAATGTTATGTGTAAGAGTAAACAGGAATAAACAAATAAGGAATGTTAATATATAAGGTCTGAACTAATAATGAGTTAATTAACATAGGACAAACAATGTATATGTTCACTGATATAAATATAGATGATTGTTAATGCCATCATATCTTCAGACTGTAATAACCTTCTAAGACTGTAATAACCTACATAAGGACCAAACTAATAATGGGTTAATTGACACAGAACAAAAAACTGTATATTTTCACCTATTTAATTATAGGTGATTGTTAATACCATCATATCATCTTCATGCTGTAATAACTGTAAAAACATTCTGCCTATAATAACATACACATTACAACATGGTTCAGTTTGTTTGAAAAGGTTGATTTATTTTCATAAATATGCATTCAGAATGAAACTTGAAAAAAAGTACCCTGGAAAAAAAGTTATGTAAACATTTTCTCAAGAAACACAACAAAAAGTGTTTTCTTATTATACTAGGTATAATGACACTACAAAAGCTGCAGGAATCATATAGAGTATATCAAACTGTACTCCAGGGGGCAGTGATGGTCTACAGCGCTACCTCTCTTCTGCTCTTGTTACGTCATAATGTGCCACTAAAACCAATTATCAGGTGTGGAACATTTATTATTGCATGACAGAATGTGAAAATTACCATGTGCATTTAAGAGATCTCGAATCTGTAAAAAAATAAAAATAAATAAAGAAATGAGAAACAACAAATAAAAGATTCTTCTTCCGACATGGCTGTTTAAAATATGAAGCTGTAGAGTGGGGAAACTGTATATGAACCTAATAATTAGAGTTTTATTGATTTATGTCTGACATACAATAATGTAACCCTACAAAATTATTTCCAACACTAAAATCCGTACAACAACAAAAAACACATTTAGATCAGTGGCATGTAAGTCTTTATGTCTTGGGAGGGCGTTTTCCATTTTCAGTATATGAGTGCAAGATAACTTTGCATAAACCTACACTAACAAAATAGTCAAAGAGCTGTAAATGTAACCCCAGTTAAAGAACTGGAAATATGTTCAGAATCACACAGTAAAAACTGACAATACTTGTAAAATAACAACTATGAGGGTACATGAAGATTAATGAGTTTATTTCATTTTTTTCCTCACAACCAAAAACTGAATAATAAATAACATGGTACATTGTATGAGGTGGAGGGAAAAAAAAATACTAACCTTTTTTTCCCTTGAGGCTTAAATTCATGTAAATGAGTCTTGTACATTTAAATACAAGCAGTTATGTTTGTACATTTAAGTACAAGCAAACATATTCATACCATCCATGAGTCTATGTGTTCAGTGGCCTGCAAACTTATAGCTGGACCACCAATAACCAACATTATTTCCAGCAACTGCAGAGGCAGCAACATGGAGACAAAGATGTTTTCTGTTTCTGATAGGGAGACAAAGGCGTTTCTTTCATTTGACTGTTGAAATGTCAAACTGACTATTTTGTAATAGTTTATAGTGTAATAGTAATAGTGTAATTTTGAAATGTAATTTGACTATTGATTGTCAAATTAGGAATAGATTTTAAAAAATTAGAACTGATTACTTTTAAAATGTGATTTTTAGAATATCCTAGGTCTTCTCTGAGGGTGTGAGCACCACAGTGGTCCCCAACGTCTGAATGTGACCCCCAGTACAAATGGAGTCCCTACATATTTAATTTTGGAGAAGTCTGAATGAATAATTTAACTGAAAACCCCATTACTATTCACCAGACTAACTAGTGTGGTCAGTACGAACATTGCAGGTCCGAGATCACACATCTTAGGCCGAATAGCAACAATTTAGTAGTTTCAGTTACAACGGGCCTCTAGTGGCACTGTACGGCAGCCAAGCGCGCGTATTCGGTGGGCGGCACTTGGCTCTGATTGGTTATCAGTGGCACGTGGGTGTATGTAGCTGAGCAAATGGATTGGCCAACGAGGTTCCTGAATAATTTATTAAGAGGTGTTCCTGAATGAGCTGCACATGCTAGCTAACCTGTTTTTATTTTAAACTATAAACACTGAAACGCGCGTTACCGGTTTGTTATTGTCAGTTAGCGCATCTGTGTAATTCATTATGTAGCTAACCTGTAATAACAACAATAACAACAATGTTTGCAAATTTGTAGTTCGGTATCGGTGTTTGCATCTGGCGTTTCGGCAGTTATTGACATATCTAGCTACCAAGCTAACGGGTTTGACAAGAAGCCGATTTGTGGCATCGGCTCATATTTTCTTCTCAAAACTGAATGATTTAAAGATTGATTTGTAGTTTTATTTGTACTGTTTAATTTCCATTTGAAAGATGGCATCGATGACGGCCACGGAGCCCGGTTTAAATCCAGCATCAATATCGACCACAGAGTCTTTGGTTCCTGCTTGTATGTTTGCTCCAACAAGCCGGGGATGTGGGGATGATGACGGGTCCGAAAGCTTTGAAGACTGCGAGATGTTCAACGGCGAGCTCGGGGATCACGGAATAGATTTCTCCAGCAAGGTTGGTTGCTAGGCCTCTATTCCTACAACAGCCTAGCTAGCTAGCTTGGTTAACTGTGCTAGCAAGCTACAAAATAAGTTCTAATTTAAAACAACACTTGAACGGATTTAAACAATTTAGCTATGACACACGCCGAATCTTGGACGACTTTTAAGTATTGGTACAATTTTAAAATTAATTACCCAGCTAGCCAGTTAGCTACCAAGCTAGCCAGTTAGCAGTTACAGTTCTAGATGGTTATCTAGCTAGAAGCTTGCTGGCTAACGTATTTAGCTATCGTTAAATAGTATTAACAGGCTGTATATGCTAGTTAACTATAAAATGGTATAAAGAAACTATAACTCTCCCTTCTCTGCGTCATTTTAGCTAGTACGTGGTCACAGTTTTACAGGCAGTATTGCGTATGGTCCCGTAGTAGTGTTGTCACTTATGGCAAGATAACTGGAATGATGAAATATGAGCGCAACATGGCTAGGATATACAACCGAGAACGACGTGTAACTATTCATATATAAACAGTATTGTTTGTTGGAGGACTGACCTTTAACCGTCTGTGAAATGCTGCTGCCATAGCAATACTTTAAACTATAATGCCTTTCGACAATTTCCACAGGTACCTTTTGAAGCCGGTTTCTCAGCTTGTTCACTGATTAAAAGTTATTGTGCCCTTTAACCTCTCCTTAGTACACGTGTTGAACAAGCTTTAGAATAAGATACGGGAATTCAAACAGGTGTTTTGGGATTAGCCGTAAGTAGGCTGTAAGTACTTATAACGACGTGGATATGTTTTCATTCAGCCACATGATAAACTAAGGAATGATCAAGCTCGTCTGAAGACAGCTTAGTTGTTAGAATACGCAGACCTTTCATACAAAACCATGGAAATTAGACATACAAACATTACACATTATATTCGGTCGTTTGTCGTCTTTAAAAGTGAACACATTACCCTAAAAAAGGTTGACTCCCCAAAATGTAAAAGTTTATACCGGGGAGGGGGCGGTTTAAACATGTGTGCACAGTGACTGGAAACAAAATGAGCACAAAATCTCGCTTCACTTTGTTACAGTTGGCGCTCGTCAGCCCCAATGGCGAACAGTACGACTCATTACTCCGGCAGCTCCGTGAGAGGATGGACGAGGGCTGTGGGGAGACCATTTATGTGGTGGGAGTAGGTTCAGGTAAGACAGCCCTGTTGTTCAGTGTCACCAATCGATTATTGCCCACACAAGTGGATGGCACTAAACTAAGGTTACTTGGGGTGGCTAATCAGCTAGTACTGTCTTAGATGGCGGGGACTATGGCCTGAATGAGAGCGATATGGAGGCATCAGTGGCAACGGTACAGTCTCTATGCGAGCAGATCGAGTCAGACCTTATCCTGCTCAGAGAGCGCACTGAGGCAGGGGGCCGGGTCCGCGATTATCTCATCCGCCGCCGTGTGGGTGAAGCTGACTTTCTGGAGGTCAGGTGAGTGCTGATGCTGGAGGAAGACACCAGCACCATGATTGGATGAGCTAAACCTTTGGTCAGCTAGATGTGCAAAAGGAGGTTAGCCCTGGAGGTGGGGTGTAGTTAGCTATTGTACACTGGAAATGAATCAAAAACTTACTAATGAAGAGCAAGACATTTTTGAGGAAGTTCTGAGGAATTCTGAAGTACCCAGTTCTATTCCTGGATAGTTTAGCTTCAACCATAATATAATACACACTTTTGGCAAAGGATTTCAGTAGCATCTGAATACAAGAACCAAACTCTGCAGGGTGATGCACCCTGTACTGTAACTAATGGATCTCTCTCCATCTTGGTCAGGGTGGCTGTGGTAGGGAATGTGGATGCAGGTAAGAGCACCCTTCTAGGGGTGCTCACTCATGGGGAGCTTGATAACGGGCGAGGCTTTGCACGGCAGAAACTCTTCAGGCACAAACACGAGATGGAGAGTGGCCGCACGAGCAGCGTGGGCAACGACATCCTGGGTTTCGACCAGGAGGGCCAGGTGGTCAACAAGCCTGACAGCCACGGGGGCAGCCTGGACTGGACCAAGATCTGCGAGAAGTCCTCCAAAGTAATCACCTTTATTGACTTGGCAGGCCATGAGAAATATCTGAAGACCACTGTGTTTGGTATGACTGGCCACCTGCCTGACTTCTGCATGCTAATGGTGAGAAACGCATCAAATTTTAGTCCTGTTTTTTGTTGTAGTTTGTTTGTCTTGTAAAGACAGTAGAAGGGGTTTGGTATGTGGATCATCTAGGAAATATTATTCTCCTTTTAGGTGGGAAGCAATGCAGGCATTGTGGGCATGACGAAAGAACATCTGGGCTTAGCGTTAGCTCTCAACGTACCCGTTTTTGTGGTGGTCACTAAAATAGACATGTGTCCAGCTAACATTCTTCAAGGTGAGGGTCACACACTGTGACTCTATAATCGCATGTATTCATCCAGTAAGCGCTGAACTCATGGTTGGTGTCTGTTGTACAGAGACATTAAAGCTGCTACAGAGGTTGCTCAAGTCTCCTGGCTGCCGAAAGATCCCGGTCCTGGTTCAGAACAAAGACGACGTGATAGTCACAGCATCCAACTTTAGCTCTGAGAGGTACGCTGGTCTGAGTGTGTGTGTACACACTCCGTTCCGTTTTGGTGCACTGACAAATGTTCAACTCATTATTTGATGCCTTCATCCCTCATATGTGTTTTGCTTTGCAGAATGTGTCCCATTTTCCAGATTTCTAACGTCACAGGAGAGAACATGGACCTGCTAAAGATGTTCCTGAACCTGCTGTCCTCTAGAACATCATTTAAAGATGACGAACCTGCCGAGTTCCAGATAGACGATACCTATTCAGTACCTGTTAGTGAGTTTTTGATATCCATCATTTGAGAAAACATGCACGCAATGAGGCAGATTTAATAAAACTATTCTTCTTGGTAGGGTGTGGGCACTGTAGTGTCAGGAACTACTTTACGTGGACTAATACGGCTAAATGACACCATGCTACTGGGGCCGGATCCCCTTGGTGCCTTCATACCCATAGCTGTCAAATCCATCCATCGCAAGAGGATGCCTGTGAAAGAAGTCCGTGGTGGGCAGACTGCATCCTTTGCTCTGAAAAAGGTATGAACACAGTGTGTTTAAGGTTGGCCTTACGTATTGTACACAGCCTCATTTGTTTCTGTGTCTTCATCTTTATCTCAATATCCCTTTCCCCTCTCTTCTTCTCTCACTCAGATAAAGCGCTCGTCTATAAGAAAAGGAATGGTGATGGTCTCGCCCCGATTAAACCCACAGGCCTCGTGGGAGTTTGAGGCAGAGATACTGGTGCTTCATCACCCAACAACCATCTCACCTAGATACCAAGCTATGGGTGAGGGACCTTTAAACGACGTAAAACCAGGCAAACAAAACTACCAGACCATGGCCAAATTCTGATACAAATCATTTAGGAAAACCAGTAAATATAAATCCAAAAACATATTCTTGAGCGAAGAACAAGCTGCAGCTAGACACAGAACAGGCCGTTTGCATCGTATGGTAATCCTGTGGAGAGAGAGTTGTTTTTAGGTGAAAGAGGGGTGGAGTGGCTTTTTAATGTCCGACAGTCAAAGGAGCAAACAAATTGGTGGTGGGGGAGGGGAACCTTCCAAGATCACATTTCTGACATCAGAACAATTTAACAGGGTTTAGTGCCAAAGTGCAGGTCATCATAACCACTCACATTTCACTTATTTTTTTAACACATCTTTGCATACCACTTTGGTTTATGCATATTAAGGAACATGTACAAATGTGTGTGCTGCAAATTATATATATATATACACACACACACACACACACACACACACACCAGCCATACATACTGAAACACCAGTTGTCACTGACTGTAATAGTAAGTAACCATATGTTAGCAGCTGGGAGGGAGGTCTCCTGCTACACTTGCAGTAGACTGTAGTGAGACCATGTGAAAAAGATCCAGTGAAAAGGACACCACCCTCCACCCCCACCCCCTATACAAGGTGTTTGGGTTTGCAGACTGTTGTCCTAATCCCTGAACACTTCTGCCTATATCCTTGTTATTATGCATGTGGTAACATGTCTCGACACACGTTATGGTTCCCCCCCCCCCCCTCTGCAGTGCACTGTGGCAGCATCAGGCAGACGGCCACCATACTCACCATGAACCGCGACTGCTTACGAACGGGGGACAAGGCTACGGTTCACTTCCGCTTCATAAAAACCCCCGAATACCTGCATGTGGAGCAGAGGCTGGTTTTCAGGGAGGGTCGCACCAAGGCTGTGGGCACCATCACCAAGGTCTGTGGCACTCTGGGAAGGATGTGGGCGGAACAGCAGATATGGAATTTCATATTCGTTTATATTCATGTTTTGAGCATAAGGGAATGCCGGCAGTTCTTTTGAACGATCTCCTGACTATTGATGTAACATCATCTTCATAATCTATGTTGACTTTAATGTTCGAATTCTTACAGTGCATAATAACATTTACTTTCAAAGAAAGTCAAGACAAACCATATCTTGAAGAGAAATAACTTAGCCAGTAGTCTTCTGGGTGTATGACTGTTTTTTGCCTCCAGTTTTTTTAATTCAGCAAATTACCAAAAACTGAGCAAAAAACACAATTTATTTAAATACCTACAGGCAGAGTCCCAATAGTTTGTCCTAAATTGATATTTATTGTCTTCACTCTTTTACATTCAGTTTTAGTTTTTTAAAGACCTTTTTACTTGCAATAAACTGCTGATCAGTAGTCTTCCTGCTTCTAGTTTTCCAGGCCTTATGCTCTACAACACAAATAATTTTATCCCATATCTCAACAATAACAGTCTAAAAGGAAGTGCTTTAAAGTTTCTGCCTTATGTTTGCTCAGCCTCAACTTTTCCAATTTTTTGGACAGTTCTATACTAAATACACTATATTTAGTGTATTTAGTATAACTTTAGTCTCATACTGTACTTCTAACAACAAAAACTATTTTCTTTTGCAGCTTCTTCAGTCCACAAATAATCAGCCATCAAACTCGAAACCCCCTCAAATCAAAATGCAATCAACAAAGAAAGTTCCAGCAAAGAGAGAGGACGGCCCCGGCCCAGCCTCAGCCCCGGAGGAGGCAGCTAGTACTGCGATAGGAGCAAGTACAGTCCCAGCACAGCAACAAGTAGGTCTTCAAAGATGACCCACCATCTCAGAAACGATCCAATAAAAAAAAGGGGGGGGGGATTTTAAGTGACTTTGCATGTTGGTATCTAGCTCTCTAATCTCTAAGTGACTGCAACTAGCTGCCTTTAAGACATGCTGTCCTCTCGTTCCTGTTGTCTAATCATGGGTTGTTTTGTGCCACTGTCTCCATTTTCAAATTCCTTTCACATTCAACTCTGATCAAATTCTTTCATTTCATCATTGGTTAACTTACATATCTTGCATGTCTGCTCAACCCCAAATTCTGTCATCCTTCCAACCACTCATTTGTTTGGGTTTGTCGATCCTTTCTTTGCCCCCCTCCCCCTCCATTTTATTTATTTATCCTGCTTACTGCCTCAGACAGAGGGGGAGGAAGACCCCCAGAGTAAGGAGGGCAGCAAAGAGAACAAGGTAAAGTTAGTCACCATCACAAAAATGGTTCACTTGTTCCCAGCATGAGTGAGAAGACGGTGCTTCTCAGAGTACAGGACCCCAAGCCTCATTGTGAAATGGCATCCCGAGTGTCAAGAGCAGTGGTTCAGTTGGGTTAGGCACTACAGTGCAAAACACTAATGTGTCCAGGATTATCTGTAAGGTAAAGTGCTAATTATGTACATATTTGTTTTGGCAGAAGTCAAAATATTTGATTCGGTAATGGTTAAGGCATGTGTCTCAGATACAATCCCATAATCATAATGAATGTACACTGATGCCCATCCGGTGAAGCACATGAATATTTAATGTCCTATGAAAGCTAGAACATGTAGGGCCTAATTGGTGTATGTTGAGTGATTCAGCATGCCTGGCTCAGTCTCAAGGTCTAAATTCTTTACTGACGTTAAAGATGCACAGACTGAAATTCTCTCTTAACCTCATGCATTTTACTCTTGGGATCAACATTAGAGCCAAACCGTCCGTAGTAATGCTGCTGTGGTGGGGTGGTCAGTGCTACAGTGGGCCATCTGCCCAATCCATCCTGTACTCTTTCTCCTTCCATGCTTTCTGACTGTTTGATAGTTATTACAAATTCACTTTTTCTCGCCACCGTCCCAGTCCTTGCTCACCTACTCCTGGACGGGGGCGGGAACATGTGACCAGTTGGGAGGGGGGAAAAAAACACAAAAAAACCCTCCAGTAGATGTACGAATGTTTCAGGGTCCTTTCTGTTTTTTCCGTTTTCAGCCAAAGTCCGGAGGCAGGCGACGAGGGGGCCAGAGGCATAAAAGTAAATCTCAAACTAACTCCACAGCGGCCCCTGCTGGTACAGTAGGGGGATGCTGAACACGTCCCCGTTCACTCCATCAAGTGTCTTTGTAGCTTCCTATACAGCATTCAAGATTTCCATGCAGAAGTGGTTATACCATCAGCCGCCCCCAGCAATCCGGTGTATTTTTAATTTTTTTTTTTGCTCTTTATAGAAATGGACCATACCACTGCTTCTTAAAACACCTCATAGAACCAACATGCAGTGTCTTGGGGAATTTAACTTATTATGAAATGTGTGTGTTCTTAGAGGTTTATGCTGTAGTTATAAGAGTTAGGAATAACAAAACAGAAACTGCATGATGGTTCTTTTTTTTTTTTTTAAACCTGATTATTGCTGCCTCAGAAAAGGAGGATAAATATTCATCACAAACATCTGTCCTGTCAGATGTGGCATTAACTGTCATTTTAATAATATTTTAAAACAACCCAGTTTTAAAATACTTTTTTTTAAAAGGTGTTTTGCAATTCTGATGACAGGAAAAATTAGTAGTCCCAATTATAAAAAGATAATGCAACTGAATGGATTAGAATAATGGTGTTAGGTAAAGATACTGACATTTATCTTTGGCAGTTCTAAGAAATCCTCACCCAACTCCAGAGGACCAAACATGCAATACACCTTGTGCATTTTGCACCAAGCAGAACTTCACTAATTCAGGGGCCATATTATTTTTCCATTGTGTTGCCACTATATTCACAATGCATTTGACAAGGATTCAAAGGGAATCTTTCAGACGCATAACGAAGGAAAAAAAAAGTGATTTAAAAAAAAAAAAAAAAAAAAAAAAAAAAAACTAGATATCCAAGTGATGATTTTAGCTTTAAATCTGCAGGTCTATTAACGTAGGTTCTCTAGATATGCTTATCAGATGTAATACAACAGTTTT
>JAOYMR010000001.1:19102388-19115286 GCA_025802075.1 Tenebrosternarchus preto
GGCCATTTTTTTTTTCCATTGTTTTTCCAATTTATTAAAAATTCATTTTAAAAGTTTTAAAAGTGAATATTTAATACGCATAACTAAGGAAAAAAAAATTTATTTAAAAAAAAAAAAAAAAAAAAAAAAAAAAAACTAGATCTCCAAGTGATGATTTTAGCTTTAAAGCTGCAGGTCTATTAACGTAGGTTCTCTAGATATGCTTATCAGATGGAATACAACTGTTTTAGAAAAGCTTGTGATATGGATTGTACATCTTATTAAATAGCTTGGCAAAACATCAGTTGTGCAAGAGTTGCATTAAAAACAAATACAAGATTAGCACACAACAGCACTCATGCTGTTTTAATCACAACCCTTAAGAAAAAAAAAAATACTTCAATCACTGTTTACATGTTGTGAACCTGCATTTCCCAGTTATGTTACCATAAAATAAACTGGTGGTAAATAATCTGTTTTCTGTTTCCCCCTTTCTATTCGACACATTCCCAAGTTTGGTGAGTTAATTACTGATACGGGGGGGGGCTTGGTGTGTGACGAATCCTTTTTAAGCCAAATTATATAACCGGAAGTTTTCAATGTGGGGCAAGATTAACAGAGAGAACATGATTAAAACCAAATGAGCAAACCAAATGGGGTTCTTCTAGAGATTTATTTAATGCATTTTCATGTATCTTTGTCAGTGTTCACATGAGAGAATGACCACAATCCCTGTGGGTTATGTTGGTCATACTCAACCGTTACATTTACAACTGCTAAAGTTACACAATCTCTGGAACATGTCTGCCCTAAACCAGGGGTCTCCAGCTGTACTTCTGGAGGAAGAGTCTCCAACTGGTCGTTTTTCTGTTCACATTCACCCGATCCAATGCATCCATTACTCACCAAATATAGTAGGCATTGTTAGAGCAAGTAAAGTGATCAAACTGCCCCAGACTGTGGTCAAACAGTACCACTCCCCTGCTGTAGACACTAGCCCTGCCCCAAGTACCAGAAGGGCTCGGCTCAGAACGGACATTTAAACCAAAGAAAGATGCATACAGAACCGATGTGTCGGTACGCCAACAATATGGATCTGATACATAGCAGGTGAGCTAGTACCAGCTTCCTTGTTGCCACATAACTGGTAATCAATAGAATATGATTAAAAACTGATCAGAGATCAGCATTCTCAGCATGAGACATATACATCTAAACCCATAGACCATCACCCCACAACCCTAGCTGTACAGCAAAGCCTGTGTATATAGTGGCCCACTGTGAAACATAACCTTACAGCTATGTACTCATCCATTAGAATTTAATTTGTCTTCATCTGAAAGAAAGATCACATTCGCAAAACAAAGCTGTCGCTTGATAAATCAGTGATGACCACTTGAGGCCCCATAGAGACCAACACATGCAAATTAAATTACAAAAATCTTCACTCCAGCTATGAAAAGGTTATTAGCCCGGGAGCCTGAGAGTGCTGTTTGGAATACAGCAGATGCAGGTTCTACTCAGTTTCCACTACCTGCCACCTTTAACCTGACAGCTTTGTTACAAGTGGTGTTTGGGGGGGGGGGGGGTAGCTGCTGTATTAATGCACCTGTACTTCTGTACAAGGCAGAAAGGGCAGTCATCAAACTACTTCCAAGGTAATTCCACCTAGTCTCATTCACCCTTACAGTATTCGTGAAATTGTTTAAAAAAGTAATGATGGTAATTGTGGAATATGACTACTGGGACAAATACATGTGTTTTGGATATATTTTTTAGTGAATGTGTGTTCTATTATTTCATATTCTGAGAAAACTTGCTGAGGAAGAGATTTTTAAGAAATGCATACTCTCAAAGTGTTGGACTCTGTGAGTCACTTAAAACTGGCCACTGGTGAGACATTGGTGTCTATACACCCACTACTTCAAAGTTATTAAATAAAGCATTTCACAGAGTTGGTAGCCATCACTTAACATCAAGTCCTCCATGTTTTTCACCTGTGGTTAGAATGAATGAGTGTGAGCGTATGTGATGTGCATCACAGGCTCTAGGTTTGAGCTGTGGTCTAGCCATCGATGTCCCAGCTGAAGAGATGATGTTTCACCAGCATATCCTGAACTCCCTCTTTCAGAGGCTTCTGCTCCTTTTCCTAGACAGAGAGTCAGAGGGCTAAGCAAGCGTGAAGCATTACTCCAAACATCACTGTGCTCTAAATGTGAGGAATCTGCTGCAATTTGTACCATATACTGTGCAATTATTACAGTTAAGAAATCATTGTTACTTCGGCCAAGCAATAAACGGCGGCGGCATTCCAGCCAATCACCAACTGCGAGGCCATTCATTCAACCAAAGCACAAGCGAAGCGATCCTGACGATTGGTTGAACCGGAGATGGTAACCATGGCACGTTTGCTCAGCTAAAGGTTGCAGTGAAAAGGCTTCTGTTAATGAGGGTGTTTTTGCCTTGACATTTATGTCAGCACTTTCAGGCTTCCCCGGGGACCTGCGAAGCACTTCAGGATCAACAGTCGAAGCGATACTCCCTTCCACATCTTGGCAAACTTGTCCTGGGGCGACACTGTGCATCCAAGCGGTGAAGCTTTACTGATCTCTGCTTTGGTTCTTCTAGCTCATTCCACAAGCTGCGCTTTTTTAAGCAATCAAAATGTGGAAGGGGGTGGAAACGAAGCGGCGTGCGGGGAGATGCATTCGTTAAGCGTTCAGAGACGTGTGGTTAAAGCAGCTCCGTTTGTGTGCTTGAGAACACACACACACACACACACACACAAAAACCAGCATGGCTGTGTGAGTAGAGCCATGGGTGAACGGTCGTGTTTGCTTTTCATGGACAAGAGGCACTTTGCTCAAAGGAGAACCAACCAGGTCCTTTACAGAGACTGGTTTTCCGGGAGTGGATAACTGGCTAGTTAAACTACAGTGCAAACAGGAGGAGGTCAGAAGTAAAAAAAAAAAAAAAAGGAGGGACATATCAGAGGCCAGAGCCACTACCACCACGGTTACTATGGCAGCGACTTGCTAAGTGGGCTAACCAGTTGCCAGATTTACCTAGAGGTCCCAACTAAAGAGGTGATGTTGCACCAAGACATCTACCACTTCTGATTTCAGAATGGGTGACTTCTGGAACAGCAGACACACAAATGCACATTAACCTGCGTGTGGTCTGTGTGCGTACAAGGGACACAAAATGAGTGTAAAATACTGGTGTGAGTAAACAAAACAACTTGCCTCTTTTCTGGCAGGCAATTCACAATCTTGGGAGAGACTGAAGGCAAACTTGGAGAGGACTCTGAAACGGCAACAAACACACACACACTAAAGACAAAGGATTTAACGCGCACCTTTCAAAAAGGCATGAAAACAAGGAGACCAAAATGTAAAATTACCCAGCTGTACAGACGTTATTGCCCCATGTACCTTAGCTCACATTTGATCTGCACCCAGCCAGGACTGCGCAGGAACGACCACGGCTGGTACCACTTCTCCACCGTGTTTATACTAGAGCAGAGAACCTCCAGCCACAGGTGCAGCACCTGCTCACTACACAACACACATGCACACCCCATGAGAAGAAGCAAAGGACGTGCCTAGATGTCCGCGGACTGGAGGTCGCCGGATACCGATCTCAACTTCGCACGCGACGTCGGCAAGGCCGACGTCGGGGATGCAAAGCCAGGGATGGACTTACTTCAGTCCCACGCAGATGAGCGAGCGGAACTTGACGTCCATCTGGGCATGTGCAGAGTCGTGGCTCATGTTGACGGACTGCACAGCCTGATGGGACGGAGGGAAAATGCAAATGGGACAGTTGGCCAAGCAAAGCAGGGGGTCAGCTAGAGGGAGGGCAGTAGTGGAGATCTCGGACTCACTCTGTACAGAAGCTCCTCAGGAGTGAGCACCTTCCCATCTTCATCCAACCTGGAGAGAAGAGACCTCAAGCTCAGTATATACACACACACACACACACACGATCCTACCGGATTAGGCCCCATGCTGGAGAGGCTCTCAACCCTATGCTGCTTTTGGACTGGCCTCTGCTCCTCTAGCCTGGTGCTCACCACAGCTCACCTGTAGGTCTTACACAACACCAGCCTGGAGTAGACAGAGTTGAAGTCCCTCTCAACCTCTCTGCTCGCTGCCTACAAAACGACAAGCAAAGTTATCTTCTCCCAAGCAGCCATTTATGGCATATAGGCTTACATGCGGAGATGGTATACATCAGCATGGCAGGAGAAAAGAATGTACCTCCTCGATGAAGAGCCAGGGGTGGCAGGGTCCTCCGAGTATGGAAGGCTTCTTCAGGCCATGCTGAAAAATGGCTTTCAGCGCTGGACACAGTGTTCCCCGCACCAAATCTGTTACTGCCTCTGTTACGGAGTCATCTCCTGCCAGAGAATACTAGAACATGCACAGACAAAAACACGACGCAAAATGACTTACAAGATGAACCTTTGTAGCCAGCAGTTAATATCAGACGTGTCTTCACCAACCTCTTTACTCCGTTCATCCAGGATTTCAACAAACTTGGCTGGAAACCAACCTGCACAAAGGAGTTGAAGAACAGCAGGTGATGCACGTTTCTCTTCCCCTCCCCCGCATCACAAGCGGAAGGCAGAGCACACACTCTTACCCCTGAGCCCGTTGAGTTCCCCCACCCAGCAGTGCTCATCCTTCTGCGAGATGATCTGAAAGGCAAACGCGGCGACAGGGAGTGAACGGGCTCAGCTATGGAGGACAGGGGCAGGTTCTGCTGCTCGCGAAAGCCAGGCAGACTTTACCGTGATGATGTCGTTTTTCCGAAAGCCAAGTTCGTCGTCGTCGTGTCGCTCGAAATCCAGCAGGGCCTTAGCACGTCTCCTGCGATTTCGAGACACCACCAGGAAGTTCTCGTGGTCCCGCTGATGGCTTTCCATAGAGTAGTCTGGAGTTAAGTCCTGAGAATGTATGTTTTTTTTTTTTTAAAAGAAAGTAGAAGAATGGGAGAACCCACATCAGCAAAATTCCAAACTTCCTGCAGCTGGATAACTGACATTAATGGTGCGACCGTGGGTGTAGGTCTAAACCCACACCTCCACTTTTAGCACAACCTCAATAACCCCATCTAACGAAAGACTGCAACAATGTCACACCGGTTTATCTTGGACAAAGCGTCACACTGATTTGACTTGGACAAACACTAAGCGCAATTACTTGTGTACATGTGGGGTGGCCCAAGCGGTAGCACAGAGTGGGCGTATTAGAAAGCTTCCCTCCGTACTAGATTCAGTAGGATTTATGATTCGGTGACTCAGGGATTCAGTGACTCAGTTCTGCCGGCTCTTGCCAATGACTCACAGCAGCAGGCTGCAGGCTGAGCGCTCAGGCTGATGTAATGCATAGTAGGCAGGGATCCACCGATCCACGCGTGACTCACACTTCGGCATCCTAAACAGGACCGAAGGCGCGCGCCCCTCTCGACTGTGCTGATCGGATAGGCCGAGGCGAGCGACACGGCGGCGGTGCGAGTGGGCGGAGCCGCGGCGGTGGGCGGGACTGACCGTGGTGCAGTGGCGGGGGTCCAGGCAGTGGAAGTGCTCGGCCGTGCGGCTGATGGCCTCCCGCAGCGCTGCCACCAGCTCCGTCTGCTTGATGTTCTTGGCCTTGAGAGCCTCGGCTTCGTCCTCTCCGAACAGGAGCGAGCTCAGCGTGGACTTCCTGCGTAGGCTCTGCCTGCGTGCCACCTGCACGGCGACAACGATCGCCCGTCAGCCCGGCGACGTACGAGCCAATCGGCTCGGTGCAGCGTCCCACCCCAAATTCAAGCTCATTTTTAAGCTGGTTGCTAGCGACAGAACTGGATATGTTCATACTGACGTACAAGGGGTTACGATGTAGATTGGATTTTTGTGGCAGCTAACAGCGAGTAGAGAGGAGAGCCTCCCCATTTTATTCAGGGATATAGATGGCCCACCGTGTTATGATGTGTTTATGAGAGAGACTAGCTTCCCCCCTTTGCCTAGGCTGCAGTGTGAGGATGTTCTCTTGCCTTGTTGAGGCTGGCGTTGAGCGAATGGGAGTTGTTGGTGTTGAGCTGGGCCTGCTCGGCCAGGATGTAAGCCAGGTGCTTATGGCGGTGGGCGTCCAAGGCGTCCTGAGAGAGAGAGCCAGCCAGCCTCACGGCTTCCCCTAGCACCACTGCTCCGTCCTGCAGCTGGCTGGGCAGATCCGACAGCGTGTTGAAGATGGAAGCGGAGTTCTCCGATGACACCAGTTCTTCCTCCTGCGTAGCCAAGGAGGGAAAAGGCCGAATGATCCACTGTGACTCTACCGATCGAGTGTCCAGCAAGACTCACCGAGGCTCATAAATGTTTAGAAAAGAGCTGGGCTAAGTGCACGCATGTCCATTTTCCCCCCAAAATCAGGCTAGTATCCGTTTTGAAATAGGTCAAGCTCTACTTGACACTTCTAGATAACCTTCAAAAACATGACTCTCCATGTTTAAACTGGTACACACATTATTTCAGTCTGTAAAGCAGATCCTGTGCTGTGAACCCCCCATTTAGTTCAAGATCAGAGCACATGGCGGAGTTGTTTAATCCCGATTCAGCAGCAACATGGATCTCGTACCAAAGGCAGCGTTAAACTTGAGGGTTTTAGGAGTCACCTTGATCTTTAGCATGCCCAGCGTGACCTGAAAAAGCACGATGGAGCCTTCATAGAAGAGCAGGTCCCAGATGCGCAGCAAGATGCGAATATCCACCACACTGGCAAAGGAGGTGAGGAACCAGTGCAGGGTTATCAGGGACAGCTCTGTACACACACACACACACACACAGAGACACACACACACGCGTGAGTACCTCGCATGCACCCGGTACGTCCTCATGAATATTTAATCATGCTACGACAATGGCACTTGACTTATTTGACCCTGGTCCAGTAGCTGGGAGTGAGTGGAGTGACCTATATCGTGCTCCTGCAACAGGCTGTCCAGGCTAGGCAGGTACTGCACGATGAGCTGGCGCAGCACCCGCTGGTCCGTCTGCACCCCGAGCAGGGTGGACGAGAAGTAGGACGGGGGCAACAGGTCCTCGATCAGAGCGCACATCATCCACATGGCGTCCTCTTCCTCCAGGAACAGGAGCAGGCACGACACCACCTGTACCAGAACAGAGCAGAGGGAGAGGGCTGCAGGTGGGAAGGGTACAGAGGCCAAATGGGATACTAATTAGGGGGGAGCGACACCATACATCCCCCGCCTCCAGCCATTCGTCCTTCCAGTCGTTATTTCAGAAAGAAACGTCAGTTGAGAGAGAGAGAGAGAGAGAGAGAGAGAGAGAGAGAGAGAGAGAGAGAGAGAGCTCTCACCATGCCAGTGCCCTGACAATAGCCAATGTCTGGGTAGAGCCAGGCCAGGCCTCTTAGGACCCGTCTTAGCCGAGGCACCCCGACGCTCGTCACGGTGCTGAAGCACGCGTTCGTGGGCATGGTCCGTAAAAGGTCCTTCTCTATCTGGAGGGGAAAGGCAGGGGTGGAGGGAAGCATGCAGCTCGTAACGGGAACCAAGAGGCATTAGGAGGTTTTATAGGAATTCAAATCTATGAATGTAATGGGGTAAAAAGATCAGGCTTCCCATTGGTCGTTTTTTAACATACTGAACCTGAGGGTTTGCTTATTTATCCATATTTGCTCAAGTATTATCAGTGCTCCGTGTGTATGTGTGTGTGTGTGTGTGTAAGAGATAAGCTGTACCTGTTTGGCTGCTATAGTGTCATCATTTGAACTGTTTTTGATGATCTCTCTGTAAGAAATCTCTGAAGTTCTCTTCTTTTGCAGGGCCCCAGACAATCGCATCCACAGCTAAACAGATGCAGACAAAGATAAAGAAACACACATTACACTTTTTTCAGTAGCCCTGGACTTGTGTATTCTGTTTAGAAGCTCTAAAAATAGCCTGCAGAGCAAAAACAGTACACAGTGTACGACTAAGATTCTGAGTCTCATGTACCATGCATGGTGAACAGTTACCATTTATAAATTACTTCAACATGGAACAGCCTGATGCTACATGCTATGCACAACACACACCCATTAAAATGGCTCAGTCTTGCTATGCTACGTCGCTATGCTAAAGAGCCATTTCAAACGAAAAGTGAACCGAAGGCCGAATTGAACCGGGCAGATGCAGACGGTCCCGTGATGCCCAGGTGGCACAGACCTGCGGTCTCATGCTGTGTGGTATGCCGCCCAGCACGAGCGAGCGGAGCCGATCGGAGCGGGGCAGGCTGGGCGAGATCAGGTCCCAGGTGAGGTCTCCCACCATGTGGTTGTGCGTGAACTCCAGGTGGGCCTGCCAGCGCAGCCTCTGCTGCGGGTCCTCCCTCTGGGGGGCGCCATCCCCCCGCAGCCAGTCCCGCGGCTCGACCCCATCTGACGGAAACGGCGTGCAGAAAAGCTGTTGAGCTGCCGGGCGGCTGGTGTTCGGATGGATGCGTTGGAGCACATGACTCTCTAGATGCCTTACCTTCACCGTCGACCCGGAAACCGAACTCGTCGTACTGAGGCTCTGCTTCCACGTTCAGATCTTTCTGTGAAAGGTCAGCAAGAATTTTTTTTTTGTAATTAACACACTGCTGCAATGATTTTGGTGGATGCTATAGACACACCACCAAATCTAGTGAGTGGGAGCATCATCAAAAAGGACTTCTACCTGATAGTATTTGGCCAGGAAGTCCTGGGGCCACATACTGGGTGTGAGAGCTGAAAAAGGGCCCCCAGGGGCTGGAGTGTAGCTACCTGCATGGCAGAAGCAGATAAGTAGAAAAAGGTGTTAAAAACAAACAAACAAATAAACAATAATTGCACCTCATCGTGTTTCTTTTCATAAACAACAAAATAAATAAATAAATAAATAATAATAAAAAAAATATCAACCATACTGAGCAGAACAGCCAGAACACAGACAAGAAAAGAAAGACGTTTTACCCGACATGCTGGAGAAATCCGTAGTTTCAACAGTTGAACAGTACAGCCAGACTGAGGGATTCACCAGTTCTGCACAGAAGATAAACAACCAAAGTGTCAACGGAAGCTCTATTGATGCACATTATAGACAGAACACTCTTACTCAACGTTTAAAATGGATTAATCAATACTCCACAATCAACATGCTACAATTCCCCTTAGACAGCGCTAAGTTTATTAAATACCTTAAATAAAAACAACCCAGCACCAAACCACGCCTTTGGGAGGGGTCTTGCCAGTAACAGCGTGGTTTAAACAGAAAATAAGGGATTTCCTGTTGCCACTCGGCTCATGCAAGCTCCAGCAGAGCCTGAAGGATGAGCATAACCAGGCACGGTACCTTCTCGTCACGCTGTAACCGTGCCAGCAGGGGGCTCCACTCTACTGCCGTTAACGTCAGACACTGCCGTATTAAGAGCAGTATTCCCAAGAGGACAAGGCAGTTACGGATAAAACGGGAACGAGGAGGAATGAACAGGACACAAAAACCCTCATTTACAAACGAGAGGGAAAGCGAGGCAGTGGAGGTGAGAAAACAAATCATCCTAAAACTAAAAGTTTAAACAGAATCTAGTGGCTTTGTTCCTTCACGTTTATGCCTGCAGGCACAAAGATCCCCTCCTCCCCCTCACTTAAACCACTGTCATGTGCACATAAAGCACTTACATATGAAAGCGTAAGAGAAGGAAGGATTGTAGCTTTAAGGGGATTTTAAAGATCAAAAGCTTCTCAGCTCAATTTCCTCCTTCTAGTCTTCATAAATCCCTGTTTAATCTGATCTTTTGTAGGGCAGGTGTGCACAAGTACGGTCAAGTGGGCTCAGCTGAGGAAGTCAACAGGTAGGTACCTCTCAGTTTTATTGGAACATTAAAGCTCATGACACCTCCAGAAAGCTCAAAAGTGAGGTTCGGCGTCCAAAACCCACCTGCTTTTAAAGCAAACCACGTGCATTTAGATCCATATCCACACTGTTCTAGGGTCAGGGTTAATTATTAGCCTCCCTGGCGAGGCCATACCCAGCCCCAGCGACAGAGTTAACGTTTACTTGGTGCTGCCAGTCCCAAATGGGCTTTATGTTCTACAACTACAGCACACACTGTATTAATCGCCCATGTTTACCCACTGCCCTGCCCTGCCCTTGCACTTACAAACACCAACTCATAAAATTCATATTAGTCTCCCCAGCGACTAAAGCCATGCCCAACCCTACTGGCACCATTAACATGGTGCTGTCAGAAATGTATTGATTTTAAATGCTACCCAGTCCCACTGGTTATGTTAATGCTTGCTCAGTGTCATGAGTTCTACCTGGATTTACTAGTCTAGACAAGACAGTGACAACAACAACCACCCAATATTATGTGGAGTCGTCCACATAAGACACACTGAAGTCCCCAACCATGCCATTGTTATAGATTACACTTCTCCAACCAATCTGGGCTCTCCTCATCCACAGCCGTTGACTAGCCCTTTCAGCTGCTCCTGAGAGGAGCAACTCCTTCAGTGCTAAATCTTAGCTTACAGCCTCTAAAGCCATAAGCAAGGATATGGCAGACTAAGCTTCAAATCATCTAGGATCTACCTCTACTAGTCTTATATATGCCTGCCACCCACAGTGTCTCATCACAGTGCATTTCAGATACTTTCTTTCAAATACTTCAACCGCTGCATTCCAAGACAGACTTCCTATCTTTATAAAACAAGCTATGCTTACTTCAAGAGTTTAACATCATCCGCCTCAGCAAAGACCTGTATTTTTTTTAACCTACATCCGCTACCAATTTCCAATCTCACTTGAGCCCATCTATCAATATTTATAGTCTGTTCACGCTCCAACACGCTGCCTCATGCACAAACCAAACTGCTCCAATCATAATCGCTACTGGGCAGAGTGTTGGGCTCCAAGTTCTTACAACGCAAATACACTAAGCACTTGGTTATGTCTCCATGTACATCATCCCTGTGACTAACTCTTACACGCCGACCAAATATGCTTCGGCTTGCCAGTCCCCACACATATTTTGTGACTACAATCTGCACTTACCCACCGTCCAAGAGTGGGTGGGAGGGGTGAGGGGGGGTTGGAAGAACACCAGACACTGCAAGTAGCTCCAAGCAAAAAAAAATTATAAAGGAACTAGCACCCACTGCCTAAAACTCCTGACAGGTGATTTCCCCCACTTTAACTTTTCTAATGAGGCCACCGTCCCGTTTTCCATGCCACGCAGCTACTGCATGCCATGCTTCCCATTCCTGGAAGCCTGGTGCTTCTTCCTGTTTATGAATAAAACTAGTAATCACCAGCCTTTCCTTTAGCTATACGGCCTTATTTAATCGTTCCCGTAAATCACCTGATCCAAGACTTGCTCTTCTGCTTTGCACCTGCTCTACCACACCTCAATGTGCTTAGCGCGTTGCCATGGATACACCTTCTCTCTGCTTTTGTGACTGGCTCAGCTGCTTTTAATCACCATGCCCTCAAACCCTAATAAAAAAATCAACCTGCAGTTTTCCTTAACACTTAAAAATTATACCATTATATTACATACTATTAAACTGTCAGCAACAACTCTTCATTACAGCCCTATTCCTAATCCTCTCCAGTCTCCACTTGTTGATTGCATCCTCATGTCAGTGGTCATCTAACATGAGACAGCAAACCAAACTGGGAGGTACCACAGTCTCAATTTACCTGGTAAAAATGCCTTCTCAATGCTATTATTAGCCTTCACCATTTCCTTCTTCAGCCCAACCTGCTCTTCATGATTTCACTTAAACTGGTTTCCCTGAAGGTATCGGTTCTCCTTCCATGAAAACGTTTTACTAGAGAAGTTTTCATTTCACAATTGAGAAACATCTAGACTTACTAGGTTTAACCTTCCTCTTGGCTCACCTAAGATCATCATCAGTCATCTTCTCTAGCAACATCCAGGAACATGGCACAGTTGTCAGTGATGTCAAATCAACCATGTATTTCCTGACTGGAGAGACCCGTCCAGCAGCCTGTACCCACTTACAACACTCAGAAGCTTGTGTTGGCCAAATCTAGGAAAACCACATGTATGTCCCTACCCTCTTTCTTGAGAATATCTGTTCTTGGGCTTCTCTGCCCAAAATAGTAAGGATTCAATTTATATTGCACAACAAAAACCACAGACTGAAACATAAAATTAGGCTTTGGTGATTCCTACCCAATTAGTCCAATCCAAGCCATTTTTAAACCAGTACATGGATCCACACAATCCGAATGTTCATACTCTCATTGACTGCCTAACCACATTCCCGTTACCCAGCAGGACTCTTGAGTCTCATTAAATCAGATTCACAACAGTCTTTGTAAGAGAGGAACATCAGTGTGTTGGGGGCATTTGCTCCATAGGTCACAGGTGCTCGCTAACAAATACCACCATGCCAGGGACAATAACAATTTGTGAAGTCACGCCAGCAACCACAACACAGTAGTAAGACAGGTGGGGTGTCAGACTACAGATGCCATTCCCTAAAGACACTGTTAAAAATGGGGTTAGCTTAGCACAAAGCTGCTGCCTCATGGTGACATTACATTTCTTATTTTAGTTTGGGACAAAGGGGAAAAACATCCACACTGACTTCTAACAGTACAGATGCATTGGACCGATTCTTATTCTAAATATGAAACTGGTAGCAAACAAAAGTGCATAATATCACTGTCACACAGGCTAAAGGGCAATAAATCTACCATAAAATCAGACACTAATCAATCCAGATGTAATCCACGATCAACTAGATAACATTTTAAACCATTAAAAACCGCTGGAGCTTCATAACCAAATCCACCCCGGGAGTGATTAGAGACCTGATAAAGCAGCTATCATCCACTCACTGAGATACGAGCTCATGCCAGTGTGTATGTATGTGTG
>JAOYMR010000001.1:19122325-19135746 GCA_025802075.1 Tenebrosternarchus preto
AGAGAGAGAGAGAGAGAGAGAGAGAGAGAGAGAGAGAGAGAGAGAGAGAGAGAGAGAGAGAGAGAGAGAGAGGGGAGCATGAGAATTTCCAGGTCTTGCATGACCTCCTTGAAATATTTCATTACTGTTCAGTAGGTGGCACTGTTGCATTCCTCAAAGCTTTTCTGATTGCATGCATCTTCTTGTGGTGCAGCTGTGGATGTTTCCATGCGAAAACATTTCATGTCTCCCCTTATGGCTACATATTTATCAACGATGATGTGCACACATTTTTACATCAATGTCAGATTATGTCAACAGTATGAGTTTGCGTGCATTCTTATATTTCCATGGAGACAGCTTATACTGCAAGTGTATAAGTATATTTCTCAAGGACTCAGGCAGTCGATATGAGCTCCATGATTTGATTCTGTAGTAACTGAACTGAACTTCCTTCATTTGAGACCCTTTTAAAGAAAATGATGCGAATCCTTCTCCCAAGTCCTTTACACACAGAGATTAAGGGGGGGAAAATGCACATTGGAAGACCGCAATTCTTATCACTCAGAATATGCATTACTGTTTTTCATGTTGCATCATCTGTTGAGTTCTTTGAACTGGCCTTGCTGAAGCTGGTGGTGGAAATGTTGAGTAGACTCACAGCCAGACTCACTAGAGGCTTCCTGTCATGTTCTCTCACATTAGAGTCTTCAACACTGTGTTAGTCTCTATACTACATCATCCAGAGGTATGCAGGTCAGATATGTAGAGGCCAGATGATCTGCAGTATGACACAATATTAACATGGATAGATAGATAGATAGATAGATAGATAGACAGACAGACAGACAGACAGACAGACAGACAGACAGATAGATAGATAGATAGATAGATAGATAGATAGATAGATAGATAGATAGATAGATAGATAGATATAGTGGAGGTATCATGAGAATGTATTAAAGCAGTGTTTAAGAACATTTGAATTTGTCTCTAAATCTTTAGCCCCTTAAAATAACCCAAATACTTTTGACTTGCGCTGGGTAATTTATGTAGTGGGTTTTCATTTTTAGTTCAAACTGAAATAACTTATCTGAAATACTGAATTATTATCAGCAAGCATGTTTATAGCCTAGACAATCATAAAATATATAGATTTTACTGTATATTGACAGAATGCAAACAATTCAAAAGCCAAGAATAATATTAGGGATGGTCTCATGAGATGCATTCATGCAATGGAATCACTGGAGAGATTTAGGAAGCGGCTTTAAAGGGAAGCCCCAGGCCATCTGCCACACGCAGCATTAGCAGAACCTCCGTCCATGTGGAAATACTGGAACCATTTCCTCATCATCTCCTAAGCTGTGTCCATTTGTGTCTCTGTGTGCATGCCTGCATGGATTTGTGAGATATTTTATTTGGGTTGTGGGTATTTGAAGATGAAGGGTTGTGTGTGTGTGTGTGTGTGTATGTGTGTGTGTGTTTGTGTAGACTTTTTCTTCTCTGGCTTTGACGTTTAGGATATTGTACGCTACAGTGTTGCATTAATCAATGAACTTTCTGTTTCTTCGTATAAAGGACTACATCAGACCATAATCAGTCTCTTTTTAGTGGACTGCAGGTATCTTTATTTCAGTCTATGAGACTGGTACCAGCGTGGCATTCTGAGCACGTCTCTTTCTTCTACCTCCCCTACTCACTGCTCGTGCCTCCGTTACTTCTTTAGCAGGCCGGCTGTCCCACGATCTCACACTCCTCGGGCGGTGCGAAGGTGGAGAGGCGACGTTGAGAGCGCACACGCGGTCACGGGCACTGCCGGACGCGGGCGGGCGGGCGGGCGCGCGCTCGGCGCCTGCACTGGCGTCCGTCTCCACGGCAGCGGCGGAAGCTCCGTGGACAGCGTGATGGATGTCCCGTGGTTATGAAACTCAGTGCGCTCTCATTAAAACGCCACCAGAACTGCCTATGAATATGGAATGTTACAGGAGCTGACAAACACATGGGCCTTGGTTTGAGTTGGCTGACATGCATGTGTATATTTTTTATAGCACATACTATAGATAAATGAGAGTAGGTGGTGAGGGGAGGGTCTAAATTGCATGGTACGTGCAGAGGCTGGAAGTTGAATATATGTATTCCATACAGCATAATTACTGGTTGGGCCAACTCCTGCGTGGGTCTGAGGGAGGGAGAACAGGACGGAGAGGCTTGGAACAACAAAGCAATGAACATAGAGAGAGACACACACACACTGTGTGCCAAAGGTGATCCCGAAGGTGATCAGAGGTTACCTCCATGGTGCACGTGTTTTGTCTGCCCTCTAAGAAAAAAAAAAAGATGTTATTTGCTGGTGAGCTCCATCAGACCATTACGTTACGAGCCGAGCTTTTACCTCTGCGGTGTAAATCACTGGCCTCTATCCTCCTCCGTTCATGTCATTCTCTCGCCTTCCCTGCTCTTCCTCTGACACAAGAAATGATCAGCCTTTCATCATGCCCCCAGATATGGGATGGGCCCCTCCATGACCCCTGCTAAGACTGGGCCCAAGAAAATTTGCTGAAAGAAGGGGGAAATAAATAATAATAGAAAAAAACAATCACAGAAAGGACAGCTAGGCAGAGTGACGGATCGATAAGCGGTGACGAGGGAATAAATAATGACTGATGGATGGATGAATTAATGAGGGAAGTAAAAAGGGCCAGACACCTCGGTTATAATGCAGGAAGGAATCATTTATGAATGCCAGAGAGTCCTGGGTAGGCAAAATAGTTTAACACTTTATTTAAACTGGCAGGTAGAATTCAGCAATGCCTTTCTTTCCCCTTTGCACTTATTTAAAGTTCATTTAAACTGTCTTCTGCCGCTGTACTGACGAGTAACAACACTACGAGAACTGTGAATTCAGAGCTTCACGAAACGGGTTTTCATGACTCGGCAGATGCACTCAAGCTAAGATTTGCACCTCCATGCGTTGGCTGGAGTGGTGGAAACCATGCTGAACCTGGACTCTGGAGCAGTAGACACATTTTTACCAAGTGACTTACCGGGATTCTTGTAAGGTGGTCTAAATTCTAACATTATGGCTAAATAATGAAATTTGAAATGATATGCTTCCCAAATTAAAACAAATGCGCTCTTATAGTACGTTTTACACAAATTTGAATCTGTTTTTAGAAATGTTCTATTATGTATACTTTTGAAGTATGTACATTTTACATTAATATTATATTAATTATTTATAGATACGGATGTTATTATACTTAAAATTTTTACAGACATTTTTCTAAAATGTATAATGTTTTGAATTTTTAGCCTCAAGAAAATCCCTCAATGTCTTTCAGTAGTTTTGTCAAAATAGAGTGTATCCACTTTCCCTGGTACAACTTTTCCATACTATACATAATGACTTGAGTATATTGGAACAAAAGACTATGGGTGATAGAGATGGGTGATGTCTTTTCTAAAAAAGATACTTGGATTCAGATTTTAAAAACACATGTAAAAATAAACTGTTTTGCTGTTGAGCCCTTTATATCACTGAGATATGGAGAGGAAACATTTACAGACATCCTTTATGTTATGAAATGCACAGCTGTTATGACAGGACACTTCATTCTGTTTTTTTTATTTTTCCCAGGAAACAAATTGCACAACTTTGCTTCAGACTTAAGACTTAAAAACTAAAGATCACCTAGAGAATCAGTCCACCAAAATGCAATATAAACTTTGTCTTACTCCTATTTTCAGCTATGCCAAAGTAATATTTTACATAGTAATAAAATATGCATAAATATGCATAAAGTATCAGTTGATTTTTTTTCTGTTAGTATGAAAAATAAATGGCTAGTTTATTTATAATATATACATATTTCAATATGTTTTAAATGTAATTAAGTTTTGTTTTAACTAGGTAGGCCATAACTTCATCAAGCCTGTCCTGTCGTTCTTCTTATGAAAGATAGTGATTCTAAAAAGGACTTAGTCATGCTGTTAAACTAACTTCAAAAACAGAGCTTAGCACATCCATCTCCAAGCTGGAACCCTTGATGACACCATTGGCCGTTAATGGATGTTGCCATTCCTGTTTACTGTAGGGAAGGAATTGGGGTCAGGATCTGCACCACAGAGAAACGTTCCTTCCATTATGCAGCGATGATATTCAGAGACTTCTGTACCTATTGCTCAGAGCCTTCATCTCACCAGAACTAAAATGATGCATCCCGTAGCACTCAAATGCTGGGTGATGGCATGGACAAGCGTTCTGAAGTGAGAGTCCTGAGGGTTCAGCCTGGCTAGGGTGCAGCCAGGGTGAAGCAAAGGTAAAACTAGTGAGTTAAGCTAGCTGGACTTGATGGTATCATGGTATCTTGGTGCATTGTTATTGTACTGGACCGCAGTGCCTTTGTAAAGTTGTATTGATTTATTGGTGATAAAGCTGCATGTTCATGTACTTCAGATTTTTCACTTACTGCTGCATTCAGTTTTATCTTAAATCATTAGTTTTCGCCCCATATATCTGCAAGAAGAAGCTGGATTAAAAAATGTGCACATTGTGTTTCACTTAATAGATTCCTCATTGTCTGCAGGACCTCATCCAATTTGCTGCTATGTCACTCATTGTCAGTGGAGGCCTCTCTAACTGGCAGTATTTTCTCAGCAGGGCATTTTCAATTATAGATATCCCCTTCACGTTCGGTCACCAGTGATCATCTCATTCCCAGCTGAATAGTATCTGTATATTTTTTGAGTTTTACTGTATCTGCAGTGTCAAACCCAGACCACATACTCTCTCTCTCTCTCTCTCTCTCTCTCTCTCTCTCTCTCTCTCTCGTACACACACACACATACACAAACAAGCACATGCATGCACACAACCTCTGATCCACTTTATGAAATGTCCAACATCCAAAGTTATAAACATAAAAACAGGAAGGTAAACTAATCTTGGCAAAATGATCAAGCAGCCTTGGGAAAGCTGTAAAAGCGAAAAACATATTGGGGAGACTCACTGGAAGCAGTGAATTCAGAGTATGTATGGTGAGTATGAATTCAGAGTATGTATGGTGAGTATGAATTCAGAGTATGTATGGTGCGTGGGTTGTTCAGAAGCACATGGTTTCAGGTAGAGTTTTCTGAAGAATGTGGTTTTGGTTTAGATAGCTATCGATGCTGATAAGTTATAAGAAATGCTGACAGAGACATGACAACACACACACACACACACAACCCCATGCTTCCATTCAATTTCACCATGCACAGGCTGCATGTTGGATATAACCACATGGCTGTTAAATGGGGTGAGATGTCTTACATTTTCTTCTGCCTCTGCCTGTCACTGATCTTCTCAAAATCATCTGACAGGTGTAAATTATTCAGAGCTCCTCAATTATATAATATCACAAAAATAAGACAAAAAAGGTGTCTTTCTCAAATGGTACACAGTAGATAAAAGTGTAACGTGTGTCTGTGTGCATGTGTGTGTGTGCATGTGCATGTGTGTATAGCAGCATCATTAAAACTCAAGCCAGTGTTTGGCCTTCTGGATCCCCATGGACACAGTTATGAGAATCTCTGTCCAGAAGAGTGTAGTCCTGGGAAAAACTAACATCCTCAAGCTCCCAGGCTTGGCAAATGTTTTAGAAACGTCTACGGTTCAAATGGGAAAGGTTCAACTGGGAAAAGCCTATAAATGAATTCATTTCAAACACACACACACACATTCATTTTAGATGCACCCTCAGCAAATAGTTTAATTTTAGAACCTTAGTCCTACAGCCTATAAGTGTTCTCCATATGTAAGATTTTTTTTCAAGCATAAGAACAAGTTGCCAAGTCCAAACTTTTGACTGGTATGACATATATGATACTGTATATGGTAATTGTATATATACATACATACACTCACACATATATAGATATTCACTTCCACTATGTGCTGGTGGAACATACTGTGCAGGGGGTTAATCCTATGATGATTCCTGCTTCCAATTTGAGATATTCACTAAGCACTTCATCACTTAGGTTACCTCCTGGATCTTGGATCTTAGTTTTCCTGGATAGTGGCTTTGATCCTCAATACTCCTCAACCCCTCCTTCTGCTTAGAGTACAGTCTCAGGATGCTTGATTTGGGATGAAACTCTCCATGTATTGTGAGGAGTATCTTGTTTCTTGATGTTGGTGGTTTCTGTCTCCTCCTTTGGCCAGCTCCATTTTCAAGTGTGGATTTCCTAAAGAAGTTATAGATAATGCCTTTGTTTTACCTAATTCAGAGAGTGGATGCCCTGACCTTTTTTTTCTGAAATTTTTTTGGTGTTTACTTATCACCATACAAATAAAACAGTGGCTAATATAATACTTAAACACTTCAAAGTCCTCTCCGATGATGCAGAGACTACATCCCTTTTAAAAGATCCTTCACTAATCTCCTACAGATGAAGCAAAAACATAAAAGACAGGCTTGTCAAGATTGAGATAAATGGCCATTCAGATAATAACTGTAGGACTGTAGCCTGCAACCGCTCTGTATGTGCTACATGTCCATTTATTAAGACGGCGACAAAATAATCAAACGTCCTCACTCGTTCCTCCTCGCACATTAATTTAGGAGTTGTATTATGTGCAAGAGATGTAATCAGCTTTACACTGGACTGGCGCTCAGTTTGTTGAACACTTGGAATGAGAGATTTGTCATTTCTAGTGGCAAGTCATTTTAATACTAATGGACATTGCATTAATGACATATGTGTTCACACTGCCACTTGTTCCTACGGCAGGAATAAGGTTAGGAAACTTCAAGAAAAAGAACAGATCTACACTCTTGAACTTCACTCCATGCTTTAGAACTCCAAGTTATGATTTAAACTTTTTCTAACATAAAGTAGTTTTACTTCCCAGAACTTCAGAAGCACTTTGTTGCACAGCCGATGAAGATCCCCTGTCCGAAACATCCTGCTGCTTTGGAAACCTTGTGTACTACTTTACTACATTTTAAAATATCTCTACATATATACACCACACAACACACACACACACACACACACACATGCTGACTGAATGGTCACAGACAGCTTGCTAACATTACGCTAAAGTTTTTGAGGACTGTTTTGTAAAGTTACTTTGTCATGGACGCTGCTGGATTTATAGCATCTCCTGAATTCTAATGAGATCTCCCTCACCTGCCAAGTTCACGTCAGCCGGACCTCCAGCCCTGCGCAGGAGAGCGGAGGCTTTGAGCACAAAACCTCGTAGCTTCGACCCAACTGGCTCCAGCTCGACTCGGACAGCTCCCTTATGACGATACATCAGACAAACATGAAACACTATTTTTAAAGCAACCATTGAAAACCACGTTATTAAACAAGTGTTATCTGTCAGACTCAAACCGCCACTCTCACTGTGAGGAGTTTGACTTTTTTCTGTGGTCAATATTATTAAAGTAATTGCTGTTGAAGCGGCCTTACTGTCTCGGGGGTGGTTTACTGATGCAAATTATTTGATGTGGTGCAGTTTCGCAATGACTAATTCATTTTTAAACATGCACCACCAATATAAAACAAATCTGTTTGCCTTTGATTAAAAAAGTCAAATTGTCAGGGTCTATAGTGTAATGTCTATATGCATTGATTTAAATGTTTTTGAATATAATTAATTATGATCAAAAGAAGATCAACATTTTACAGACACATATATATGGTCTGGTTTTGTAATTGCATAATGTGTTGATGGATGTGCTTAAGCAGGCCTTTGGAGAGTGTGGGTGCAAGCTGGTGATGTAACTCTCATGGCCATAACACAGTTAAGCAGGATAGAGAGACCCTTTTAAACAGGACTCTTCTTAATCTGACATCATTCTGCTTTCTTTGGCCCTCCTGTTTCCTCCTATTTCCCCTGTAGGTATGTATCTGCATCTGACAGAATAGTCATTGTTTGGTATCTGTAGCTAAGAAGGGAATTTGAAGGTAGCTGTGTGTGTGTGTGTGTGTGTGTGTGTGTGTGTGTGTGTGTGTGTGTGTGTGCTAGATTGTCCATATACTTCACAGAGCATCATTCGCTGTACTTTCAAAGCAAGTGTCTATCTGCAGGTGGAATCACGTATCCTCTGAAAATAAACACTGGAGACTCTCACTCAGCCTCTGGTGCTGACCCCAGGTTTGCCTCTGGTGCTGACCCCAGGTTTGCCTCTGGTGCTGACCCCAGGTTTGCTCTCCTCTCAGCCAAACATCCATTTTCATCTCCTCCTCCCATCTCAAACTGAAGTCCTCACCAAGGTACCCATCCAGCAACTCATGTCAAAACAGCCCAGCCCAAATCATGAGAAGCATCTGGGACAAGTTATTTACGGTGGCTAGGTGAATTGATAACAAGCCTGGCTGAACACATCCAAGTCATATGGAGAAAGTGGCTAAAAATGAGTGGGTTTGAAACCAGAAGTTCAGCTTCTCATTTTCTTGCTGGCGCTAATTGTACAGGACATTCATGGACTCACAAGTCTCTGTAATTTTATAATGCCATGAGTACTGAACACTCTTTTTTATGTGTGATTTACACCAATAATAAAAATATAGTTTCATGATGAATTTTCAGTAAAAATTTTAAATATAAATCAAATCAAATCAGTTTTTATTTATATAGCGCCTTTTACAACAGATGTTGTCTCAAATTACCTTTACAAGTGTCCGAGTCCAAGCCCCCAGTGAACAAGCCAAGGGTTACAGTGGCAAGGAAAAACTCCCTAAGAGAGTGAGGAAGAAACCTTGGGAGGAACTAAGACTCAAGGGGGGAGCCCATCCTCTTCTGGTCAACACCGGTCACCACGACAACAAGATAGATACATAAGAAACACAAAGTAATAAATTATAACATATGATATATAGTCCAGGGCTGTGCCACAGCAAGGGGGAGGGAGGGAAAACAGGGGTGTTGAGAAGGGTCTCTGTCCAGTTGATTAATCTTCCACCCGTGTCTGGATAAGTAGGAGGTGGTTGGTCCAGGGCAGGTAGCAGGAGAGCCTCATCAATCCTTACTTAGTACCAAGGCGGATGGGGGACATCCATTAGCTCGGTAAAAGTAAAGAGAGGCAGTTAGTTCTGTATGGGACTAAATATGGAACATAAAATATAGATATTTCAGAAATGTGTCACCAACTCCGGAAATTAACTATTACAGTCTAACTAAAAGGACAGAACCAGAAGGGAACACAGACTTGGAGGAACCCTGAGGTGATGGCATCCCTCCACCCCACCGTCAACAAACTTGAGTGAACGTGTGCAGTGGTGGGACGACAGCACCAGCGTCTCAGTAAACCATAAAACCTTCTGCTCATGAACCCCTGGATCTCTAACCTTTATCTATAGGGGGGAATATCAATTACCAAATGCCAAACTAAATAAGTAAGATTTTAGCCTAGACTTACAGATAGAGACTGTGTCAGAGTCCCAGACATTTTCTGGAAGGTTGTTCAATAGTTGGGGGGGGGGGGGGGTTGTAAGAAAAGGCTCTTCCCCCTACTGTTACCTTATTAATGAATGAAACAAGTAAGAAACCAGCACCCTGTGTTCTTAGTAAATGTGGAGGTTCATAGTTAGAAATAAGCAAATAGTCAGGAGTGAGTCCACGCAGAGCTTTATATGTTAATAAAAGGATTTTATAGTCAATGCGAAATTTAACTGAGAGCCAGTGCAGAGCTGTTAGATCTGGGCTGATATGATCGAATTGTCTAATTCTAGTTAGAATTCAGGGTGCATTTTCAATTAGTTGAAGCTTACTTAAGTTCTTATTAGAGCATCCTAACAGTAATGAGTTACAGTAATCTAATCTAGAGCTAATAAAGGCGTGTACTAATTTTTCTGCATCATAAGGATCACCTTTCTGCATAAAGGATTATATTTTTCTTTTTTCTTTAATATTATTTACATTTTTGTCCCTTACTGTTGGTTTGAGTGCAGCTTTTTTCCTCATTTTACTAATTCCAGCTGTTGAGAACTAATGAGAAAAAACCCCATAAATTAATACATAAATATCATGTGGTGGGTAGCATGTTTGGATAATCTAACTGTGGATGTTCATAGAAAAACATGGGGAAAAGTCTTATTACACATTAGCATGATAAACCTCTTTCAGCCACACCAATATCAGTTTATCATCCTATGTTTTCCCACCAAGTGAGCGAGTCAGTGGATGAAAGATTAGAAATGTGTTTTTATTCCCTACAGCACATTTATATGGCTTCCTCCAGCACACGTATTCATCCAAATCTGTGCAACAGAAAACACACCATCTCCCTGAAGGAACACAATATACTCATGACATTCCAAATGGTATTATGATCAGTGTCAGCAGTGTAGAGTTATGTTGGAAGTGGGAAAGCACATATGCATTAACATTTACATTTACAGCTAAGATAAATCTCTGTTAGAGAAAGGAGTCATAACAGAAAGGAGTCAACAAAAAGGAGTCATAACAAAAAGCGTACATACAGTAAATACACAGAATGTAAATGCAAGTTGTTATGATCATCGTCATCGTCATCATCATCATCATTATTATTATTATTGTTATTGATATTGTTGTTATTTTATGTGCATAGTCTTCATTTAGGTGCAAGGGCTGTGTTTTTTTATTTAATATAAATAGGCTAACAACTGTGAGACTAACTGATTGATTGATTGATTGATTGATTGATTGATTGATTGATTGATTGATTGATTGATTGATTGATTGATTGATTGGATAAGAACTTGGGGGTGTGGAGGTCAATAGTGAGAACAAGTTGAAATAACATAAAGTTGGTCATTAAATGACTGCATCAGCAGAGCGGTCCAATTAAATGTGGAAATATGATGAACAATGATGAACTTTTTTTTTTGTAGACTTGAACATGTCCAATCAGTCACCAATTATGTCCATGACGTTAGGAGTCTTAATACCAATGGTAAGCTTAAATCTCACAACCCCAGTGGATAATGGTGAGGTTATGTAAGCAGGTCATTTTCAGGGAGCTTTGCCATATCATTAGTGAGTGGCCCCGAATCAAGACCCTCCAGAGACCTGTGGAAAAGCAGAAAGGTTTAGAATGTAATTGGTGTTCGTTGCAAAACCTATGCATAACGTAACACCAAAACATCATTATTTTCAATCCAAATGCATTTTGACTCGACTGTGATTGGTTTAGTGCTTCTGTTTAACAACTGTGGAGATGAAATACTTTGTTATAATTCTGTAAATCCTCTGCATTCATTCATTTATCAACCTTTCCACACAGCTAATGACTTGGCAATAGCAATGTCTTGTGTTGTTGTTGTTGTTGTTTTTAAAGAATGAATAGATTTATTCAGTTATTAAATATACTTTCAAATGTCAGAGCTGCTGAAACAAGAGGGCATACATATGAAAACGTTAATTTCTTTGAATTCTAGGAAAGATTTCTGAGTAACCTAATATTGTGAGTCCCACAGCGTTACCAAAAGCAGGAGCTGGATGGTGGATGATCTGTGCTCCTACTTTCCAACGTAGGAGAAAACAAACAAGACAAGAAAGAGAGAAAGAGGGATAGTACAGGAGGAAAGCTTCATCTTAGGCTCTCTGTTATGCAATCATTCATAAACTCTACCTTTTATATATATGCAATCATTCATAAACCTGGCATCAGCTTTCAGTGCTATAGTGATGACTAACAGCTGTATATATCAGCTACATGATACATTTCAACTTAGTAAGATTTAGAACTGTGTAAAAGACAAAAAACAAACAAACAAACATGAATAGGCTCATCCTTCTACACAAAGATAAAACAGAGATTTTTCTTCTTGTCCCCGAATCTTCAAGAATCAAACAGAATTCATGTTAAATCTTGAAAACCTTTCCTGCTCCACCTTTGCAATCCAATCAATCCTGACGAGTCCTGCAATGTAGGTGACATCACTCTGACAGCCTTCCCTCATCTGTGAAATATTGCAAAACTAATACGTTATTCACATGCTGCCTGAAAAACAGGTGTCTGTCTGTCAAAGCTTGTACTGATTATACTGTACTGAACATTTTCTTATTGGTACACAAAGCTCTAAATGACTTTGTTCTGCAGAATTCAATTAACTTCTTTTATGAAACATCATACCTATTTCACAAGGTGCTTGCTAACTATTAGTAAATACAATTCTGAAAATTTTGGCAGGGGGAAAATCTTTTTCATACAAATCCCCCCAGCTTTGCAATAAACGTCCAGTCAGTGTTCAGACAAAATCTCAGTTTTTAGTTCTGGTGAAGGTTTTGGAAATAATCCTAGTGCAGATCATGGTGTTCAAGGACAGAGAGAATTAAAGTGAATGAAATGTTGGCTACTGCTGTCCTGTGTTCACACAGGTGTGTTGGCAGTGGACAAGAGGGGTGCTGATGTCTCTGGAAGCCCTCATGCCTGGACCACCTTCTGCCACCCACTTTTTAGCTGTGACAGATTTGTTTGCCAGAGCCTCTGCTTCACAATATTAATCAAACATATCTATCCAGTACATATGTGTGCGTATGTGTGTGTTTTCGTTGGCGAGGTGTACAACCGCACAACCCTCGCCTCCCGTCCCGTTCAGTCTGCTCCCTATGTAAGTTTGATCCTGAAGGAAATCTCTTGCTCGTCTGCTCTCTGAACCAGTACGGCCGCCCTCCAAACCAGCAACATGTGACACTCACCCTCCCGCTGGGCCTGACTGGCTCATCTGCATGGAGCACTTACCCCCCTGCTGAGATCAGAAACTGCGGCTGGAAGTCACGAAAATGTATAGCGCATTGCCATCTCCGTCTGTGCTTCTGCTAGACCGCATTTAGTTACTCCCTGTACATACTCTGACTAGAACTACTGACTGGTTCTCACTCTTTAGTATTAATACTTCTACCTAATGGTATCATTTACTTGTCTTATTTATCATTTGGTGATCATTTAAAACAAACTATTTGAATTTTACTGGGGGGGGGGGCAACGTTATTCATTTTGTGTTAGTTTGCCACCCAGTCTAGACTAGATGACAGTAATGGGTGCACTTCAGGTTTCTTCCTCTAGGGGGTTTTCCTTGCCATTGTCTCCTGAACATGAATGTTCTCTGACTGTTTTTGGTGACAACACCTGTTGTGAGAAGTACTATAAATAAAATTTGAATTAAACTGATCTGATATTCAATTACACTGGCCAAGCTATGAAACCTTCTGGCAATAATCCAGTGAGATCCGGCACTACATGCTTGGAGCAAAGTCTGATAACTGACACCACATGTTTGAAACAAAGTCTGATAACTGACACTACATGTTTGAAACAAAGTCTGATAACTGACACCACATGTTTGAAACAAAGTCTGATAACTGACACCACATGTTTGAAACAAAGTCTGATAACTGACACCACATGTTTGAAACAAAGTCTGATAACTGACACTACATGTTTGAAACAAAGTCTGAT
>JAOYMR010000001.1:19145790-19163686 GCA_025802075.1 Tenebrosternarchus preto
TCATGGTCTGTACACATTCCAGTACTCATAATATACATGCTCTCCCTTCTCTCTCTCTCTCTCTCTCTCTCTCTCTCTCTCTCTCACTCACACACACATACACACACACACACACACACACACACAAACACACACTACCAGCCTGAAAAGCAGCACCTCCCCAGGCCATGTACAGTTTATCATATATAACTATATATTCATAAGAAATTTTCCATACAGTAACTCCTGCTTCAACCGCTCCCGAGACCACAAACTTGTTTAATTGGTTTATTACTCTCCCACCTTTGTGTGTGACTGACAGAGGACAACCAGGAATAGCACTGTGTCCATACACCACTTTGGTCTGCTGTCTAAATGTATTATCCAATACTGTTCATCCTATTGCAAACATATTTGACATATTTTCACTGATAGCAGGACAAGATTATGTGACATTACATTATTTTGGGTGGATCTTACATCTTTTTTCTTAAGATTAGGGATCTGAGCCATTAATAAAATAATAAGATTTTATTAGAATACATTTTGAATAAAATTATTTGTACTCATAATTGGAAACTTGTACCCACCTGATAATTCTCTCAAGAACAGCACCAATAAAAAAGCTACAAATGTACAAGTTCAACAAGGGTGGGTTAGAATGAGGTTCAGAATATTTCGAAAACTATATAAAAAAATAATAATAAAGTTCTCTCTCTCACACACACACACACACACACACACACACACATTCACACAATCTGAGAGCCTCTTTGGATTCCTGCCACACAAATTCCACAAGGGAGTCCCTGCAGAAAAGATGACAAAAATCTCTGGTTCTCTTTATCTCATTCTCTTCTGGCTACATGGAGAGTCCATTCTGCTCTTTCAGAACCACTGGCTGTTGGGATGTACTGGTAGTTACATACAAAAGAGAGAGTAGAAGAGGGACCAGCACCTCAGCATGGCTGCCATCCTCAGGAGGGTAGCAGGGAGCTTTTCCCAAGGGCTGATATACTGTACACTGACATACTAAACCTCATGGGAATCATGCAGGAACTGCCAGAAGGTCTTATCACACTGATGACTCAGACCCAAGGCCTTGCAACACCTTTTGGAATCTCCTCCAAAGTGACATTTACCTTTTTTTTTCTGCACATACAGAAATCTAAAAAGTTTAAGGTTTTATCTTTGCTAGATCAGCATAATGGCATTAACTCTTACCAAGCTTTGTTCAAATTATACTCTTGAAATGTGTACATTAAATTCATAATTCCTGTGGGTTATCTGTTAGTTCATACATCTTCACAACAGTATAGAACGAAGTGTGAATTATTCATTGTAGGGGTCTTTCTTGGACAGTTAAAGGTCCAGACAAGATGTAAGATGCTTAGCAGTAATTACAGTGAAGTCTGAACAATCCCCACATCCCTTTGTATTATGAATAAACCAGATAAAGCTGCTCCTATAAAGAGCTTATGAGATGTTCCCATAAAAGCAAACCTGGTACAGTATTAGTGAACTACAAACCCCACATGTGTGTTACATTAAAAACAAATACACAGTCTACAATTCTTTGTAATTAAAAATTTATTGCAAATATAGAAATAGATCTTTTGTACAGAATTTGTGAGAGAGAGAGACATGATGAATATCATTAACGGCAAAAAATGTAAGTAACCCAGTTTAAGAGAAGGACATTCCCTATTCAAGCCCATGATGTCCTTTATTAGATTTCTTGTTGCAATGAAAAGTAGAATGAGATAAAAAAAAAACAAAAAAAAACAAATGTAGACAGTTGATCTAAATTAATAAATTGTTGATGAGTCTCTTCAAAACTGTTGAAAGGGAAGTCCTGTCAAAGTATTCCCTTCAAACACTGGCTATTCTAGACGTCTTAGAAAAGATCAAACTGCTGCTTCGTACAGTTGGGGATGCACTACATGTTGCCATGGAAAAGCTTTGGATATCATGTTGCCATGGAAAGCTTTTGGAAAACCATTATCATGGATCTTTTTCTACTCATCTGAGAGTGCAAACCATATACTGACCTATTTGCTGAATTCAAAATTTATTAGCTTTCCGATCTCGTGTTGATTCACAGGAATGAGAGAGCAGCTTCCTGCATAATTTGTATTGTCTTTCAGACATAGTTTCCTGGTTTAGAAAAGCTGTTTAAATGAGACCTCAGTGGGAGTTTCTGAAAATCCTGGGCGTGGCTGTGATTCAAAGCTGGTTAGCCTGGTTCCTCTGCATTGCCTCTCGCCTGGGTCCTCCCTCGGCCCCTGGCACATCGATCCATGCTGCTCGATTGACTTGGCATGAGTGGAAACAGCAGCAGACAAAGCCTCCGCAGACACCCACCCCGTACACACACACAACACACACACACACACACAACACACATCACACACACACAAAGCCTTCAGGTCCTCTTTAGCAAGTCCTGCGTTTCACTGCCAATGGACTGCTGGGGCTCCGTTGGACCACTCGCTCAGAGTGCCGCCACAGTCCTTGGCCGAGATTTTCTCCAAACCACTTTAGCATTGATCCAATGAGCCAGGAGGGGGTTGCTTGGTGGCAAGAGAACCACTGCAGGACACCTGCAAGGTTAATGTAGTGTATGTACCATATACACTGATACACTGATCAGGAGCCAACTCAAGGATGTTGAATGAAATGGATGAAAATAGCCATTAACTCTTCTAGGGAGTAAGTTTGTACATACGTGACAGGTATGAAGGGAAAACGTGCACTTCTAGTAGGACTGATAAAAGTGGACTGAAAGAACAAGGTGAACACATCATTTGTCTTCCTTTGTCATTGCTTGCTTCTCTGCTAATGGGAGAACAGCACAAAAATAGCATGAAAATAGGCTACTGAAACAGTGCAATATCCTGGCTATTTTCTTGGATGTGTCTTTCTCCAACAGGTTCATGAATGTATAAGTGGTTTACAGATGATGGATATTCAGGCTTGGCACATGGTTCCAAAGGTTTTCCATGACATTTTTGGTAGCAGCTCCCAACTGGACTCTTGCAATGAGTAGTAATGGTGACTGCAATGACAGCAGAATAGAGTTTGATCCAAAACTGTTGAAATTAGTTAAGCAGTACACAGTAGAGATATAAAACAAATCTAAACCTAGACCCTCAAAATTAGAGTTTTAGAAGTTAGAAGTTCTGAGAAATATTTCAGTGCCTATTTGTTTTCAACAAACACCCACTCAATATACACAATGATATAATTCTTCTCTTGAAAAATACAGTAAATCATGCAAATATAACAGTTTCTTTTTATGACACTTCCTATTTTGTCAAACCTCTGATAAACATGGATCAATCAACAAATTCCAATCTATACAGCATCATAATCTTTAAACCCTGTCCCCTGATCAACCTCCAAATCCCCCCCAAAAAACAAAAAATTACACCTAGAATTCAAGCTCAGTAGAAAACACTCATTATATATTTTTTACAAGTACAAAATTCACAGATGTAGCTCAATATTTTCTATTTACGTGTCCTGTTCTTTGGAATAGGAAAGCAAATGTGGGACAAAGAAAAACAATTCTGGACATAGCAACAGGGAAAAGCTAGCCAATGTCAAACTCATCCCCAGCCACAGGTGACGGCTCAGATAAAAGCTCTCCTGCTCGAGAGAAGATTTAGATGGGCTCAAAACATGATGGATCATGAATCATGAACAAGCAAGGATAAAAAGTGTTTATCTCTCCCTTCCCTGTTGTGTGACACAATATTGAAAGTGTGTATTACTGAAACCATGGTCAGCCTCCACGTTGTATTGTGCTTTCTCAGCTCCAACATGCTCTGAATGATGAGCTGAACCTGGTGTGCTGGACCAGGAAAGTTCTGACCAGTGCAGCGCTGTTCACTGTTCAGTGCTCTACCGAACAGTGCAGCGCTGTTCACTACTGCTCAGCGCTCTTCCCGACTGTGCAGCGCTGTTCACTACTGCTCAGCGCTCTACCCGACCGTGCAGCGCTGTAAACCTTCAAGACTTGAACTGAGCAACTCAGCTCTCTGAACACGTTGTGCACGCAGAACCTTCTGCTGGAGGAAGAAGTATTCTGGACTGAACCAAAGCCATCTAAAAACAGCCTGGAAGCGCATTCCTAAAAACACCACCCCCATACTCCCACTCTTTGATGTACGCTTGCTTTGAGTTCGCCAGCATCGCATTGTGTTAAATCTGTAGCAACAGCACGTGCACAAGGAGCTACACGGGCGGCATAACCTCAGTGGAATAGCTTGTGAAAACTTTCTTTGACCTCACTCTCAAAAGTACTTCCAAAGGTCAAAGTGCACAGCCAAAGTAAGCATGTTTTCAAAGACACTGAGTGGATTGAGGGGTTAACTAATTCAATACCATCGATAGCCAGCAACGCTGAACTGTGGGTGCGCGTTTACATAATGGTGAGCACCATTTCAGGTTAGAAGGCTTGAAAAGTTTCTACTTTTCTGGTGGATCTGTTTCTACTTTTCTGGTGGATCTGAATCAAATAAGTACCCACTCCATTTCTCTCACTCAAACTGCTACCTTTGAGAGCTATAATTGAGAATGAGACTGTGGCTCCAATGAGCTGATGCCTATCTACAGGACGTCACAATAGCTGTGAGCAAGAGATCAGAGAAGCCTCAGGTTCTGTTCTGCTGTGGAGTTAATTGAGAAGTAGCTGATGATATAAGGAATGGAGAAGTGGTGGGAATTAGTGCTGCTCCACACTCTCCACCTCAGAACAAAGTGAAGTTCTCGTTACTTAATGTGTTCTGATTCCCACAGCCACCCGCTGTGGTTCATTCTTCTCACAGTACATAAGCTACGTACATGGACAACGCTGCTGGCCAGAAAGTGCTATGTTATGTTAACATGTACATAAGGCCTTGAAATCCTATATCATCCTGTAAGCTCTTTATTTTATCACTCTTATTCTCTCTCTTTTTCCTCTGTGTGTTCATCCCTTATGAGTTTCCTGTTTTTTTTAACTCACTTGCTAACAACCAACAAGACCCTGCATGTTTTTTTTTCACACATTTTCCTGCTGTTAGCACTTTCTCATGTAAACCCCCCCCCCCCCCCTTTCTTATATCAGATTTTTACCAATCACCCACTTGTCTTTAGGGATCTTCAGGACTAAGTACAGAAGATGTACTTAATGTTTTTGTTCACACATCCATTCTCTGTCCCCTTGATGCCTCCTCTCTTTCTCCATCTCTCTCCTCTCAATTTCTTTTATCCTCAATGCCTCTTCATTCTACTTCATGACATAAATGCTCTGTCTCTCCATCAAAGCCTGATAAAAAAAGACTTACAGCTCAATTGGGCTATCACAGCTTTTGGCCTGAGTGTTGGAGCCATGGGCTGATTGGCCCTTCGTTCTTCCCTCAGGGCTCAAAAGGACTCCATTAAACCATCTGCTAGAGTCTTCCTTCTTTCAGATTCTCACCACACTTCCCACTAGACTAGCTAAACTGCTGAACATGAAGCTCAGAGAAAACAATGACCCAACAGTCAACATCTGGGAGAAAAACCTAGCCATCTGGCAGTGGGACAACTTGGTTAGTGGCAGTTGGGGAGTGCTTGTAGCACAAGTTAAAGGGTCCATAAAAGGTTTGTAATGATCCTGACTCCAGGAGTGCTTCAAGCCATTTTGGGCTTTCAAGCCAGGATAATTTTTGAGTTTGAACAAAGAAAGGCAAAGTGATAGGAGCTGGAGACACAAAGAGTGACATCAGTGACTATACACAGTGTGTCTTAAGACTGGATTTGGTTAATAGACTTCAGTTCACAGGAACTTAGTGGCAGTAAGATTAATAAAGTCCACAGAATTATGAATATCCTTGAGAAAAAAAAAAAAGCGGAAAGAGTACAGAGTTTTACTCATTATTATTTACTGTTTTTTAATGTCAATTGCCATAATGTACAAACTGTAATGGAAGGTTCAAATTAAAATAAAGAGTTTTGTATTTATTTTGCTTTCTCCTCACTACTCTTCACCCAAGGGGAATCTCTTGGATGAAGGCTGGCCAGGAAGCACAGCAAGGGGGAAAAAGCAGCTTAGAACGTGAACAGCATTTTGCTTTATGTAAAACCGCTAAAAACGACAATGGCTAATGTCCCACAATTTCTTCTTCGAGTCCTACAAGCAACTTTAGCAGCCTAGCCATAATGCTAAGGAATTGAAATGACAATTTGAGGTAAATCTCACGTGTCGGGCAACACATCTCGTGTGTTAGTAGGACAGGCCTGTGGGATCCTCAGGACATGCACTAACTCTCAGATCTTTGAAACCTCAGACCTAAACCACCGAGCTTGGGCACATGTAGCATAATTGACACTTATGGATCTGAATGTTTGCGCATGCACTTTTTAGCACGTAACTACAATGACTAGAAGATAAACACAAATAAAGATCATAATGGTGGTTAGCTCTGACCACTATCCATGTGCTCAACTTTACGCTCTAAATGTCAGCGCTTTGATGATCCAGTCAGACAGCCTTGAGCAGGCAAACAGTGTTTTAACGTGTGATTTTTAGAGCAAAAGTGGGAAACACATGTATTATTCATTAGCACAAAAATGGCTGGTAATGGCTGACAAAACTTTGACTGTAAACATCCACCATGGTCAATGCTGTGTGAAGATGAGATGCCTGCAGGAGGTAATTATCATCTTAATCTGTTTACTGTCAGAGGGCAGTAAACAAACTGTTGACATTTGGCTGAATTGGATAATTATCCACACAAGCTGCAATTTCAGAGTTTTTAAAAGGACTGTCAACGCTGTGAATGTTCAAATTTGAGCAATTGGACTTCCCTTATCAAGACAAGGCTAAACATGCAACACAGATCTAAAACCCAGAAATGAGAAAGAAATGGTAAAGCAGGCAGCTAAAGTGAAAATAAAAAATACTGTAAACGGGTTCAGTGCAGAAAGAGGGTCATTATTCTGGATGAATAGAAAAAAATATTTAAAAGAAAGTAGGGGAGAGATCTAATTTGAAGATATTGAAAAACCTGTCTGGGTAATAAGTGTGTTTGGTTGGCCTTAGCATAATAAAAGTAAAATGTTGAAGGAATACTGAATGAGATTTCCCTTGAGCAGGAGAGAGCTGGTGAGAGCTGAGGTACTACACATCCATTAGCTATAGAGAGAAGCGATCAATATACATTTCTCTAATATGTGATGAGGGCAGAAAAATATCAAGAGTGCATGAAAATCATTTCATTTGTTACGCTTTTGTTAAGCACAGCTGAATTAACAGTAGAGTTGGACAACAAGAATTTTTACAGGACTGTGACTTTTTTTTTTCCTCATTTTTGTTACAATTCCATGGCAATGGAGGGAGGCACAAATTAAATATCTAAAACACAGCAGGGCATTTACAGTTATAAAATTGAGCCATCACTGTTGAACGTGTGTTTACAGTTCTCCCATGTAGCAATTCAAATAATCCATGAAGAGTGTATGAAGAGGGTTTAGTCACAGTAAGCCTCCGGTTACAGTTCCTCCACTGGTTCATATGTTTATGTTGTACAAGGACAACAGATGGTTTTGTTGGATTTTCCTGCATTTCTCGCTGATGCAATTGTGTGTGAATTCGTCATTTGTAGTTTCAGACACAGTGCTCTTTATACCCACATAGCTCTCTGCTGTTCTTTACACTGAGAACCATCTAGAATGTTGGCCTGCCCAATGGCAACTTTTGTAAACACATCACTTTAAGGAGCACACAATAATTCAAGTTTTGATCCCTGCCTAAACCACATACCTTGGACCAGTAAACACCAGAAAGAGAGAATGATAGACATGCTTGCCTGAGTATAAAGTAGCAGACACATGTACCTGAAATATATTTACAGTACTAAAAGACTTGGTTTGAAAATAACAGCAATAGGAATTAACAAAATGGGTGAGATGAAAAAATTAAAATCGAAAAGGAACAAAAGAAAAGAACCATACCGGATGAGTAGTGGGAGTTTTTACCTGACTGAAAAATAAGAGGATATGAAGGTATGTGTTTTCTTGATTGTGAATGTTCAGGTTCCTTATCAGAACTGATTGTTAATGGGGCCCTGTTAACTACACCTATTAATGAGATTATAAAGTGATTCCAAAAAAAGGTCTAAAGGACTTCGTAATCAGAGAAAAACTACTCATTAACTTCCATTTTCAAACTGTTTATCTATGACGAGGAATAACAACACCATGTGCCCTTTGCACATGGACAGAGCTACTAGGATTATTTAGGTCACGAACAGCACAGATGCTGGGATAAGGATTAAGTATTAAATAGTAAATTATTGAGTAAATGTTTTTTTTTTTTTTTCTGTAGTATTGTAAACACATAGTAACCCCCTCTGTGTCACTGATACATGTTCATTTACTCTCATCCCCGAAGCTGGAAGTTAAATGAGGGTGACGACAGTGAACAGTGGGATGATCCTTTATATTTTAAATTAAAAGTCTTTGCTTCTTACCCCTCACACACTACATGAAATGGCCTTTGTTAATTGATAATTAGTCAAGCTAATTAAGCTGGACATTAATTAAGTAATCGCTGAAAATAGAGGTGTTAGATTTAATTGAATTTGTCAGTTTTAGTACAAATGATACCTTTGAAAGGAATATTATAAAACTGGGCTGTTTAATTAATTATTTTTTTGCTTGTGGGGTTTGTGTTTAAATATTTATAAGTATAGTTCTATATTTATCAAGAATTATGGGTCTTTTTTGTCCTTCTCTGTTGTAATTCCAATAAACAGAACTAGTAAAGTAAAGAATTGGGAGTGAAGGGCTTTAGTGTGGCATTAAGGAAACTCTTTACTGAACATCAGGTCTCATAGACCAAGTGTTTCCAACCCAGTAAAGGTTCCCAAACATTGATGCACATCTGTGACATGGACTTCACCACATTTGTATTCAACCTTGCAATTCTATACATTTGTGATGGCTGGGTTTGCTTTACATGGCCTTTTGTTTAACTCTTCTAGACTATTCTAAAGCTCCCAGGGTTTTTTATCTTTCATAATTCTTCCTCCCTTCTCGTTTCTTTTTTAGATGACAAATGTTATTGAAATGTATCTGAAAGCTACACATAGGATTTGTGGAATGTAGATGGAAAAGTCTGTTCTTGACAGCACTATGAGAAATCAGTACATCACATGCACATTTGTGTACACAAACACACACACACACACACACACACTCACACACACACATGGCTGAATATGGTGTAATCACATAGGAATACATGCTTTATCAGGGTGAATAAGTATTCTTGCAATAAAGGACTTGCTGTTGACATAAACAATGCATACACTGATGATTACCAGGCAAACATCATTATTTTATAGCGAATGAAATGCATCTTGGAACAACATCATCGAACAGGACTCTTGCGAGAGCTGGTCTCAGCTGTCGATTTAAAATTAGATCTAAATGAATGCCACCCTAGATTTGTACAGTATTGTCATTTTGTCTCTCACCCTCTCTCCTTCCTTTCTCTCTCTCTCTCTCTCTCTGTCTGTCTATCTTTTTGATGACTCATTCTGTACATAGACGGATCAAAACAACTTGTCCTCAGACCCTGACAAACTCAGCTTTGTACACAGCAGCCCTCCCTCCAGCTGCTTTTCCAGCGCAGATCGTCAGGCTAATCAGGCAGTACTGAAGGCTCCTGCTCCAGCCCCCCCTCACCTGCCTCGCAGATCACAGCTTTTGCTGTGCTGACACACCCTTCCAGTAGTCAAGGATGTCATGCAAGTCCTCACCCTTTGCAAATTGGACTTTCTTGCGCAGAGCGTTGCCAGCTGTGATGTAGCAGGACTCCTCACGCGGGCCCTTCCTGTACGGACGGAAGCGCTCCCAGATGCGCAGCGTGCTCTCGGTGGAGTACTCGGGGCTGGAGGAATAGCCCGAGAAGTTGTGGTGGTGGGGGGAAAGCTGAGAGTAGGAAGCAGCGTCCCTTTTGGTACGCGACAGGGGTTTCAGGAAAGACACCCTTTGTGCTGGGGAGTCATGAGAGCCCTCATAGTAGAGTGCAGGGACAGAGTGACGGTGCTCTGCACAATGGAAGTCCGGATGTACATCCAGATGCTGCTGAAGAGCCATACCATCCATGGTGCCTCCGTCTATGGTACAGCCCCCAGAGCCAACACCAACACTGCCAACCAAAGGGAGCCTCTCTAAAGGCTCCCCACAACCAATAGGGTTGCCCTTCTCAGGATACTGGCAGGAGTCAGGACTACGGGGCTCAGGAACGTCCAGGCTGTAAACCCGGGCTTTTCCAGTGGTTGGGCCGCAGTGCTTCTTGGAGGCGCTGACAATCACAGCCGCATCTGCACTCATCTGTCTCTGAATAGGTCTTACTGCTGTGGCTGGAGGTGGAGGGCGATAAGGAGGTGTTACAAAGCTACCCCCTGTAATGCCAGGCCTTTCAGAGAGAGGACCTGTTAGGGGAAGAGGAGGTGGAGGAGGGATTTTTGGAGAGGACAACATTTGGCACATCTCAGCAATGCTAGTGGAGACTGGAATCAATCCCCGGGTCAAGGAGGAGTTGCTGGTAGGTGGCGGTGAAGTGGGATTCCCACTTAACGTGGCAGCAGAAGACACAGCAGCTACTACAGAGTCCAGCTTGAGGGCATCGATGCAGTTGTTGATTATCTGGTTAACCTTGTCAACCTCCATCGCAATAGTAGAGATCTCTGATGCCGATCCTTGGCCATCGTCATCTGAGTCGTCTCCCAGGTCACTTCCATCATCCTCCCTGAGGTCTTCTGCTCGAACAGCCTGCATCACCCCATCTCTCCCCCTCTCTTCTCCTGCTCCAGATGTCCTAATATCCATGTAGTTGCTCTTGCTTGCCAGAGCCTCAGAGAAGGCAGTGGCCATTTTTTCCACCTGAGGGATGGAGGACAGTCGTGAGGAACTGGCATTAATGGAGCCGAGGCCCAGAAAGCCTGAGCTAGAGGAGGAGGACATGGGAAGCTTGCCATGGTGGTGTTGGTGGTGGGTCTGCTCGTGGAGTTTCTGCACCGCCGTTGGATCATTCCCAGCTGCTGCTGCCACCTCTGGTCCATAGCGCATCTCCAGGATGGTCTTCTTCACGCAAATGGATTTCTCTTTCTCTTCCTGTCTTCGACGTCTACGCAAACAATAGTACACCAGGCCAAGAACAATCAACATCCCAAACAAACAGCCCACGATGGTCATGATGTAATGAGTTGTAGTGGAGGAGGAGGACAGTATATCATCTGGAGTCGTAGCCCGAGTGGAAAAGTAAAGACATGTGTGATTGAAACGCTGTGAATTGCGAATTGAAGCGACACAAAAGGTGTAGTTGGTGTTTGGGCTGAGCTTGCTTAGGGTGATCAACTCCTTCTTCTTTTTCAAGTTCATCACATCAGAAGCAAAGCTCGTGTTGTACTGTACCAGGATATACATCTTGCTATAGGGCCTGGGTATCTGCACTAGCAAGGATGCTGAAGAAACAGAGACACGTTGAAGCTTGATACTGGGGCTAAAAGAATTCTCAGAAGAAGATGATGTCGTGGGCTGATGGTACGGTCCAATGTGGCCAAACATACCAGGTCCAAAGCCTGAGGACTCAGACTCTGGTGGAAGAGAAGTCATCCCTGAAATGAACACTCCATCTCGGCACATGGAAGAGAGGCTGGTACGAGCACTGCGACCATGTCCTCCAATTGGGCTCAGCAACGGGTACCCAAAAAGTTCCCTTGGAGTCTCACACTGAAGCCGATCATAGGTGTGTGTGACATTGTTAAAAGCCTCCAACCAGGTAAGAAAGCTGTATAGCTCACAGCCACAATGAAAAGGGTTCCCCGCCAGCTCACACACCATCAGTCTCCCCAACATGGAGAACGTGGAAGGGTCTAATTGGGTCAGCTTGTTGGATGACAGATCCAGATTGCTAAGACTGGGGCATTCCCACAATGCATTGATGGCGATGACCTCAATGAGGTTGTGTTGCAGGAAGAGGAACTGCATCCGGCCCAGGCCCCTCAGCATACCTTCAGTGAGGTTGGTCAGTTTGTTGTACCCCAGCTGCAACACTTGGAGGTTTGCCTGGTTGGCAAAGGCACCATCCTCAATGTAGGAGATCTCGTTCTTGGTGAGGTTCAGCTCCGTCAGGTTGGTGAAGCGGCTCAAGGATGAGAAGAACACGGCCTTGAGCTTGTTCTCGTTGAGACGCAAGTCATGCACCGTGTTGTTGATGTGCTGCGGGATTGTCTCGTACGGCGGCTGGTTCTGACTGCAGATGGCCAGCCACACGTAGCCCTTGTCACCCTCGATGAGCCAGCAGTCACCTCTGATGAGAACTGGTGCTGAAAACAGCAGGAGAACAGAAGGAAGAAGGAGGAGCACAGTGAAGGGAGAGGACGCAATACACAACTTACTCCTCATGATGGGGGAGAGGAGAATGACGGCTGTTCTGGAAGTTCTGGAAAAAGGGAGGAGACTCAGAGTCTGTAGGCTGTAGAAAATCAGGCAAGAGGAAGTGAAGCAGGCACTCGTTCTGCGCAGTCACAGCTGTGCACTTGTCATGGAATCTAAAAGAGTCCCCATATTATCAGATTTTCTGTAGGGCAGGAGGACTGACAGTTGCTTGGCTGCCACATATCCTCTTCATGGGCGTTTTGGGCTTTGGCTTGAAAGGAGGCCAATTCCTCTTTTAAGGACCTGCAAAGAAAAGAAGTGGTGTTAAAGGAGGAGGAGGGAAGACACCTCAAACGTAGCTACTGATGACTTTTACCATTTTTTACAATTTCTCAAAACCACGTATTTCTTACAAAACTCGCATTCAACCTGTAAGTTACCACTTAACTTTCTAGAACGTGTAACATAATATTGTACAGAAATATTAGAAATGCTGCAACGTACTACTGCATTTTTTTTTTACATTTCATACTGCTGGCTGCATTTCATACTGCTGCCCAGAATTCAGCAAAACTTTCAGACTTGGCATCCATCATTCACCACAAAACCGTGCAAGATAACTTCCTCTGTCAGGCAACACCATGCCTCCCTCCCACCAATGACATTTGAGTCTCATACAGTGAGAAAAAAAGTAAAGCTCTATAAAGTGAAGAATTCACTTGCTCTTCCCTTGTTTTAAATGAATTTATCCTGTGAGCCAGCCATGTTCAAATCCATCACAATCCTTACACTTGATCTGCCAGGTGCATTTCCAATTTAAAAGGTCGCAATTCAGTTCTATTTCAACATTTAAGATAAATCATAATGAATAAATACAGTTGGTTAAATAATGAAATATTCCAGTCAGGTATAGATTGTAAAAAAAACAAAAACAAAGAACAATAACAAGATGGCTTAGTTAGGGGAAAGTGCTCTAACTAAGGCAACCTGACTGAAACTGAAGATCAAGGGCACTGAGGTATCCTGTGACACAAATACAAGTCTCTGCCTTTCTCTCCCTCCCTCTTGCTCGCTCTCTCTCTCTCTCTGTCTCTCTCTCTCTCTCTCTCTCTCTCTGTCTTTCTCTCTCTCTCTCTCTCTCTCTCTCTCTCTCTCTGTCTCTCTCTCTCTTTCTCTCTCTCTCTCTCGCTCTCTCTCTCTCACATGCAGTATTTTATTTTAAAAACTTATCTAGATCAGCCTAGAGGAGAAATTAATATTATCCCACACTCGCTTACACAGAAATGATCAAAGGGTCTAATATTTCTCTAACAAACATGCTGCACAAATTCCATATGCTGCTGAACAGAGCAGGGGGAAAAGGGTAACTATGAATGAAGAATGAGCACAAAAAAGGCTTTTTCAACGAACAATGAAATTACCGGACAGTTTAGTAGCCATTGTGTTTTATGTGCACTGACAGTATGTGAAGAGTCTTATCAGACTGTTGTTCTTTTATACCTTCACCTCTACTCTCTCTCCCTTCATCTCCTACTTGTCTTCAGTCCACCAGAGATGTGATCTGGTTCAGTGCTCCACATACCGAAACCCAAAGGAAGTTTTAATTAGGACTCGGGCTGAGATAGACGAGGGAGTCCAGTGAGACAGGCCAAAGTATGTGTGTGTGTGTGTGTGTGTGTGTGTGTGTGTGTGTGTGTGTGTGCGCGTGCCTTTTGCAGATACAGACAAAGGGAGAGACAGACATTAGAGAGAGATGAAGAAATAAATAATAAAAGCCTCATTGTTACCATGGAAATCCAAGTGATCCAAGTGATATTGATCGTTGTTGAATTTAAAGGTTTTACCACCCCTTCCTTGTCCGCATGATAACACCTTTGAGCTCGTTCATTCTAGCTGAGTGTTTTCAGTGCAGCCAAACATCTCTTCCAATCTTAGAGAATTCCTCTCGCTGAGAGTACCAATTACAATTGATTAGCATCTCTCCAGGACCGTTACTTAATTAGTTATGATGAGCTTGCTTAAATGTAATATCGTCTTCATTCCAAGTAATCTGTACCAACAGAATAGACTCTTCCGCACAGTTAGGCAAATGTAACGTTGGTGCTCCAAGGTTTTTTTTTTTTTTTTTTTTTTAAATATATTTTATTTCTCTTTTGCATCATTGTGCAAATCCTTACTGGGCATGTGTGGGAGATTTGGCACATGGTGGTGGCATCAAGAAACAGTTGAAGTCTAGTAATGAAGCACTGCATGAGGGCCATATTATCTGCTATGTTTAATGTGTTTTGCCAGCTGTATTTACATGTTCTGAGGGGGCTATGGATTTGCTGTTTTTTTTTTTAGTTATATAGGTGGTTCTCTTTGGTCTGATGATTGCAAAATCTTTAGACTTCCATTTGTGCACAAAAAATATGTTTCATATGTGACTTTATACGGTTCATTTCTACACAAACACATAGAGATGCACACACACAGACATCCGTACCCATGTAGACAAGCAGACACATACAGACTCCAGCATTTTAGCTGTGCTTTGCTGTTTCACAGGTCATGATGTTAAAACATGTTGTACGCTTCAAAGAACAGAGCAATGTTTGAGAGGAGACCACAAGAGATGGACACTGAGAGAAGAAGAGAGAGAAAGAGAGAGAGAGAGAGAGGTAGAAAGAAAGGAACGAAAGTCAGAGAGAGGGAGAAGGAAGCCAAGAAGAAGGATAAACTAGAAATTGTTCACTGTGACATTTGCGTCAGCTTCAGGTCTTCCGAGGCTGTAGTGCTGCTCAAATCCCTCCGGCCACTGCAAGGCCGGCGGCCGGTCGCTCTGTGGTTGCTCTGCATCGAGCGGCTCATGACCTCATCAGTTCCGGCGGCACGGCAGACTGTCAGAAGCGGGGAGGCAGAGGCCGGGGCGGGTTGGGGGGGCGGGTGGGGCGTAACCCCTGCCTGTTCACCCGGCCTCACCGCGCCAAGGTTCAGCCAACACGGCTTAAATGTTTGCTGCTGGAGTGGAGCCAAATCCTCACCTGCTGGACCATTGCCGCTCTGCTCACACACACGCCGTTTGGATGGATCTCACTCGCACAGCCCGTGTCGAGGGGCGGAGCATCTGGACCGTGCCACTGTCAGGCTTGGAAACGAGAGCACTGGATGTGTTTATGCCAGAGGGGAATTGTGTTTTGCATTAGCCTGTTGGGATATAGCTGAATGCTTTCAGATTTATTTAGAGCCGGTGTGTTATTGATATATGGTGGTGCGCGTGGCTGGGTTTTTGGCGTGAAGGCTGATGTTCAGGAGACAGTAATGGTTAGCAGGTCCCTAGAGTAACACACTCAGCATGTGACACAGATAACGGACACTGTGATCTCTGCATCCCCTCTGAGGTGTACACTCTGGACATGAGGAGAGAGAGAGTGATGGTGAGAAAGAAGAGAAAAGTGGTGAGAGAGAGAGAGAGAGAGAAGTAAGAGAAGATAGAGCCTCCAAACCATGGGTGAAGTCTTGACTCTCTGCTCCCATGGGAAGTGCACTGTTCAGGACTTTCAGTCCTAACAGTAACACACTGGCAAACCAGACATGGGCTCAACCATTTCTATCCTCTCCCCTTACATAAGACATTTACAAGAAATGTTACACCAGATAACAAAATTTGCACACATTTATCATTAGCAACTACATGCATTTTGATACAGTGTGTGTGTGTGTGTGTGTGTGTGTGTGTGTGTGTGTGTGTGTGTACATATGACAGGTAAAGAGAGATGTGAGTATTTGGGGTCTTTTTGAATCTTCCCACACAAGCACAAGGGATTTATTGGGCGCCACCACGCTGCCCTCATCACACAGGGCTGATCTGTTTCCTCAGGCTCCAGTTAGGCCTGCTTTGATTCTTCTTCTGTCGTCCTGACTGCACTCTGAAGCCTGTTTCTCCCACAGTGGCACAAAGGAAAAAAAAGGGCCACTGCACAAGCTTTGGCCTGAGTGGAGACTCGCGCTGCTCTGCCAGAATCACAGAGACTGAGTGTCATTCATCACGGCTGTGGATGAACACCAGCAAAGCTTCTGTGTCTGTAGACCCCATCCACGTCAAACCATGAACAGGGCATGTAGTCATACATGTCTGTGTGAGCACACTCTCTCCTACACACACACACACACACACACACACACACTCTCTCTCCTACACACACACTCTCTCCTACACACACACACACATACACACACACACACTCTCTCCTACACACACTCTGTCCTACACACACTCTGTCCTACACACACACTCTCTCCTCACACACACTCTCTCCTACACACACACGCACACACACACGCTCCAATACACATACTCTTTCATACACACTCTCTCTCCCCCCACGCACTCTCTCTCTCCTTCGCACACTCTCTCTTCTAGACATGCATTCTCCTGTACACACACTCTCTTTCTTCTACAAACACTCTTTCCTACACACACTCTCTCTCCTCGACACACACTCTCTCCGGTGCACACGCTCTTTCTCCTACTCACACTCTTTCCTACACACTCTCTCTCCCCCCTAGGCACTCTCTCTCTCTCTCCCACACACACTTTCTCTCTCTCCTACTCGCACCTATGCGTGCATTCATGTGACAGACTGTCTCCGACTCTCTCTCATACAAACACATAAACATGCAACTCCACAGATCCAGGCACAAAGCTGCAGTTTGCTAAACTCCGAATATCTCTGGTTCACTGGCCAGTTGCCCAGTGTCTGCAGCAGACATTCCCATCTGTTGCAGGCGCAACAGAGCCATCCAGACCCCCAAAGATCAGTCTGGAGCAGCCGCAAACAGGAGGAAGTGAGTGGAGCATGGGGCAGGAAATGAGGTCATCGCGTCCCATCATGCCTCGCCAGAGGACGGCGAGGCGTGACCCAGTTACTGTTAGCGCTGCGTCTCAGGCGATTAGCTGCATAAAGAAACGAGGAATGTCCCAAATCCTGCATTTAACCGCGCAGGAGAGCATGTAGCATACATCTCTGCCCTTCACCTTCCCCAGCGCCGAGCAGGATCTCAGAGCCCTTTACCTACTTAGCTCTCCATGTGAAGACTCGTCGCGGTCTGTGCTCGTAACCACAAGTCGCCTCCCCTGCACGAGGAAGCCTTGATATTTTTAGAGTGTACTTTTGCACAGGCTCCAGACATCCGAAGACTGGTTCCAACGTGCGTCCTGTATGCTGTACGTACTCGTCAGCGGGGCAGTGCGCCCGAGTTCCGTACATGAGCTCGCAGTGACAGGCTTTAACACGGCCTCTCTCCGACGCTGCGGACGAGGCGCTTCTCCTGCTGACAGCGCTCTGCCGCTTCCTGTCCCCCTCTTGGGGGCCGTTTCCGAGCTCCTGGTGGGGCTGCCGTAAACACACTTCGGCCTGACAGATAATGCCCAGTGATCTCCACCAGCCATCCCCCCAAACCTGCCGGGGGGGGGGGGGGGGGGGGGGGGGGGGGGGGGGGGGGGGGGGGGGGGGGG